>VZSV01000284.1:101780-217979 GCA_013398735.1 Nothocercus julius
TGGGCTCTGCCCAAGGCCTGCAGCTCCTGGGCTAGTTAATCAGCCAAGATCCCGCTGAACTGTTCCCGTTTCCCACGTGCAGATGGGAACAGATACCACCTGCGCTGCTACATGTACCAAGCCCGGGATCTGGTTGCCATGGACAAGGACAGCTTTTCAGGTGAGCGCCGCTGCCCGCGCGGACCCCGCTGGCGGGTGGTCGGCGCTGCAGCCAGTGCCGGGCAGCCGAGGGGCTGCAGAGCAGAACTCGGGCGCGAGGGGCGCTTGTCGGGGTGAAGCGAGGGCCGTTCCACGTCGGCACCAGAGCGGCCTTTCCGGGGAAGCCACGCGAGCAGCTCCCTTCCCATCGGCTGCAGAATCCGCGTTTCAGGAAGCTCTTATGTGAGAAACCAAGCAGCAACCGCAAGCTGCCGCGGCCAGCGGTGCCTCCGAGGCTCTTTGCTTTGCTAAAGGCTCCCGCCAAAGGAGGCTGGTGGCGAGGCCGGTGGCGAGGCCGGGTGCCGGGCAGGGCTCTTTGGAGCAACCGGGAGCCTCGCGGCAGTCTCGGCACCGCGGACGGGGCTCGAGGGGCTCAACGATTCTGTTTGTCCCCGCTGCATCTCTTCGTCACGGCCGCATCTGCACAGGCTGGGGTGGACGCGGCCGTCCCCTGCACGGGAGAGGGTCCCACCGTGTCCCCGAGCGGGAGCCGGCCGGCCGGGAGCGTGGGGGCCCTGCAGGCGGACGGCACGGGCAGGCCTAGCCGGGGTTTGCAGCTGCTGCCTCTGCGCTTCTCCTCTCCTCTGAGCAAACCCTCCTCTTGTTCCCTTTTCCGTCCGCTTAGCAGAGCCAAGGGAGTTTTGACAGGGAATTTCTCTTCCTGGGTCCGGCCCGGGCGCTTTTGTGTTAACAAAACACGGAGGAACACGCAGAAGCGGCGCGTGCTGAAACGGGAGGAAGGAGGGACATAAGAGCATCGTTCTTTCCATGGCCTCTTTGCACCCCTCTCCCCCAGCCTGCCCTCCCCTGCCCGCCCTCCTCTTCCTCACCGCAGCGCGAGCTGGGAGCCTCGTGCTCCCGCTCTGTTTATTGTGCATGAAAGAATTGATTGAAAAACGGAGCGGAAAAGAAAACACTTGACAGCGACAGATCTGTGAAATGGCTCATATTTATTTTCACTGCCCAACATTAAATTAGGGCAGCTTCTCCTTCATCTGGCCTGGAAACTTTGCGAGGGCACTGGGAGTCCAAGGCTGGGGTGTTCTCCTTGGTGGCGCTGGCGCCCGACCTGCGATTCCTTGAGCCCAAGCGGTAAAAAATGCCCCTTTGTGGGAAAAAACCTTGTCCCAGGCAAAGGAAGGAGCATTTTGTGGTGGGAACGAGGGGCTTTTCCCCGTCTGCAGCGCAGCTCGTAGCTCCAAGAGCTTCCCCTGGCGGGTACCTGCATTCCGATCCCTCTGCGCTTTAGCCCTTGCAGGGGATGCTGCTTCCAGCATCTCCTGTGGGCCGGATTTGCGACAGCGGGGGAGACGTTCCTGCCAAGAAAGCTCCCGGATCCCCGCTAGGAAGCCGGGTTGGGACAGGAGCCCGGCGTGCTCCGCTGGGCCGCTCTGCGCTCGCTCCGTGGCGGAGGCAGCTCTGGCTTCGGCGGGAGCTGCTGAGCACCGGCCATCGTTGCCGCGTGGCCACCGCCAGGGCCAGCAGCCGGGGAGCCCCGAGCGGGCAGCCCCAGCACCCGGACACGGAGCTGTAGGGACGTCCATCCGCTCCCCAGCAGCGATTCCCGGCCCTTGCCGAGCTCTCGGAGCAGAGCTTCGTGTGCGGCTCCTTTGGTCCTTGCAAGTGGCGCTGTCCCTGTAAATGCTCAGGAGTGCCAGGTAATGCTCAAGAGTGCCATTTTTGGGTGAAAAAGTGGGGAAATGGGGATGTTGCTACTTGCTGCTGACTTGGAGCAGGAGCTGGGGCAATGCAGAAGGGCCGTTCAGGAAGCCGGGGGTGCTGGAGTCAGCAAATATCGTTTTTTTGCTGGGCACGGGAGCGGCTGGGGCCGTCGCTGGCACCCGGCGCTGCATCCAGGATGCCGGCAGGTCCCGGCATCCCTGGAGCGCCCGCAGAGCCCCGGGTGCCCCGTTCCCCTTGCAGCCGTGGGCAGGAGGGACCCCAGCAGCGCCCCGTGCCCGTCGCCGCCGCCGCCACAAAGGGGCGGTTGTTGAGACCGGGGCGCCGGGGTGATCTCACGGCCCCGATCGGCGGCGCGGGGACGGGAGTCCCTTCCCTCGGAAAAACCCAGCCAAGGACAACACGGGCAACAACATGTTACAATGTGGAATTGTGATCTCCGCTGCCCTAACAAAGCATAAAGGAGTTCATTAAGGGGGCTTTGCACAGTTATAAAAATAAACCTGCCCCGCGCACCAGGGTCTCAACAAAGGGGCTTTATGGAGGCCTCCTTTAAAAAGAAGAGGGGGGAAAAAAAAAGAGTGAAAAAGCAAATCCAAATCCATGCTTTTTTTGTTTATTGTAACGCATTCTGCTTTCCTCTTCTGGAAAAAAGTGCGTAAGCGGAGAAGGTTCTTCCCGGCGTGACTAGTGCTCCCCGTGGCCACCAGCCACGCGTGATCCTGCGGGAGCCGCCGGGGCGCTCCGTGCCCAGCCGGGCGGCCCGCTGGGATCCCCGATGGGCACGGACCCAACCCCGGCACATCGGGCACCGGGCAGGGTGTCCCCAGGCTCGTGTGGTGCCGCCTGCTATTGCGGAGCCTGCGATTTGTAGGAGCCTGCGATTTGTAGGAGGTTGGGATTTGTAGGGAGTCGGAGCTCGGGGACCAGGCGCAGGGGACATGGTGGTCACTGCTCACTGGTCCCCAGTAAGGACCAGTAGGTGCTATAAATCTACTATAGGTAGATGCTCAAAATCTACTTTTATTGCTCTAAAAGGCAAGAAAAGGCCTTCAGTCCCTGCAGGCTCTTCCAGCGAGCGCAGCGGTGCCCGGAGCGCTCGCCGGGAGCTCCTCGGCCGCCGGCGCGGCCCTGGGACGCGGCTGGGAGGGAAGGCGTCGGGGCGGCCTCCGCTTCGGGCTGCTGCTGTTAATCGGCGTCGGGCGTCCTGTGTTCACTGCTTTGCTTTCAGGGGTGCCTCTCCCGCCCTCCAGCGAGAGCCGCGCGGCTTCGGCTAAGGGGGGCTAAAAGCCCTGGGCCAGCGCGGGGCCTGGTGGGGCCCCGGGCACCCGCACGGCCCTCCCGGAGAGCCTGAGCCTCCCGCGGGGGCCGCTGGAGGCCGGGCGGCCACCCTGGCTCTCCAAAAGGTTTCCCTCCTCAGAGGTTTCCAAGGAAAGGAAGCGGCCGCGGGCCTCTGTGTGGATCAGCAGCCGAGGCTGCTTGGCTGTTGTGGTTGCCCCAGGAAGAGCCGGGATGGGCACAGGGCTGGAGTGGTCCTGTGTGAGCAGGAGCTCGATGGGTTGAGACTCCTCAGCTTGAAAAGCAGCTCATTTAGGGGCGGTCTGACGGAAACCTGCAGAATGCCGAGTGTGCCGGGGCAGGGGGTGGGCGGCTGGTCCTTGGCTCTTCTGACGCAAGAGCTGGGGGCTCTGAGGAGGTGGCAGGAGCCAGGGCCAGTGCAAACAGGAGATGTTTTTCATGCAGTTTTAAATCCTCTCCCAGGGCATAGTTGGGGCTGGCTCAGGGGAGGCAGGACAAATCCATGGAAAACAAACTTCTGGAGGGGGTTGCTAAGCTGATAGGCCTCGCCTCTGGCTCGGGAGGTGCCGGTGCTGGCCCAGCTGGTGTGTTGCGGTGTCACCGCGCTGTCCTGGCTCTGCTCGCTGGCCCTTGCTCATGGCCACGGCTGGGCCAGGCTGAGGGGCGGGTGGCTGTGCAGAGGGCGCAGTGCCCACCCTCCGTACGGTCTTGTCTCGCTGCCTGGCCGGGCGCTGAGGACCACGCAGAGGGGAAGCAGCTCTTGAGGAGCCCGGCAGCCCCCGGTCCCGGCGGACTCAAAGCTCCCGCTTCCCACCCGCAGCACAGGTATCTGCTCGCTGTTGGGCTCCTCACCGCTTCCAGTGCCCAGGGACCTAGGGAAGATGCTTGGCCTCCAAAGCAGCTGGTTGTTGCAGCTGGAGTTGCCTGGGACACGGTGGGAATGCCACTGCTGTAAAGACGCCCAGTTCCCTCAGCCTGCTCGCTGCCTTCCCAGCACAGCCTGCTGGCCCTTGCATTACAACTAACGACTCTGTTAATTGCTCTCTCCTTAGACTGGTAGCTCTAATTCATCTTTAACACTCTGCCTAACATCTCTTGCAGATCCTTATGCCATCGTTTCCTTCCTCCACCAAAGCCAGAAGACAGCGGTGATCAAGAACACCCTGAACCCCACGTGGGACCAGACACTCATCTTCTACGAGATAGAGATCTTTGGGGACCCCCAGAACGTGTCTGACTCCCCTCCCAGCATCGTGGTGGAAATCTATGACCACGACACCTACGTAAGTGCGTCGGTGGGGGCCGGCCCCTGGGGGAGCGCGTGCACCGAGGGCAGATGTGATGAGCAGAGAAGCTGTAACGTCACCGTACGGCTCTGCCGCCGCCGGCCCAGGTGGCCCTGCTTTAGCTGCTAAGCTGCGTCTGCAGCATGGTTTGCAGAGGGGTCAAATTAACTCTGTTTCTTTGAGGAGAGAAAGCAGGACAGGATTTAAAGCAGGGGTGGAGGTTGGGGAAACAGGAACTGCTGTTTGCGCAGCTGCCTCGTGGTGACGTTATTTGGAGGGGGAGTTGAGCTAATCCTGGAGCCTTGCTCGAAAACCCCCACTGTCGCCTGTCACGAGAGCAGAAGGGATTTCAGGGCTCGTAGGAGCCCTCTGCTGCCCTCCTGCTCCAGAGCCCGTAGCCACTGGCTTGCCCAGCCCGGGAGTCTGGCTCCCCGCTCCTGCTGCCTTCCCTCCTGTGCAAGATGCCAGCAAAAAGCTGCAAATGCAGCAGAGAAGCCAGTTGCAGCCCAGCGAACTGGTCTCTTAGGAGATGCTGATACTTAATGTTTTACTCAGAGCTCCTGTTCTGGGAAGCTGTGTGAAACCATAGGAATCTCATCTGCTGTTGAAGCAAAACGCATGAAAAAGAGATCCTTTCTAGCCCTTGTAGTTACAGCAAAAAAATGAAAGTCTGATTTTGCAAAGGCACCCAAATCAGCTTTTCTTCGAGTCAGCCAGGCAGTAGTTTCGGGTGCCGAACCCGGGCTGTGTCCGGGTGCCGCAGAGGGGGCGACCTCGCCAGGACGGTCACAACCGCCGCGCTTGCCATCCCCGCAGGGCGCGGACGAGTTCATGGGGCGCTGCGTGTGCGCGCCCAGCCTGCGGCGCTCGCCGCGCCTCTCCTGGCACCCCGTGCTCAAGGCGAACCGCGCCGCGGGCGAGCTGCTCGCCGCCTTCGAGCTCATCCAGCGCGAGAAGGTGAGCGCCGCCTCCCCCCCGTCCTCCTCTGCCGCGCTCGCGGGGCCGCAGCGGCGCTCCAGGTGCCTCCCCTGGGTTTCCCCAGGGGAAAGTTGCTCCCAGGAGAGGCGGCTGTGGCGCTGGGACGCTGGGCGCATCCCGGGGCTGCGGATCGGTGCGAAGCGGAACCGCGGCCGCTCGCTGCTCGGCAGGGAGGTGTCGCCAGCCCGGCCGCGTTCGGGGCTTAGCTCAGAGCTTGGCACCTCCGCGCGGCGCAAGGAGCCTGGCGCGCTCGGCCCGGACCGCGGCCCTTTGCTCGGAGCGCAGAATTAATTTCCGGAGGGGATTTATGAGCGCTCGAGCAGGCGGTTGCTCACGTAGCAAGCGCCCGAGCTCGGCGCTGGCTGTTCATGCAATGAGCCACGGGGGAGCCCGGCTGTGCCTGGGCGCCAGCCCGGGCGGGAGAGGCTCCTCTCCGCGCCCCGCGCGCTCCCGTTAGCCTCCCGCTCGGGAACTTCCCACCCGTGCTCTCTCCGTGCACACACGCGTTTTTCCCATTGCGGTTTTGCGGGGGGCTAATTCTCCTCGTCCTGTTTCCCCCTGCCAGCCCTGGGGTGCGGATGGGGAAGGCGGGTCTTGCGGCTCTCAGCGGTGCTGCTCCCACGACGATGCTCCCCGTGGGGCACGATGCTCCTGGGGGGCAAGAGCTGCTGCCCGGGGATGGCCGGGCTGGGACGAGCGGCCCTGCGGAGCGGCAGCCTTGGCTGTAGCGCCGCGTGGGGCAGCCTGGGGTGGGCAAACTAACCGTGCGTTTGTTCACACAGCCCGCCGTCCATCACGTCCCCGGCTTCGAGGTAAGGCCAGCCCTGCGCGCGCGTCCCGGCCCGCAGAGCTGCCGAGCCCGGCTCTGGCAGGGGTTCCCCACGGGATCCCGCCTGCAACCTCTGCTTCCAGGAGGCGTTTTGTCCGTCTGCCCACCCCTAGGACAGGGCCGGCCCCGGGCAGAGGTGCTCATTTCCCTTGGCAGACGGTAACCAGAGCTGGAGGGACTGAGGCATCTACCCCTGGGCCCTAAGATGGGCCACTGCAGATACAGAGTCCTTATAGGATCGTTGTGATGGGCAAAGACCTTCAAGGTCATCGAGTCCAGCCATAAAATACTGGCCTTTGGCACATTTCCCACCCTGCAGCTCCCCCTCCCCAAATTTTCTTCTCTTGTCATCTGTTGAAATCATAAACCCCAACATGAACTCTGAACAAAACAGATCTAATTCTGTGTTTTCCTTCTCCTCTCCAAACAGAGTGAACTTTCTGCCAGTCTGGATGAGGTGAGTTGACAGGATTTAGTGGTGTCTTCGTTGGGGATGCAGTTAACCTGTGTCCCCATGGGGCAGCAGCTTCTTTTTGGATGACTCCAGTCAATAGCATCAAGATTTTAGTAACATTTAGGATCACCAAAAGATTGGGGTATCTGGGGTCTGCACTTGACCCAGTAAATGTTGCTGATATCAGGGCACCAGTATGCAGAGTAGCATTTAAGCTAAGCATTAAGGTATTAGGTGTGTGCCTGAGCTCTGTTGGTGTTTAACCCTGCAAACAAAGCATGCAATGACCGAGGGACTGCCCTGGCCGTGGCGAGACCTCTGCTGCACAATCCTCCTCCCTTGAGAAGGTGGCTGCTCCAGGCAGTGTGGAGATCACAGAGCAGTTGTATCCGAAGAGGACACCAGGCTGTGGGGTTCGTGATGGGGTTGGCCATGGGGCTTGACTGATCCCTTAGTTTGCCCTTCTGCAGGAAGGCGCCTGCCTGGTGCTTGGTTTTGTGTTTCTGAGATGCAGTCTGATGTTCTCCTTCGAACCTTGTCGGTCCAGGGAGTAGTTCCAGCATGTCTCAGTTGCAAAGGCCAAACTTTCCAACTTGTTGTGGGAATTTGGGAGTGTTCCATTTAGGAAAAAAACACATGTGTTGGAGAGTTTCAGTTACCCTGAACCTTCCTCGGGATCCTCTGCCTGTCCAACTTGCTGTCC
The DNA here is from genome assembly GCA_013398735.1 of Nothocercus julius. NCBI lineage: Eukaryota > Metazoa > Chordata > Aves > Tinamiformes > Tinamidae > Nothocercus > Nothocercus julius. The sequence goes on from VZSV01000284.1 coordinate 109,208, forward strand.
AGAGCCGGCACTGCCTGCAGAGCCAGTGACAGGGTGGGCAACTCTCTTGGAGAGCCTCAAGGAGGAAGCTGAGTGAGGGACAGGGTCCTTTGGGTGCTGTGGTGACCACAAGGCCCAGTTATCCCCCAAATCATGGGAGACGAGCGATGAGAGACTGGGGCACGTGTACACCCTGGCCGCATTCCCATAGAGGGGTGTATGGGATACAGACATTTTTGCAAAATGGGTTTCTTCCACCCAAACAGCCTTTCCTGGCAGGGGAAGTGCTGCTTTCTTTAGCATCAAATCTGCTCCACTCTGCTGACCCCCTCATTGCCTTTGGTAAGGGGTGGGAGGGCTCATCTTCATGCTCTGCATGCGTCAGTAACCATCTCTGCTTTTTCTCCTCCCTTTCCTGCCACTGCCATTTCTGGAATGGGCACTGCAAGCTCTGCATCCCTGCCTTGTTCTCCGAGGGGCTCCTGCAATGGGTATTTCTGTGTTCAAAGTCTTGGCGCTTCCCTCTTCCTCCACTTTTGCCCTGGAATCAAGCAAAATCCCGACAGAGATTCTCAAAGAGAGCAGCTCCTTGAGACGTGGCCTGGCCCTCCTGCCCTGCAGGAACCCCATGCAGAGCACCCCACCGAGGCCTCATCTAAAGAGTCTCTGGTGCCCTTATAATAACTGTTAAATAACAAGCCTGTTAAATAACAACTTGGGCAGTTGGGCAGTTGGAGGCGTCTCAAGGACTGGGCTGGCCCCAGACTTTCTTCTACTCCATTTTGGTCTGGTGTGAATAGGAGTAGCCTTTTGGCACTCGAATGCCCCCCAGCATTCGCATTGAAGCCTCCCCTGAAATGGCCGGGCCCGGCTGTGCCGCACGGGAGACACTTCCAACCACCTCTCTCCACCACCCAGGTCTGTGTTGACTCTCGCTCATCTTTCTCCCATCCCTGTGGAAGTCAGGGTTGGATTAGATGTTCTCCAGGGTCCCCTTCCATCCTGATTCCCCTGGAGTTGTCCTCATTCAAGCCATCCCAGCCTGCCAGCAGGCCCCACGTGCCTTTTCATGGAATCTCTTCCTTCCAAACTGCTGAGAGTAATCTCTGAGCTGAGACCTGTCTGGGAATTGCTTGTTCCCCACTACCAACTGTACCCTCGGGTTGTCTCCCTTCGCCTGCCTCGTCCCCAGGACTTGCTGATCATCTCTCTCCCCGTACAGTGAAACAGTTAAAGCTCTTTCATTCACCTGGCATTCAGAGAGGAAGAGGAAAGTAATGAGGAGGGCAGCAGGGGTGGAAAAGCGGAAAAGGACCTAAAGAGGCTGCACTCTCGTTGAAGGCTTTGCAGCGTTAGGAGCCAGGATGTGCTGGTGGCCTTTCCGAGCTGCTGTTGAGCATGGCAGGGATGGGGGCAGCAGGGCCTCTCCCTGCAAGGCTCTTTTGCACCACAGATTTGCTGGAGAATGGACTGATTGAGATGGTGTGTGGTCCAGCAACCATGAGGAAATACAACGCCTGGTTTGCACCAAGGAAGACCTGGGTGCCCTCTTAGGGGAAGAGATAGCCTAAAGCCATGGAGACTGAAGGTGGGGAGGCCACGTTTTCCATTAGGGGCCTTCTGGGGAACAGACTGCACAGATGTGTCGCAGGGTTTGTGTGACCAGCCTTGGTGTTTGGAGAAGGGCTGATGGTCTTCTCCAGCTCTGCATTTGTGTTACTTCATGTGCTGGGGAGTGCGCCGAGCGTGTTGGTGCTCAGCCCCGTGTGTAAGTAGAGCCTTGAGAGCCATTGACACCAGCAGCTTACACAGGTTTGAAGCGAGGAACTCCCTTGCGGTGTTTCACCAAACGGGGATAGACTGAGGCTCGTCTTGGGTCAGCCCATGCTTAGGCACCTTGACATGCCCAAAAGCGCCAACATTACGGACTGCAGACCAAAACAGGCCGGGATAGCCCAGCTCGCAGGGGCTATCCAGTGTATCCCTGCACGCCCAGGCAGCATCGGCTCATGTTCATGGTGCAACGTCCGCTTTAGGAGCCTGGAATTAGGAATTTAGACAAGCGGGTGAGTTATGAGAAGTGCAGAGCGCCCAGATGATGCTGGAGATGCCCCCTACCTCTCCCCCGTGTTCCCCGGGAGCCCCGGATCTCCCGGATAACCCTCGTGCTCCCCATCAGCGCTGTGAGGGCTCGGGGGCCGCGGTGCCACCGTGGGCACGGGGGCAGCACCGTGGGGCCCTGCACCCCACGTCTCCTGGCCGCCCCACGCGGGAGCCCGGCCAGCAGCCCCAGACGGGGGTACCAGAGCCCTCTGCTAACAAGCAGCTCGACTGAGCAGCCACCAGCCCCTGCCAACGAAAATTAAGCCTTGACGTCTAGTGTATCTTAACGTGCCACCATGAAAAATCCCTTTGTAGTGCATTTATATACATATACATATAAACCCGAACCAGTCCTATACTTGAAATATATACACCCACTTAATTTAATGCAATAATACTCGAGCCTGAAAAGAATGCTCGTCTCCTAAATTGGTTCCAACTGCCCTTGGTTGAGGGAAGCATTTTTAGAGGTTTTGTTCTCATTCCTGCTTTTTCGGTAACTCTGAACTCAGCGATCAAGGTCAAGAGGAGTCCAGACGCCGGCAGGGCTCAAAGCCGTGACTCTGAGAGCAGAAGTGGAAATCTGGCTCCTCTGTTTTCTCCTCCGTGAGAGCAAAACTCAGAATCTCTCACCTGTTGTAGACATTTAGCGTTGTCCCCATCACTTGGCTGCTGCCCCTCGGCAGTGGATCACGGCATCCTGCTTCTTATCCGACTCCAGGACTTGCATTTCGCTAACGCTAACTCACCTACTACTGCTGCTTGGTGCCCTTTCCTCACTCCTTCCCCAGACTACTCCGTGGTGGTGCCGCGTGGCAGAGAGGCTGCCTTGGTGCCTTGGGGAGGAGACGAGTTGCAGGTTCTAGGGGCCATGGGCCGGGTGCCACGGCCCGGCCGGATCTGACGGGCTCTTTGGGCCTCTGCTCTCGCACAGGCCGACGACTCGGACCTGCCGTACCCGCCGCCGCAGCGGGAGCCCAACATTTACATGGTCCCGCAGGGAATCAAGCCCGTGCTGCAGCGCACGGCCGTCGAGGTAAGCGGCGGGCACGGGCGGTTTGATTGCAGAATGAAGCCAGCCTGAGCGTGTCACAGGCTGCGTGCCACTAATGCGGGGGCACGAGGTCCACCATTAGGATCCAAGACAGATTTTGTGGATAAATAGTCCAACAGAGTGCCACGAGCTGGTGCTGCACATGCAGATATCAGCTCTAGGACTGCCCTGCCTGGAAGACCCAGTTCCCTGATGGGTGTCATTGCCCCAGTGGAACAGTTTCCGTTCTATCTTCCTTTCCTGGCACACAACTGTCAGTGGCTCCTACCTTCCACCAGGGCATCCCTCAGGGCCGCCAGGGTCTTGTGGACCTCATGCACTGGTGCCTGTAGAGCAAGGCTTGCTCCAAGGGCGAGTTTCTCCCGGTGGCAGCTGGCCCGCGCCGGGGTTCGGCTCTCCTGCATGGTGGGACAGCTGCAGGGTTGCCTCTGCCGATGAGGAGCTTGGAGGCAGACGTGGAGGTGGCCCTCCAGCTCAGCCCTTGCGGCCTGTTTCCCTCGCCCTGCAGGTCCTGGCCTGGGGGCTGAGGAACCTCAAGAGCTACCAGCTGGCGAGCGTCACGTCGCCCAGCCTGCTGGTGGAGTGCGGGGGCCAGCTTGTGCAGTCCTGTGTCATCAAGAACGTCAGGAAGAATCCCAACTTCGACGTCTGCGTGCTCTACATGGAAGTGGTGAGGACACCGTGGCTGCACTGCACCCAGGCTTGTAGCAGAGCTGGTGGGAAGGGCTGCCTGGGGCCCCTAGTCCTGCTCAGGGCGGGACACGGCGGTTGTCCCTTAGCCACCTGCCCCACAGGCATGGAGGAGAGGGGCTCAGTGCTTCTGATAACCCCTGCTAACCTTAGTTTCAGGCACCTAAATGAGAAGTGGTAAGGGCTTGGGTAGAGGGTAGAAGACACACCCTGTGGTGAACCTGGTCCTGTCCTGCTCATCCTCCGTGTGCTCTGGGTGGGTGCAGAGCCGCTGCCCCCAGTACCCTGTGTTACCTGTTCCCTTCTCTCTGCCCACAGCGTCTGCCCAAGGAAAGTCTGTACAGCCCCCCCATCATCGTGAAGGTCATCGACAACAGGCCCTTTGGCCGGAGACCCGTGGTGGGGCAGTGCACCATCCGCTCGCTGGAGGACTTCTACTGGGACCCGTACGGGGAGGAGGCGGATGGTGCTCGCGAAGAGCCGGGTACGTGGCGAGCATCGCTGCTTGCTCTGCCCATGGCCCCTCTCCGGGGCAGCCACGGGAGCCCTTGGCCTTGTGCTGGGTGGCGGAAGGAGGTCGGCTCCGGTCTGTCCTGGTGAGCAGGGCTGTCCCATGGCCGAGCTGCCCGGCTTGCCCATGGCAGGGAGCTAGGCCAGGGTGGAGAACATCTCCAGATCCAAAGCACCCGCGTGTAGACGCGCCGCCACGCAGGCTGGGCACGTCTTCGTGACACCGGGGGACGCGGGTGTGGAGCCTCGCAGGGGGCTGGCGCTGCAGTCCTGGCTTGGTTCTGTGGTCTCCATGCGAGGTCTGTGCTGCTCTGCTTGCAGATGATGTGAGCCTCACGCCCAGAGACGACGTTCTCATTGACATCGACGACAAAGAGCCTCTTATTCCTACCCAGGTATGGAAAAAAATCACCACAGTGGAAAGCAATGGTTTCTTGTTTTGCTTGATAGTTGACATACAAGTCTGTCTGATGGGGGTTCTCTGGTCGTAACCTTCTGTTTGCAGCTCTCACCTGTTTTTACCTCCTCCACCATGTGGCAACAAACAGCCAGAAACCCATTAGTCTTCCTTATGTTTAAGCCGAGGTGTCAGATAAGATTTTCCCTGTGTGAGACGGCAGCCCGTCCCCGTGCCAGGCTCTTCCCTTCATCCCATCTTCCTTGCTGTTCAACGTACGGCCTGGTTTGTAGCAGAAGGCTTCACTGTCAGCCCCTGCGGGTTCCACCCTGCGGGACGCTGAGTCCCTTGCAAATGGTGGTTACTGCCCCAAAGCTGCGCGAACGGGCCGTGCGTTAGTAGAGCTGAGGAGGGAGGCACGCGTGGCTGCTCTTAGCGAAAGGAGGCACTTACATGCAATGAGCTGGGGGGGACTCAGCCAGAGCAGGAGCTGTCGCTGTTTCCCATTTCTATAGCCCTTAGGGTTTCTTTGCCCACAGATACATCCTGCCCAAGGCGGAGACCTTTCAGTGGCAGCGTGTGCACGTGCAATGTGCAAGTCTGTCACTCACCCCATTGCTAGGGAGCAGCAGACGGTGTCATCAGAGGTGTTTGGTGGAGCCTTTTCAGAGCCTCCTGGCTTTGTCTTCCCTTTGCTGTATTTATTTAACTTCTGAAAGCTTTGAGTGCTGCGTGGTGCCTGGAGCAGGAAAAGCCTGAGCTGTCATCTCGCCCTGGTGGCATTTCGGTGTATCTGGCTGTGAGGACTTCACTGATGGCTCCGTGCCATCAAACGTGGGTGACAGTGTCCTGAGGTGGGCACGGGCTGGGATCCTGGTCCCACAGCATCCTCTTGACATAGTCCTGGTTCAGATTTGGAGACGTTGCCAAACCTCTCTCCTTGCTGCATCTCCTGTGCTAACTTGGTGCTTTGTATCATGCAAATCCTCCCTGCTGCTCGATAGGCATCGCTTAAGGAAGAGTGTACATTACATGCTGCAACATCTGCCCAGTTCAAGCCTCCCAGGCCTTGGGCTAAGAAAAATCGAGATTTTTGCCCTGTTTTTGTTAAAAATGACGCGTATGGGCCTCAAGCCTGTTGCAGCCCATTTGCAGCTGGCCCTGCTTATTCTTGCCCATCCCATGGACTGATGAGATCCAGGTTAGCACTTGCAAACGAGGCTGCCCTATAGCCCTCTTAACTCCATCTGAGCTGGCTTTTTGCCATTCCTCACCAGCCCTCGGGACATCTGTGTGCTTGGCTCCCTGGGAAACCTGGCAGCTTTGATTGGGATGCTTCAGTATCAATTGGGAACTGGGCAGTGGAGAGTGCAAACATTGCCCTGGGAAGTGCGATTAAAAGGGAAGAGTGACTCAAGACAAGAAATAGTCCTGACAATCTAACTGGCTTTCCGTTGCCTTGCCATTTGTGCATTTGTCTTAGCTATTTACACTTCATCTTATAATGTCTCAACTAATTACACTTCATCTTGTATCAGTAAAGTAACTGGAGCGTGTCTTCAGGAAAGCAAAAAAAGGAAAAAAAGAAAACAAATCAAGAGCAAAGTTAAATCTTGGAGTCTTGGAGCAGGAACTCTCACTTTTACAGATTAAAAAAGAAAAAAACTCTTCTAGTCTCTGTCTCCCTTTGCAGCAGACAGGGCAGTTGTTGGGACATGGCACCTCTGTGAAGCCTTGGAGACCTCCTGCCTCAAAGGCTTGGGACAAGATGGATCCTTAGGAAGGGATTGGGAAGAGGAGGGAGATGTTGGGGTCTGCTGTTCCCGTTACGGAGGGAGGACCCCGGCTCAGGAGATAACAGGAGGGAAATGCAGCGCCCATGTACTGGGAGTGAAACCAGATGAGAGTTTCTTAGCTTTGCTGGGCATAAAAACTAGGAATTTTCTTTCAGGGTTAACCCTGGAATAGTTCCTTTCTTCAACTTTCCAGCAGAGAAGTTCTGGTTTTCCAGACAGATTATGTGCATCTTTCTCCTTGCCGCCTCCCTTTGGCATTTTCCAGCAAAAATGAAAAAGCAGATTTGGATTGAAAGGTTGGGCTATGAAAAGTTTCTCCATGGGGAAACAGAAAGAAAGTTTTGTTTCCCCATGGAGAAACATTTCATAGCCCAACCTTTCAATCCCAGTTTGCTTTTTCATTGCAAAATAATTCTGTCAGTCCCCATGGCCACTGAAAGCCGTTCCGTGTGCTGAGCCCTGCGCAACGTGGTCTGCGCAGCAGAGCGAGGTGGTGCTGGGTGCCCGTCGGGCTTGGGCACCTGAATGTCTCCACCTCTCCATCTGCTCCATGGCTCCATAGGGCAGAGGAGCTGCAGTCTTGTCAAGCTGGGCATGTCATCTCATGGATTTGTTGGGAAAGGCCAGAGCATCAAAGGATTCTGTTTCTGTCCTGGGGAGGAGAGGAGATCTCGGACAGGAGAGGTCACCCTTGGGAGACGTCCTGAGCCAACAAGGTCTACGGAGACCTGGCACTTGGATCAGCAGTTCCTCAGGGATGGTGACTCCCCACTGCTTGCCATGATCAAGGATGCCCAGATTCCCACGCTTCGGGCTCATGGTGTTGCAGCGCGAGGTGGCCTTGGAGCCAGTGCATGGCCAGGCCCTCAGCTGCGAGGAGGAGAGGTTCCCTGCGCACCTGGACACAGCATTTTTGGAAGGTGACACGCAGCAGCGGAGCTGCCAGTAGGAACAGGGGGTCGTTGGCAGCTGAGTCCTGGGTGCTGGTGTGAAGGGAGCGGGAGGCGAGGCTTGGTCCTGGTCGAGGGGAGGCCGTGCTGTGCCGCAAGGGGAGGCGCCCCGGCCACGTTCACTGCTCTTCTCGCAGCTCTGCTTCTTCTCCGTGTCTCGGCCGGTGTCGACATGGAGAGCTGCTACGCTGAGGTGCCTCTTGGGTATTTGTGCCTACACGCAGCCATGGAGCATGTCCCTAAAGCCTTTTTACATTTGGAAACCTCTCTGAATAAGCTATAACATTTTCCTTCCCTTGCTTGCCCTCTCAAGCAGTGAACATTGATACAGGAGCCCCTGGCGCTGGTTTTGCGTGAGCTCCCTTGGCTCAGCCCTGGCAGCGCTGAGGAGGAGCCGTCAGCAGCGTTGCAATAAGTGCTCTGTTTCCTGAGACAGTTTTAAGCCTATCAAAAGCATCTATGGACTTGGATCCAAACTGGGGAAGAGTTTAAACTGGAAATGAAAGAAGGGAAGAGGCAAGAGAAGCAGGAAAGCCAAGACGTTCTGCCGTAGTGTTTTCCAAGCGAAAGACTTTGACATGTACTTCCCGAAACAAACATTTCAGAAACAAAACACCCTGCAAAGAACTGAGTTATTCAGATGGGCCTTGGATTACTTCTTTGCTGTTTGTTTGTTTGTCTTTCCATTTTCTTTTCCCCCTTTTGTCTGGGGAGGGGAGGAGGAGGGAGCTGGTTCCCGGAAAGCCAGACCAGAATTCCCACCATCTCCCTCCCTGTCCTCCAAATCTGAGCCCTGGACACTGCTCCTCCCATGTTTCCCCCCATGTGGGAGCTGGGCTCTCTTGTTGGGTGGCCCGACACCCTCGCAGCCCTCGGTTGCCTCCATCCTGCTCTGCTCCGGCTGGGAGTTGCCGGCCTGGCCCAGGATTTGCAGGCGAGGGGGGCAACACAGCAGCAGCCGAGCGCGCAGGGCGTCCCCATATGCCCCCATCGCCGCTTGCTGCAATGGGTCGCTCCTGGCCTGGGATCTGCCCCGCGCGCTTGGCCAGCGGTGCCCGTGGAGGCCGGGGCCGGGGCTGCTCCTCCCCGTGCCTGCGTGTGTTGGGCTGTGCGGCTCCACGGCCTCCTCCCCGCCTCGCCAAGCCTGGCGCCCGTCCCCGCGCTGCTGGACGGCTGGAACAAAGGAGCGTTTGTTGTCCTTGTCTGAACGAGAGAAAACAAGCCCACGCTAACCCCTGTGCTCCGAGGCTGCCGAGCACGATGGACGTCTCGTCCGGGCAGGGGGGGAAGTTCAGGCCAAGGTCTGTTTGGAGCAAGTCTGCCTGCACGTGAACGGGAAACATCATGGTTACCGAAAAAGAAGGAAAGAAGCACCTGAAACTCACAGGACAGCTCTGTGAAGCTCTCTGAGCGTCCTACAGGGCTCCTGGGCTGTGCCTTTCTGGTTAACTCCCCTGGGAGATGCTCGCCAAGGAAGGCGAAGCCTGCACAACTGACTCACATCTGGATGAGGCTGGTGGGGATGAGCCCATCGTCCTACCAGCACCCAGGACCTCTTCTTGTCCTCAGTGGTCTTTTCTGAGTCCTCAAAATCAGCGTGGACTGATTTAATTAAATCCGGAAGGGCAATGAAGAGATCCATCGACAGCCCCTCGGGTGCAGCCGATACGTATTTCTCCTGCTCGCTGATAAAACAGTCACATATGAGTCATCTAGCATACTAGCCACAAGCCTCCGAAAGTCACGTTGGCTCCTTAACGTAACTGAGCCCTGGGAAATCTTTCCCCCATGAAGCAGTTGTGAAGTTGATGTCTTCCACTTGACGCAAGTTCTGCTGCCTTTCCAGTTTGGTGGGCAGGCGCCTCTTGGCTCTGCTGGTAGAGCTGGTGGGCAGCAGGCCAGGAAGCACTCGGCACAAGGAGGATATGCAGTGAACAGGCAAACTACTAGGAAACAGGTCAGAAGCTGTGCCCGCTTCCAAAGCCTTGGCAGCTGCTCGATGGAGGGTCTCTAAGTTGGGTCTTGAGTGGCCTCACATGCTCTGAAGACTGGATTTGACGCAGCTTTTGGGTCTCTTGATGTCGCGCAGGCAGCAAGGTCAGCTTTTTGGAGCTGTGACAGTGTCACCCACTTAATGCAGCCAGCAAAGGGTCATGCCTGACCTGAGATGCTCTTCTGCGGGGCGGCTGCTCGCCACGTGCTGCGATGGGCTCTGGGCCACTGTTGAGTCTGGAGAGCACGAGGAGGGAGCCCGTCCCGGTTTACTTGGTGCTCAACGCCAGCTCTTTTTTTGTGGGAACTTCTCATTTCTCTCCCTTCGGCATCTTGAAGGAAACGTGCCGTTCAGCCCTTTCCGCCTCTGTGAGATAAGAGCTGAGCTGCAGCTCGCTGCCCAGGGTGGAGGGAAGGTGATGGCAGCTCCCGCCTTGCCAAGGACATGCTGCACTTGTGCGCAGTGTTTTGTTTGTAACGGACCTTCATCCTGAGTTTCCTAATCCCTTTATGTTAAAAACAGCCTGGGCTCGAGCTCTCCTTGGCTTGTGCAATGAACTTGGCTTGCTGCGTTTCAGGGCCTCGGTGTCCACCACCCGAGAAGTTGCGCTGGGGAATACTAATGGTGTGCTTAGCCTTGTCTCACGGCTCCTCCGTGACATCAGTTTTTCCTACAGTTTCTAGCCGCAGAATTCTGATAATTCCCCACCTGGCTTGTAGGTGGTTTCAGCCTAGATAAAGTCCATGGAGACTGGATGATCCCTATGGAAAAGACTGCGCTGCTGCTGCAGCACGACGTTGCAGATCGTGCAGCGCGGTCGGGGGTGACCCCAGTCAACCAATTGTCCTCCCGGGGGACTGTTTGCGCTCAGTGCCCTGCAGGCTGGATGCTGATCAGGACCTCTGGGTCTTCAGCTGAGCCAACCTCTGATTTCAAAATTGCTTAAAAACCTGCTGGGGGAGCAGTCCGGGTTGGACCTCCCAGCGCAGGGCAGGTCACGATTATGGGGACACAGCTGAGGGGGTGACAGTGTTAAATCTTGCTCGTGTGCCCAAACCCGGTGTCTCTCAAGCTGTTGATTCACTGTCAATCTAGGACTAAATTTAAGAAGAGATAAGGAAAAGGGAAGGAAAAAAAAAGACAGATGAGTTTTTTTTAAGCTTTGATCTTCCTGAGTATATTTGAGAAAAAAAAACTAAAAGAACAGTCAAAACCAGCCCTGTTTTTCTGAACATTAACGAGAACTGTAGCCCAAATGCTTCCTTTGTGCTATGGGTGCCTGTCCAGAGGGACGTTGACCTTACAGTCCAGGGGAGGGGAAGGCTGCACCCATTGGGTTAATTTGTTTTATTTCCCCTCAAATGTGCTTTTGCTGATGTGTGTTGAACATGGTTTCTCTAACCCCGTTGGTAACCACTCATTTTAATTTGTAGCTTGCGGAGGGCATGACCAGCTCACCATTAATTAACATACCAGCTTCTCGGTCCGATCCACATGTATGTATTGCTTCCTTTCTAACTTACTTGCATTATTGTTATTTTATTTTTTCTTTATGACTGGTATACAAATGTATATATATTTACAAATCTGCAGAAGCTGAAGCATTTCTTGCTGTAGAAACTCCCTTTGCTGTCCCAGTTCTGTGGCAATTCCGCGTTGCCGCAGGTGCCCATGTAGTTCCACCGTCATTTTCCTTCACACCAGCGCAAACAAGGAGCTTGCTCGCCCTCAGCCTGGTGGAGCAGGGGGAGTTATGTCCATAGCCAAGGTCTCATGTCGTCTCGACAGCCCCTGGCCTCTCTATCGGTTGCATTCAGTTGAATGGAGATAGATTTGGGCTGATTGCTCGGTGGCCACGGTGGATGGGTGAGGATGTGACAGATATCCGTGCTCCCCGTGTCCGGAGGCTGGACCTCCTGAGGAGGCCCTAGCACCACCGTTGGTCTGAGTTGCCCTTCGGAGGAGGATGTTGCTCCGAGGAAGGCTGGAGCTCATAGGTAGGATTTTGGGGACCAGGAAGTCCTGCAGGGCTAGTCCCAAATTTGTCCCTCGCAGAGTTGCAGACCTGGCAACGTAGGATCCAAGGAAAGCTGGAAGGGGCCTTGGAGTAGTTTGTGTAAGCAGAGCACGTGGAGTAAGAGGGAAGGTTGTAGCTTCTCATGGCTGCTGCTCGTGAGCTTTGCGCACACGGAAGCCCCTCAGCGGTGGCTTGGTGGACAAGGAGACCCTCTTCGCTCCCAGCCGGGCTCTCCATCGCTGTGCGCCTTGTTGGGCCAGGGTGCTGCTCTTCAGTGGCCCCTCTGCACCCGCATGTGAAGGGGCTTCCTTCGTCACGCAGAGAAGACAGATGGGTGGCTGAGCTGGGCCGCCGAGTGTGGAAACAAAAGGTCCATAAATAGCCTCCCGCCTCTGCTCATCAGCATTTTTAATTTACGTGAATATGTTTTTGTTTTAGTTCAAATAAAATTTTGCAAAGGGGGGGAAGGAAAGAAAAAAAAAAAAAAAGGCTGCAAGCCATTAATTTAAAATAAAAGCAACAGAATATTAGGCAGTAATAAACCCATTCTCTTGGCCTGCATTGGGACCCTACAAGAATGTGATTAAATATAATAAACCTCACGTTCTAAAGAGCTGCTGACGCCTCCTGGGGAAACCATTGTGCTCTGGAAACCGCACCGCCGAGCCGGCCCGCGCGCTCCTTCCTGTCGCCTTCTGCTTTATTGCTGCGGATCTTCGCACGAAAGCAGGATCTTTTGTTGCTGCGGAATGAGGCATAGGGACTGCAGCTGGTTAAATATTAGGAAAAAAGAGTCTACAGCCAAAAATCCAGCCCGGTGTTGAGCGCGTGAGCTCTGGAGGGTCCTGCTTCTGCTCTGGGCTTCCATGGCTCCGAGTAGCAGGAGGAGGGGAGAGCGTGCAAGAAATTCATGGCCTTTGTGGAGGTACAAGCTTTAAGATCAGTCTGCCCATCTCCTTGGTAATCCATATGATTTTTCTTTTCATCTCGAGTGTTTTTTTGCCTATCTTTCTTTTCATCTCGAGTGTTTTTTTGCCTATCTGCCTCCTCAGCAGCATGGCCTCAATATGCTGAAAAACATTTGGCAGAACCCCGATCCCTCTAAGAGCCATGGAAACACCAGCAGCGAGGCCAGCTGGACCTTGGGAGAGGACATTGCCCTTGTGCTCGCAGTGACAGTGACCCTGCACCTCTGGGCTCCACGTGTAAATAGGGCTATGGGTGAAGAAGCAGCCGTGGGCTGGATGCTCCATTTCAGAGCTGCTAGAGCTGATGGTCCGGAGGGTTCAGCTGATGGTCCAGTTGATGGCTCTGCCTGGAGCCTGCGTGAATCCAAGCACTTTTATTTGCAGCTGTTCATAACGTAGCTGAATTCCTGTTTCGTTTCCTTGGAGGTGGCTTTATGCGTGGGATTTTTGCGAGCTGTTAGGGCAGGGCTCGAGATGGTTCTGGTAGTGGCTTGAGCATCTCCACAGCCCTCTCCCTTTGTGTGTGTTTTCTGAGCCGGCCTCATAACTGCATGTGCTCGAGCTCCCCCCTTGTGAAGAAACCCACCCTTGGTCCCCTTGCTTGTCCTTCACCCACCCCATCTCCTGCTTTTGCAGCACCTTAACCCTCCTGCCCCTGCAGCTCCCTTCCAAGTTCGTGCCAAACCCTCTGTGATCTGGTCTTTCTTTGCTCCCTGCTGAAACGGCTGTTGCCGAAATCTACCTAGAAACTAAAGAGCCTGCCCTTCATCCCTCTCCTGTCCTTCCTGAAAATCTTGCACATAAGCAAAAGGAGGTGCTTCTGCAATGCCGCTGTCCCACTGACCTGCCCCTGCGCTCCGGACCTGTCCCCTTCCCTCTGCACTGAGATCATGGCTCATCTCTCGGAGTCTCCCTGTGCAGTTCAGGTGGTTAAATCATACCCAAAGGTGAAAGGGAGCTCCAGGACTTCCCAGAGTTTCCACGGGCACAGTCCACCAAGCACGGGGACCTTGCACCCCATGCAGAAATCGATGCCCACCTTGGGTGAGCTGAATGGTGACTAAAGCTATAGCAGATGTAGACACCTCCTGAGGTGGTCCCTTTGGGCTCCCTTTAACAGATGTCTTTAAAACCCTGTGCCTTTGGCCAGGTTTTGGGATCTGCTTGCAAAGCAAAGCAAAAGAGAGGAACGGAAACTGTCTGGGGCATTTTCCCATTCGTCTCTTTTTCTACAGAGCGAACCCAATCCTAGCAGGGACGCTGGTGCGCCAGGAGAATAGCACTAATAAACAGGAGTATTAGTGAATCATGGGGAAGATGGCTAAGGACAAGGGGAAAATGCAGAAACACTATTTATTTTGGTGAGAGTCACTTCAAAATGTCAAGAAATATAGCTGTGAATTACCAGAGGCCGCTTTGCAAGCCAAGAATCAGCACAGCGCATGCGGGGAGGAGAAACTGCGGTTTTCATGAAAGCAGAGGCTCGGGTCCCCCTCCGAGCCTGACACGTGGCCCTGCTTGCAGCACGTTGTCCTCGCGGGGGCATCCTCAGGGTCATTGGGAAGGTTTTTGCCACTGGCTTTTTACGCGACTTCAGTCAAATCCTTTAATTTGGCCTTGGCCTCAGCTGCCCCTTTGCTGTTCAGCTATTTCCATTTGCAAGGCATTGATACGGTGTCAGTGCTAGGGGACCTCAAAACCATTTTGTTGCAAATATTCACCTTTTTATGAAAAATAATAATTATTATTGCTATTGCCAGCACTTCAGTGGCATCTCGAAACCTTCTTTTTGATCAGATGTTCACTGTGCAAAGGGCAGGGGTGACCCTGAGCTCGGTGCTGTCCCAGGCAGCTCCCCACTGTGTGTCGTGGGCTCTCCCTAGCCGAGTGGCCTGGTGGCTTCTGTCCCTGGAGGTGTTGCCTTCTCCATTCAGCTATTTAGGGCAAATAGCTGCAGTTTTGGCCCATTTTAATGCCAACCCTTAACATGCAAATCGGAAAAAGTAGCAACTCGTGGCAGTGCAAAATGCCTGCGTGCCACCAAGGGTCTGGAAAGGCTGCAGCAGCAGCTGGAGCCAAGTGACCCATGAACGTCCCCTGTCCTTGTGGGCAGCCCTTGAGCACCAAGGAGCTGAAAAAAAGCAGTGAGGATCCCCTGTCCCCCACGCAAAGCACCATAAGGTGCTTTCTAACCAGTTCCTCTTACCACTCTTCTGGCTCGCTTTGCCGCGATTGTAAGAAATACAAATAACCCATCAAATGACAACTTAGCAAAGCTCATGCGCGCCAGAAAAATAAGTCAAAATCTGTAAACTATTTGCAATAATTGGTTATTTGCTGTGTTTGCTAGTTCCAAATCAGAGCACATATTTTATGGCTTATCCTGTTACTGCTAGTTGGAAGAGCTGGTGGTGTTGAATGTCTCCTGCCGAAAACGATAGCCAATAACCCCCGCTGCAACCAAGTCTCGCTCCTGTCCTCGGAGTGTAGGATTTTTTCCCCCCCTTTTTTTAATATGTGCTCGGGTGGCAGCAGCCAGCACAGCCGCCGGCACCGTTTGGAAGCCGTTCCAGACCAATTTGTCTGTCAAGCTGGTTCTCTGCAGGCTGGACCTGCTAGCGAAGGTGTCCCGAAAGGAAAGCTGGATCAGCAAGAATGTGGTGGCGCAGCAGGGAGCCAGGGAAGAGCCGCGGCTGCGTGCAGGAGATGCTGTTTTATTTTTTGGAAGTCATGGAGCCTTGGCCAGGCTGATTCTGCTGGAGGAAGTAGGTCCTGGCCTCACCTGGCCACAGATGTTTGCATTTTTTGGATTGGGATAGGATAGGGAAAAAACAAATAAAAACAATTCAGGTGAAAAGAAAAAGGTGTTAGAGCAAGCAACTGGTAATGTCTCCCTGAACCTGTGACAAGGACAGGCCTTGAGGACTCGCTGAGAGATAAGGCAGGGGATCCTGCAAGCTCTTTGCATGGACACGCGCGATTGCTCTGCTCTTGCCTCCAGCCTGCAGGCCGTGGAGCTGCCTGGAGCTGCTGCGTGGGTGACTTGTGAGCCATTCCCAGGGCGGGAGGAAGCGGGACCAGGTTGGTCCAAGGTTGATAGGCCAAGTTGCTCTCGGGGAAAAGGTTGAAGGACACTGGAGTCTGTTAGTGCGAAAAAGGCACCCTGCTGCATCCCAAGTCTGGATGTGCAAGGTCCTAGGTTGCTTTGTGACCCTCGGGTCCTGGTCCCCAAGGCAGAGGTTGAAGAAAGGTTGGGTTTTTCTTGCTCCCAAGCAAGTCTGCAACTTCCCGGCTCAGGTGCCTGGCCCTGGGCTGGGTTTGCAGCAGGGAGGCTGGCCCAGCACCCAGGACCGGTCGCTGTGCCTGCACCTCGCTCTGGCGGTGGGCGATGGGCCTGCATCGGTGCAGCCGGGACGCAGAGGCAGGAGCAGCAACAAGCAGCTGGGAAGTCACATCCTGAAATGTCCCGGCTGTTTCTGCTGGGATCTGCTCATCCCCACAGCAGGAAATCTGCCTCCCAGATGTTCAGCCGGGTATGGTTGAGACAGAGGCGGTGGCTTAGGTTCTTTGGAGGCAATTTTTATGAGCGCTGTAATTATCTATATCCGAACAGAGAAGAGTGTGTCATCCTTAGAAGAGCAATCCTGCGCATTAAGACTTCAGCTGTCCCATGGTGGCTCTGCTCCAGGCCTTGCTCTCTGGGCCATCCCGTCTGTGCCTCAGTTTCCTCACCTGCAAGATGAGGGAAACAGCTCAATTTGACCCAGAGCCAGTGCGGCCGTTACGTGGCAGCTTCTCAGATTCTCCAGCTCCTTTCGTTCCAGGCTGAAATGACCTTTTCAACCTGTTTTGTGAAAACCGGGTTGCGCCGAGCAACCCCAAACTCCTGGTGTTTCCATATGGGAAGGCATCCGGTGGGCCGGGCTCCCGGTCGCAGGGAAGCCAGGGCTGCAAATCAGCCTCCCTGACAAAGACGAGGTCACGGCGGGGCTGTTTCCCGCCGGATGGGACAATACGAGATGAGCGTGGGGCCGGGCAGCGCGGCGGTTCGGGAGCCTGTCCGTGGGGACGGTGCCCTCACGAGGGTCAGCCCCAGCTGAAGGGCCCTTGCGCAGCGCCCGGAGCGGGTACGCTATGGATGTATCCAAGCCTAGGAGCATTTCAAGGGGAAAGGTGTAGCATGTTGGCGAAATTCTGGTTTTAAAGCCTTTATTTGAATCTGAGCATCTTTATTTTTAGAAAAAAACCATCCCTCAGGCTGTAGGAGGACCCTGCCTTCATGGACGTCCTTAGGAAAGAGAGGGCTGGAGATGACTTCCCTGCTTTCCCGGGACACCCCAGAGCTGCTGGGCGGGCTCCAGTGACATGGTCGCATTGGGTGGCCTCTAGGCAAGAGACAGGGACAGACCTGAGTCTTGTGCACCCTGGGCAAAGGGTCCGGGTGATGGTGTCCCCAGGCCTTGTCCCGGTGCTCAGTGGGAAGATGCCTGAAATGCTGCGTGCGGTGCCCAGGGCGCAGGACCGAGCTGAAATCCTGGCCCTGCCTTCGGCTCTCAGCTGGCTCTTCAATCCCTGAATCCTCTCGCTGCCCTAGCGGAGCCATTGCTTTCACTGGCTTTTCAATTTGCAGGCGAGTGGATTAATATCCTTCGCTATTAACATTCCAGCTGCTTCCCTTGCCTCATTTTTTTCTTTCTTTTTTTTTTCCCTTTTTTTTTGTAACATCAGTAGAAATCAGCAAAAATATCTAACCAAATTCTTTGTCTTGGGGCTGCAGAAGATACCATGGGTAAGTCGTCAGATTAGTGTAAGTGCTTTCTTTGTAACCCGGTACCTGTGGAATGTCATAATAAAGCCACCATGGTTAAAACGTAGCTTTTTAAACAATAAAACAGGGGAAGCGATGAAAGGCAATTTAAAGAAAAAAAAAGTAGGCAGCAGAGGCCTCAAAGTTAATTTATGTAATATTTCTATTAAAAACAATGTCTATTCAAGACAGCAATTTAAAGCCTGCCCCGTTGGCTTAAAATATAAGTCCAATAAACCTCTATTATGATTCCTCCATTAGGTCAGTGTGATGGAATTTTGTGGACTTCTAAAATAAGACATCATTATTTTTCAGGAATGTTTCATGAATCACAGTCAAAGCCCCTTCATCTTTGCCTGTATAAATTTCAGAAATTGTGCTCTTATAAAGAATGAGTGAGAGACTTGCCCATTTCTTCTTATAATATCAGTAAGAAAAGAGTTGTGGTCTTCCTGAGGTGTGTGCAGCACCTGAGGACCAGCGGTTTTCCATGGAAGTAGCATTTGTCCATCTCCAATCCACCCCAATCCGGCCAAAATCTGCCACGCGCTGTTGTTTCTAAGGAGCTCTCCCTGCCTCCCCTATGGAGAAGTGGCCTCCTTGATGGTGTCTTGCTGGTGCGGGACAGCCTTGCTGTGGCTGAAGCACATGGATTTGGGCTGGAATCATCCCCAGAGCCCCTTTCCTCTACAAACCAGGGAAGAAGGAGCTGCAGGTTGGGTTCACAATAGCTTCCTCACCTCTGCAGGACCCGGGAGACCCTCCGACACGAGGCTGAGCGCGGGGTCAGCGCTGTGCGCTCTCCCCGCCAAGGCTCTGGCAGGGGTGGCAGATGCTGCTGTCATTGCTCGCTGTGAGTCCCTGGTAGAGATGTCTCATTTTTGTGTCTCTTGCCTCCAGGAGGAAGAATTCATTGACTGGTGGAGCAAATTCTACGCTTCCACGGGAGAGAGGGAAAAATGTGGCTGCTATTTAGAGAAGGGCTTTGACACACTGAAGGTAGGTGGCCTTGGCTGGTCTCTGCCTTCTCGAACCTTGACTCTTGAGGGTCTTCCCTGAGCTCTGATGGGAGGAGAAGGGGCACTCCTACCAGGATTCCTCTAGAGCAGGAGTGTAAAGGTGTAGACAAACAGGTTGGAAAAATACAGTCTTTTACTACCAGATATCTGTTATTAGAGAGTTTTGGCCCAAAGATGAGATATTTCTGTTGGGGTGTAGGGCTGTGATACCCCACGGAGCTGGGTGCATGGCACAGGCAGGTTATAATACCTGCAATGCATGACAGCATTCCTCAGTGGGAGTAGTTTGGGTTTTGAAGAGATATTTTCTATTGGAAATACTTTCTCGTAAAATTTTCCACTTCTCATCATTCAAGAGTTTGTCCCTGTCCTAAGCTGCAAAAGAGGTGGGAAACTGTCAACCTGATGGAAATGCTCCAGAGGCCAGAGGTTGATAAGGAAAGGGGAAATTAAGGTGCTGTTTGATGGGTTGTGTCCAGAGTATCATCTCAAGTAGAAGTCAAGTGGGGAAAACCAAGCCTGGTTGCAAGGAAAAACACTCCCAGCAAGAAAGTCTCTTTGGGTTGATGAAAAACTCTCTGTTGATAAAAAAAAAAAAAAAATCCTTGGCATATTTTTGCCTGGTGGGAACATCCATGCCATGCAACTTGATTTTCTATGGTGCCTTTGGCTCATGGGACGAGGCATCAACTGGCATGAGCCCTTTCCGGCGGCCAGAACAACCCTGGGCTTGCTGAGTTAGATGCCGTTATCGTAGCGTGGTCCAAGGTCTTCTGCTCTTCGTTGCTGTCCTGGTGGGTACCCAGGATGCCGGGCCGCACGACAGTGTCCTTGAGGGTGACGTTTTTTCTGGCCTGGGGACTCTGGATCAAGGCTTGTGTGAGCAGGGCTCTGCCAGGGGGCCAGCCCCACCCCTGCCAACCTGGCCTCTCCTTTCCAGGTCTACGACACAGAGCTGGAGAACGTGGAGGACTTCGAGCACCTCGCGGACTTCTGCCACACCTTCAAGCTGTATCGCGGCCGGACGCAGGACTCAAATGACGATCCCTCTGTTGTGGGAGAGTTCAAGGTACAGAGACCTCCCTTTCTACCCCCAAAGGCAGCACCTTTGCCCGCAACCCAGGCTAAAATTTAGCTAGTTAGGCTTCTGGTCAGGCCACCTTTGCCCACCATCCTCATGTTAAGCCCTCAGAGATGTTTTCAGACCTTCTTTCCCAGACAGGCCGTTGTTGGAGCTGCTTCCTTGGGAAGCACAATGGGATCCTCCACACCAGCTGCTGAGACCCCTTGTCCTTGCATACTCCAGGTGTTTTAGCCCTGTTTTTGAAACCCGTTGCTTGATTATATCCCAGATTAAGCTTCAGTTGTGCTAAGGTGCAAGACGCACCTAAATAGCAGAAAGTGGTATTCATCCCCAAATTAATTTGAGGCTATGTGAAACTTTGGCTAGTAACAGGTTGCTGACAGAGGCCAGATATGCCCAGCATGCAGCGTCTTCAGGCCAGCCCAGACACTCTGACCCTCTGCGTGGGGGAACAGGCATGAAATACAGCTAGGAACATGCATTGCTGGATGGAAAGTCTTAGACTGAGGCGAGAATATGACTACAGATTATTTATGGGGAGGACTTCAGCAGGAAATGGGCCATAAAATGGGCCACCCACCCCTGCTCACACACGGTCCAGATTGCTCAGCCTGCTCCCTGCCTCTGCTGGCACGTGGATTTTGCAGGAGCAGAATCGCCTCGGGGTGCCCGAGCGCCTGGCCCAGCCGGCTGCACTGCTGAACCCGTGTCCTTTGCAGGGCTCCTTCAGGATTTACCCTCTCCCGGACGACCCCGCAGTCCCGGCCCCACCACGGCAGTTCCACCAGCTCCCGTCCAGGGGACCCCAGGAGTGTCTCGTCAGGGTCTACATCATCCGGGCCTTTGATCTGCAGCCCAAGGATGCCAATGGCAAGGTATGGAAGTGGACACACCTCAGCACTGGCTGCAGCGAGAGTTAGAGGGGGCTCTTTGGGCAGCTCAGCCCCCAGAGATGAGTGTTTGTCTCTCTGACTTACACTGTAGGAACATCTGTGACACCAAAAAGCGAAAAAATCTACCCCTTCCTTCTCCCTGCATTGGTGTCTTTGCATCCCGGGGTCTTGGCTAGTTGGAATAGCAAAATGGTTTTCTTTTTGTACGTTGGTGCCAAGGGAAACAAAATCACGTCGTCCACATGACTACTTTTTTTTCGCAAAGCTTTACAAATCTCTGGGAGAAAAATTCAGTGCAAAAATAAAATTGTGTCAGTTCAAAAGCAAATGTTTGTTTTGTTTCAGTTTGAGAAACAAAAAAGCAAAAAAGCAAACAAAACCCAAAAACACTGAGGGAGAAATCCTTAATTCTTTTTGTTCCAATGAAAAACATGGAATAAGTTAGGAAAAAAAAAACAGGAAAAAATATTTTGATGTGAACAAAGCAAAACTGCTTTTTAATCTGCCGAGATTTTGAAAATGAACTTGCAATGAATGTTTCTGATTTCTTGGAAATTTCCCATCAGAGACCCTGGAAGATTAAAAAAGGAGTTGAAAAAAAATGCTTTTTTTACCCTGAAAACCCAAAGCAAATCTTAGTTTGACCCGCAGTCTTTCCTGCTGTGCTGCAGTGTCTCCTGCAGCTTGTCACAGCCTGCACTCGAGGCTGCCCTCAGGTCACACCGCCGACCTCCCCGAGGTGCCACATTTCCATCCTTTGCTTCTGAAAAAAAATCTGCAAGTCAAGGAAAACTGATGAGGAATTTGGTCTGGGTGCTTAGCTGGCTAATAAACCTTCCCAAAGGGTTTATTAGTGTGATCCGAGTGTGTCTGTCTAAGCGCAGGCCATGAACTGGCTGAAATTTTTTATCTGTAGTTTTCTTTTTTCCTGGGAAAAACACCGCCTTGGGTCATTGGAACCACTTTACAATTTATGCTGGCTTCACTGAATAGTTTTAGCAATGGGAAAAAAGTTTAAACACTTGAAAATATATAAAAATAACTGATACAATTTTTAGATGGATAGTGACAGTTTATGTTAAAGTGAGCTCCCATTATATTTTAAAGTTGTTGTGGCATCTTGGCAATGTTTAACATGTTTTTTCTTTTGACATATTAATTTTCTTTTGACATTTTGGTCCCTGCATTTTTAAATATACTTTTGAGTAGATTTAATACTTAAACCTTTTAAAACTTAAAAAAAATAATGAACCCCCAAGTAGATGATTCAGAATGAGTGAATGAGAGCATCTTGAGAACTTCAAGTCAATCCCGTTCCATCAAGCAGTCCGCAAGAGGTTCTTCTCATGCTACTGTTTTGATTTTATGGTTGGTCTCGATGATCTTGAAGGTCTTTTCCAACCATAATGATTTTATGATTTTCTATCCCATGGACCTCAGAAGGGCTTGGACTTTGGACCCACGCTGCCAGTTAGTCCTGCACCGTTCTCAAAAGGGAATTGCAGTGCAAGCAGCCCTTACTAGCTGCCACAGGGATTTGTAATGAGGAGATAACAGTCACGCTCTCCTCTCCGTCTTGACAAGGAGCACGGTGTAAGATCCCGCTTGTTGGGACAAAGGGCATCAGAGTTATCTGTTTGCCACCAATATTGCTGTCAAGGCAGCCCTGCAATGACTCTCTTGCATTTCTTTTTGTTGTGTCTGTCTTTAGTGCGATCCCTATGTGAAGATTTCAGTGGGGAAGAAATCCATCAATGACCAAGACAATTACATCCCCTGCACGCTGGAGCCTGTCTTTGGAAAGTAAGTTGTGGTTCAGTCCAAAGTTCATGAAGTCTTTTATGTCGGAGTGAGAGAATTAGGCCAGGCCAGCCCAGAACTTCCTCTTGCCTTGGTGCGCTCTCAGGCTTTGCTGTCCCAGCCCTGCATTCATCTTCTTCCTGGGACTTTTAAGCTGTGGGTTATGGACTGGGTCAATGCAGAGTGAGGAAACATCTAGAGGATTGGGTAGGTGTGAGGATCTCACTGTGGAGGCAGCTACCAGTCCCACTGATGGTGGAGAGAGTCTGGGCAACTTAGCTCTCCATTTAGGCTCTTTGGTTAAATGTCCAAAACGAGACATGGCGAACGGAGGCCTGTGGCATGGGAGGGAGTCACCACGATGTTGGCTGGCTGAGCTGTTTCTCTCTCAGTAGGGCCACAGACTTGGGATAAAACACAAAGGATAAAGTTGTTTTCAGAACAGGGTATTTATGAGAGCAGGGAGCCAGGCTGCAGAAACACAATGTAGGGAAGGAGGGAGAGCAAAACCCGGTGCTCAGCTGCAGCATGTCCATAGGACTGCAGGCTCCCGGGAAAGCCGGGATTGCCCTGGAGCAGCTTGGGTGCAGGGACCACGTCCCCGGAGCCTGCTGGCTGGGCCAGGTCCTCCCTCACCAGACCTGGGTCGCAGCCAGAGCCCGTCTAGACGGCGTGCTGCACCTCCCACCCAGTCTTTAAAGCAAGATGTAAAACCAAGGTCCTGGCTGCTGGCGTCTATTAAAACACTCATTTCACGAGCTTTTCCCTGGGCTGCTGGCTGCCGTCCAGCTCTAGCTAATTACATTCTGCTGACCCCGGTTCCTCCTGCGCTCTTAATTGGTGGCATAATCACTCACTTCCCCTCCTTAAAGGCTGCTGCGACGTGGGGTGCTGGCTGTGGAAGCGGGCATCACGTTTCACCCCCGGGGTGGCTGCGTTGTCGCAGCAGGTGGAGGGATTCCTGGGTCAGACCTGGGCCATCCTGCTCAACCCACTGCAACACCCTCCACGCGGAACCTAAAGGATGTCTCCGGCATCCGTGAGCATTGGCTCCGTGTGGATCGCAGTGATTTGTTTTGGTAGGATCTTTGTTCTTTGCTTCTTGCTGTCCTTCATGGACCATCTCATGTGTGCCATTAGCAGAGCGCCATGAGTTTCTGCAGTGCTCTGTGGACTTGCATCACTTTGATCTGGCTTTTTCTCTCTAAAAGGGCCATGCTGAGTTGCACTGAATGGGTTGGAAAACAATCTGCATTGCTTTGGGCTTAAAGAGCAGATGGTTTTCCAAAGCTGTCATTTCTTCTCCTTTCTCTCCTTCCCATTTCTCTCCTTCCCATTTCTCTCCTATGATCCCTGACTCTCATATGCTGGTCTCCATCGTTAGGTGTTTTGGAGATGAGTATCACTTTCATTTAGCAGATGGAGGAACCAAAGCAGGGACAAAGTTTGCTCCAAAGTGCTTCATGGAATCATGAGCTAACCCCAGGCAACCCCAGGGCATTCTTGCTTCGAAGCACGTCCACCAGCTTAGCCATTGCAGCGCAGCAAAGACGTGTTGTGGTTGTATTGCCCGCTGTGGTGCTGGAGGGCTGGGGTGATGATGTGTGAGCTCTGTCTCCCCGGAGGCACTGGCAGCCTGCAGCAAGCGGGACGCTGTGAACCTCCATCTCGTTGGTCTGACTTGGCTGCCCTTGCACAGGATGTTTGAGCTGAGCTGCACTCTGCCCCTGGAGAAGGACCTGAAGATCACACTCTATGACTACGACCTCCTGTCGAAGGATGAGAAGATTGGAGAGACTGTCATAGACCTGGAGAACCGGTTCTTGTCAAAATACGGGGCGCGCTGTGGCCTCCCCCAAACCTACTGCATGTGGGTACCTCTGAGGGCTCCGGGAGCTCCTGGGGCTGTGCAGTGCAGGGCCGGCCTTGCGGCCCGCGCTGACGTGTCGGTCCAACCGCGGCCGTGGGCCTGCTGGCTCAGGGTTGTCCCATGAGATCTGGTGCGGTGCTGAATTTCACAGCAACGTGCTGTCTCGAGAGCCTGGCTTTTAGAGCACGTTTCCTAAGCAGTGGTTCTCCTCTAGCAGCTTGAAACGCTGCAGAGAACAGAAGTCTCCTGGGGAGATCCTCTTGCATCCCTGAGTCCTTTTGGGTATCCCATGGTGAGGGCAGGCCCTAAATGCAACCAAAGGGTGGTGTGATGGTCCCACGGTGTTTGCTCAGGGGCACCCGACAAGCAGGGGCTGCACTAGGCATAGGATGTGGCACCCTGTTCACTGGGCTAGGGCAAACAGAGGCTCAGAGCTGGCTGGACCGTCCTTAGACCTTTCTTGGCTCCTCGCTGGTTGCTGTGTCTCAGTGTTCAGTCTGGGAGTCTCCCTTGCCCAGGAATCACTTCCCATCCTGGTGTAATGCTGCTGCGAGCCCTCACCGAGCCGGGGGGGTGTTTTACCGTGGGTTGAGCTGCTCTTTTCTCTCCTGCTGTGCTTCAGTTCTGGACCCAACCAGTGGCGAGACCAGCTCCGGCCCTCCCAGCTGCTTCACCTCTTCTCCCTGCAACACAATTACAAGGCTCCCATCTACAAGTCTGACCGGCTTGTCTTCCGGGAGCAAGAGTACATCCTCTCGGAACTGGGTAATGGAGCCGCTTCGGGCTTGCACATGGCTTTTCTTCATCCAGAGTAAGAGGTGGGGGCTGGATGTCATGGACACACCTAGTGGGGGGCTCCTCCCCAAATCCCTTCCATCAGAGCAGGTCAGCAAGCCGGGAGCGGGAGATGGGCACGTTCCTGCTCCCCTCGCGTAGCTGCCTGGCCGGGTGGGTGTGGGGCTTCCCCAAGGTTGGCTCTGCACCAAAGGCTGCAGGTTGCAGTTGGATCTGCACCAAACCCTGGGGCTGAATTCAGACCCCAAAGGCAGGCACTTTAAGCACAACCTCATCCTTGTCTTTAGTGATTTCCCCTTGCTGCTTGCAGCAAACCAGGCAGGGGACAGCAGTGTCCATCACAGGCAGAGACCCTCCAGCCTGGTCCTTCCTCAGGCTGACCCAGCACTTGGGCTGTTTGTGCTTTGGCCTCGCGTGTCTGTGTTTCGGGGATGGAGTCACTAGAGGGAGACAGCATCATACACACCGAGGCAATGCACAGTGCCCGCCTGCTTGTGCCTTGGAAGGTGAGATGCTCTGTAGCTGGAAATGTAAAATTAGTCCACGCCAGCAAGGAGAAAATATTCCTTGAGTCTTGGGGAAGGCTTTTGCTTAGTTGCACCAGAAGAAAAAACAATCAAAAAAATGAGTAGCTGCCATTCCTTGGGCATCTGGCACCCATGGAGGCAGAGTTTTGCTTCCTAGAGAAAACTCTGCTTCAAAGCATGGAAGGGGTGTTTTCACCCAGGGCTGAGGTGAAATCCACCGTACTGGGCCCAGGAGCAGCAGTTTGGCAAGGAAAGGGCATTACAGGCTTGTGGAGTCGGGGGGAGGGCTCTGCATGCAGAGGCCTGGCACAAGGCGCTGCAGAGGTCTCGTCCCCTCTCCCTGCTCCTGGGGCTCGAGGCTTGAATTTGCCGTACTCCCCTTAAGAGGAGGAGTGGGGAAATAACTGCTCCTTCACAGCCTCTCCTTAGGAGTCAGGTTTGCACCAAGGCCTGGGGAGGTGTTAAACTGAGCGGGGTCTTCCCCCCTCTCCCAGCCTCTGCCTTTCACCTTCCTTTGCTTTAATGACAATCGGTTCAAAAAACCAGAACAAAGTCTGATCTTGACCTCAAGGAGATCTGGAAACCAGCTGTGTTCGCCGAGCAATGTCAGATCTGAACCTGGTGGTATAAAGTGAAGCTATTAAACACGAGAGCATGGGTTTTACAAGCATTGTGCCCGGACCGTTATTCCATAACCCCCACATTTGTTGTTTTCTGAGAGAGGCTTTTTCTTTTTGCTGTGTGCGCATGCACACACACACACACGCACGCACGCCAGGTTTCCATTGCTTGGGAAATAGCCCATATGTATGAAGTTAACCACTTCACGATATTGCCAAGAAAGGAGCTGGGATATATCACCTGAAAGTTGCAGAGCTGTAATAATATTTATGGAGCGCATTTCATTTCAAAGGTCCTCAGAGGTGCATGGCCTTGAAACAACGTGGCTGAGCAGCGTCCCGTGGGTGAAGTCCATCCAGCAGCCGGAGCACCATCCGGGGGCAGGGAGGAGGGAAGGGCTTAGCCAAGGCCAGATGGTCTATCCTTATCTGGATGTGACACGGGAACTTGAGTGGCAGCACAGAGAAGGCAAAAGCGTTAGTAATTTCTTGGCCTCATTCAACAAGAGTGAGCAAAATGCTTGTACTAAGGCAGAAAGGTCATGCATGGACAGGGGTGAAGGAGCGGAGGTAATTTTTTTTTTTGCCTGCTTGCAAACTGCACCAGAGCAGCTCGTTTCCTCTCCTCTCCTTGAAGAACTTCAAGCTTGTTAGAGAGGTGTCCACCAAGAAGAGCAGCCCTTGCAGAGCTGTGGAGGTGCAGCCCCCCGGGGCGATGGGCGTCCGCGTTCTGCCGTAACGCTGCTCTTTGCTCTGTCTGTGGCAGAGGATGGCAAACCCGCCAATCCGCACCTGGGGCCGGTGGAGGAGCGTCTCGCCTTGCACGCGCTACGGAGGCAGGGGCTGGTGCCGGAGCATGTGGAGACGAGGCCTCTTTACAGTCCTCTGCAGCCTGAAATCGAGCAGGTGAGTGCGAAGCTGCGAGCAGGACAAGACCAAGAGCAACAGCGCCCCATGGATCCCCACGCTTCTTGTGACCTGGGAGCAGCTTTCACGGATGGAGTTTCCGATCGTTTCTCAGAGATGGTTTCCGTAGCTGGTGCACTGTGACCCCATCCTGAGGAGAGCCCTGCTGGGACCGGGGTTCTTCCTGGGGAGCAGAGTGTGCTCAGGCGATGCAGCAGAGCCCTTGCTCTGCAATGCGGGCTGGAGCTCAGTCTGTGTCTCACTTTGGGTGCTTGGGGAGGTCAGCTCCAGACTCTCTAATAGGTTTTCATTTTCATCAGCATTTGCTCTCAAAAAAATGTCTTTTTTTGTGGAAAAACTGTTTTTGGTGTAGAATTCCTTATTAGCTATAGTGAAAATAATACTGCAGACTGCTCTGACGGCAGCTAAGCAGAGCAGCGTGGTTTCTGCAGCGTGAACCAGCCCTTGGAGGTATAAAGTGTTAGTGCTGCTGCAGATGGGATGTTGTTAAGCCAGATGAAGTCTAAATGGGCTTTCATCCAAATCTTAGCAACAAACAGGTACCTGTGTTTAGCCTAGCCCCTTTTCTTTGATTACCACATATCGTTATTTTATGCTTGTGGGTCAAAAAACGCTGCTTCCTGAAGAACAAAGCAATTAATTACCGTCGGTCTTGCATGTTCCAGTCGCGCTGCGGAGGCAGTTTTGGGAGGCTGGCTCTGCAGCCGGCGCAGACGTGCACAGGCAGCGCTCTCCCATTGCAGCAGTTAGCCCTCGGTGCCTCGTTTTTAACCACAGAGGCGGTGGGGGGGAGTTGCTGGTTGGATCAAACACTCTGGCAACCCCTGTAATACCTTTTCCTGTTAGTTTACTGGATGGAAATCATGGTGAAGGCAGGAGGTGGCTGCTTTCGGTGGAACAGTGCGTCTGTGCTGTTCTTACAGGCACATCTGTCATGGGCTTGCTAGATGGACCATGGGGACTAGAGTGGGTTTCCCCCATGTCTTGTGGTTGCAGATGGGCAGAGCACGCAGGGGCTGCCCCGGTCCGTGCAGCATTCGGGGTCCGTGGGGATGGTGCAGGGCAGCAGCAGTTGGTTGCATGCAGTGGAGCTCCCAGCAGCGTGGTGTGACCCACTGCAAAGCCGCACGCAAACTGGCCGTGCTGGGGCTCTGTGCTGAGCTGAAAGCCCAGTTGGGCTTTTAAAGTTTTCTGCTGAAACGGAAGATTTTCCTGCCAAAAAGCAAACGAACCTTAAACCTCTCTGTGATGGGCTGGGTTTTCTTTTTTTTTTTTTTTTTTAAACTTTGTCCCCCTGACACTGCACAGTAAAATGTTTTATTGGCACCCATTGGTGTTTAACAGTTAAAGGGACCACCTAAAAAATAGTGCAAAAAAATAGCAAGATTTCAGCTGCATCTCTGCTGCTTTCTGCCTGGTAAGTTTATGTGAAAGTGGAATTACGTCCCCTTCTCCTCTTGCTATGTTCCACTCCTGTTTTCAGGAACTCATAAACCAGCTGCCTAGCTGGTGATGGCCAGTGGGACACCATGGACAACCCTTAATTTTCAACTAAGGAACACTGGACATTGGCTTCTTTCAGGGATTTCTGTCTTCACTTCTAGGTGTTACTGAGGAGATGAAGGTAATCCAGGTGTGACGATCACCTGACATCGTGTCTTTCTTTCCATGCAGGGAAAGCTGCAGATGTGGGTAGACCTGTTTCCAAAATCCCTGGGTCAGCCCGGTCCCCCTTTCAACATCACGCCCCGCAAAGCCAAGAGGTGACTTTTTTTTTATTTGCTTGTTCCTAGTTTTTGCTTGGTGCAATACTAGCACCCTGCACTCTCGGCTTGTAAGGCGAGAAAAGAGAGTTTGGAAATGTCAGGTGGGAATGGATTCTCCTGCCCGGCTGAGAAATGCCTAGGTGGGAAGGGTAACCTTAG
This sequence comes from Nothocercus julius, assembly GCA_013398735.1. Taxonomy (NCBI): domain Eukaryota; kingdom Metazoa; phylum Chordata; class Aves; order Tinamiformes; family Tinamidae; genus Nothocercus; species Nothocercus julius. Next base: position 137,932 of record VZSV01000284.1, read on the forward strand.
CTCCATGAGGGAGAGGCATCGCAGCGGAATGACCTACAGCCTTGACGTCGTCTTTGACCTGTCACTGCTGTGCTGGGTGTATCCGCTAACCTGAGACAGGCCACAGGGTGGTTTCGTGGTTGGAAATGGGGAGAGTTGCAAGGTCTGGCACTGCAAAGTCCTGCACCTGGGAGTAAATGTCCTGTTAGTTGTGGGGGTACTGAATTTAAGCTTTGAAGGCAGCTTGCGCTTGGTGCAAATTGTTGTCCAGGGGTTTGCCTCTCTGCATTAATGAATGAGTAACATGACCAGGCCATCCTGGTGGGCTCTAGACCAAGATTTCCTGGAGAACCCTCACATTGCTTGAATTTACCTGGTATAAAGTGAGTCTCACGCATCTCTAGGTTCTGGACAAGTCCGTAGGGCCAGCAGCTTTTATCAAAGCCTGGCCGTGCTGCTCATGTCCCTCTTGTCTGTCATGGTGCAGGTTCTTCTTGCGCTGCATCGTCTGGAACACCAAAGACGTGATCCTGGATGACCTCAGCATCACCGGGGAGAAGATGAGTGACATTTACGTGAAAGGGTAAGTCCTGCTTCTGCCTCCCTGTGACGCCGTCACCCCAGGGTGGGCGGCGTTAGTGAGGCCTCACGTTAACACTGCTTGTGATAGGCATGAGTCTCCCACAGGCACAAAGGGCCATTCACCTTTGCAGCTATAACTCCACTTCTTGGGCAATGCATCTCTGCAGACTTACAATCACTGTACATTGTTAGGGCTTTCTTTGCATCTCTAATAGGTATATATTGAGAGAGAAAAGATGTGAGAAAATAACTAAACCTTTTGAGAGAGGGACACATATTCTGCACTTCCAACTCCCAGCCCTTTGCCAGCTCTTCTTCTGGGATAGCTGTTCTGTTCAGTTGCTCTGTATACACAGGTTAACTTGTTTGCATAGCTTTGGGGGAATTCCCTTTTTTCCCTTGAAATACACAAAAAAATGTGGCAACCAGCAGTAACTGCTCTGGCATATTCCCTTCTCTGCCTGACTCCATTTATGTTTTATCTTGTGTAAAATGCTCCGATCTCAGCCAAGGGACTTACTTATTTTCTATGTTCTTTGGATTTATGGACAGGAAAAGGTAGGATTTTGAAACAGACTGTAAATCCCTCTTTTACAGTCCCAATTTTCCTCCTGTAAATCCAGAATGCACACTGCTTACCTGGTATTCGCATCAAGTGCATTGTTATCAGCTCCAGCTAAGCTGCTCTGCGCACCTCGGGGCTCTGAAATAGTAGCACTTGCAGGGTGTTACTGGGAAATGAGAGCATCCAGCACTTGCTGATACTCCTTGCCTGGCTTTTATCATTCTGAATGCCCAAATGGATCTCACAGCACTAGAAATGAGTTAAAAATCTTGCTCAGCTCCCTATCTTTCGGAAAAAAAAAAAAAAGGCCACCAAAAAGGCTACATCATCAGCATTTCTGGGTGAGGAAATAATGGAAAAAGACAAAACTAACCCTTCCTTCCGCCCACGGCTACCTCCTGAGGCAGGTCTGTCGCCTACCGTCAGTATAAGATAGATGGATAAGAAACTCTTGTCTGGTGCTTCTCTTCAGAAGATCTCAGGGAACTTCTCCGAGGAGGCTATTGCCTCTTTCTTCTCCATTTTACAGATAAATTAGCCATTAGGCAGTGCTGGGGCTGGAATCTTGGTCTCTTGGACATTATTTTCTACATAATAAGTAAAATATTGCCAGGTCAGTTATGCAATAAATGATAGAGGTGTCTTTTTATCATGCATATGACAGAATTTGGTTGCCTTTTGTCTAACATGATTTATTGATAGTCTACAGTAGCATGAGAATTTCTTGGCTAAGATTAGGTCTTCATGGTGCTGAGTTCAGGGTGCAAAGAGTCTTTCTTCTCCACAGTGTCCTATATTCCCCTATATTCTCCCTGTGTCCCTTATGATATAGGTAGATAAAAGAGAGCTAGTGTAGGCAAATCATGCTCATTAAGAACTGAAAGTGTTTTGGGGGTGAATAGCCATCTGTCTGGCTTACATTATCAGTATCATGGATATATTTTGGTATTTTCAAAGACAAATTCCTAGTGAAAAAGGTTTTATTTCACCAGAAGCAACATGTTTCCTAGGACAGTGGCTCCTGTGAGGTTTTCAAGACAGGGCTAGGCAAAAACCCTCCAAGCAGGTGGGATGGAGGTTTCCAGAGTCCCTTTCCAACCATCCAGCAGTACTGGGATTTACACCATACTATCTGGCATCTTTAACTCCCAAATGAAAGGATGGCCTTGGTCCTCCGAGGTCCTACGCACACGGTGAGCTCAGGAGATGTTGGAGAAAACGTCCAACTTGATAAATATGCACAAGAACTGAGCTACGCCTTTGGGTATTGCAGAAAAAAAAAGCTATGTAGATTCAAAAAAATATTGGACAAATGAATGGATTAAAACTCTATTAAAAAAAAAAGAAAATACGTTATCTACAGGAATTCTCGGACCTGCAGTGTATTAGAAGCTGGGATGTTGTGGTGGGAAGGCATCTCTGTGCATCTGCCCTGTTCTCGTGGTCTTCTGTACATATTTGTGTTGATTCTTCGTGGCCATTGCTACCTTTTTAATTTCAGAATAATGTGATTTGGATGGTTTTGATTTCTGTTATCTCTTTCCTACAGTGAAGAGGGTGCAGCAAATTCTGCAAGAAAAAAAATATGGTGCCAGCAAAGAGTCCAAATATGATCATTTCTTTGTCCTTTGGTTTGCCTGCAAGGAGAGGGCGCTCACACTGCATCTTCCAAGGTTCCTTGCCAAGCTTTTAAAGCAGGAATAAACACACAGGCTTGCCATTTGCATCCAATCAGACCAAATCAAATAATCCAGCCACAATTTAAGTATTAGCGTAACCTCATCACACAATTCCCAGTGCCACCGAGCCCTCGCTGTCCATGTAGCACATGTGCATATGATCTCCATTGCAGGATGAACTTGAGTAGACCTCGCTTCCCTGTCTCCCCCAGATATTTGGGTCTGGTCATGTGCTCCTCTGAGGCACCGCAGAAGAGGGAATCATTTGTGAAGCTGGGCAAAAAAGCCCATATTTTCAATTTAAGTGGAAAACAATCAAACAAGATAATTGTTTTAATTAGAAATCCCCCCTGAATCTTTTGGCTTTCCTCCAGAAGGACTGTAAATACACAAATGGATTTGTTTTATTGTTCTGTTTTGTTCTGTTGATTGCTGAAGACTGAAAAATCTTGGACGGGGAGAGCGGGCTGAATGAAAACCCAACACTTGCAAAACTCACAACTGGAAAAAATAGTTGTTATGGAAAGTTCTGTGTTTGCCCCTGGACTCGTTGTGTGGACTGGCCACAGCAAGTTTTCTACTCGTGCTGCGAAGGCCAGTCTCTAACAGGGAGCAGCTGGGGATCGCTGTAGCCAGGCCAGGGGCAGCTCACTCCAGGAGCTACACGGGGAAAAGCTGCTTGGTCATTGAGGGCTTTTGACTTACATTGACTTTTAGACCCCCACAGAGAGTAGGGGAGAAAACAGTCCTGTTCCCAGCATGGTTGCCTCCATGCAGAGATCTGCTTTTAGGGGCCAGCTGGGAGGTTAGTTTGCTAGATGCAGGGGGAGGCCCTCTCATGAAACCAACCTGTTCTTAGGGATGGATAAGTGACAACTTCTAGCCAGAGCTTAGTGCTATGGTGAGTCTTTAATATATCCACAAAGCTTAGGAGAAAGATGAGAGAGATGAAGAGTTTCAAGCAACTCTTGGACAGCTCTCATCAGTAGTGGTTCATCTCTCAGCCCTGCAGGACCATCATATATTCTCTCAGACTCCCATGGGCTCTGGGTTACCCTTACATATAGCAGCCCAAGGCGTCTAGCAAGAGAGTGAGACCCTTTATTGCCTCTTCTCTGTGAAATGGGGTGAACTGCTCTAAAATCCTCGGTTTGTTTCTGGTTCTTCATGCAATATATTTCCATTTTCTAGCTGGATGGTTGGCCACGAGGAGAACAAGCAGAAGACAGATGTGCACTACAGGTCTATGGGAGGAGAGGGCAACTTCAACTGGAGATTTATCTTTCCCTTTGACTATCTCCCTGCTGAGCAAGTGTGCTACATCGCAAAAAAGGTAAGTGTCCCGGGATGGACATTTCTAGCAGGTGGACATTTCTACCTTCTCGTAGTAACATCAAGGTGAAATGTGCTGCCTATTCTAAAATCTGCAGAATCACAGCAGGGTGAAGCTATGGTTGTGTTTGAAATGGAAAGTGGTGGACGGGGGGGAAACCAGTTTAATGAGAGAGTTGGGAGAGACTGATCCTCCAGGGAAAGCACCGCTGGACTGTGAGCAGCAGAGTCCTGCTGCAGCATAGCACTCTCCTGATTGCATGGGACTTCCAAGATACTTAGTCAACAACAGGGTTACTCCAAAAATGAAGATGATTTTTCCTCTGATAGACTGATGAAGACAGGCAGAGGTGCAGCTCTGGTCTTGAGCATGGCATAATGGGCATCAGGCTATGGGTTAAGTGGACAGATGGGCTGAAGAGGGATCAGGAGGGACAACCTCCAAGTGCCTGCAGGGGTAAGCAGCAGGGGGGACAGGTAGGGGAACAAGGATGTACTTTTGATGCAAAGATGGGGTGTGTTTGGGATTCAGGAGGAAGATGTCCTTGGATTAATAAGAGATCCGATTACTGGGTTGACGGCTTGAAAACTGGGTGTGATTTTGGTCCCCTCATTCCATCATTCACAGCTGGTCTTCCTCAGTCAAGTCAGTGCAGTGTGATGCCCAGGTGCGGACTAGGAATTGCATGGAGGGCAAGAAATGGAGGGAGGTGCGATGAATACATGGAATAACACAAAGAAAATTTGGCTGCCTTGAAGGAGCGCTTTGAGGGAGGGCCTCTGCTTACTCGGTTTTAAATTTCCTGCTCAAACCTCCTGGAAATTAACTGCGCTCCTGTGGGGTTTGTGTGTCCGTATGGAGAACAGCAACAGTCTCTGCTCTCAAGACTAGGTCTTGCTCTGTGGCACCACCAAAAGCACCGATTCCTTCACCGAACCCAGCCTTGAGTCTTTGGTCCCAGTCCCTGCCTTGTCCCCCAATACTTGGTCCCTGCAGCCTTTGAATACAGGGTGACCAAGGACAGCTGGTGGCACTGGGACCGTCAGCTTCCATGAGGCTCGGCCGGCACCCCCTGCCCCTGGTAAGATCCCAGCACGAGCTGGCCCTTGAACAGGGAAGATGCCGAACAAATTCCCACTCCCTTGAGCCAGACGATCCCCGCGAGGGGGCCTAGCTTCAAAATGAATCGCCGGGGTCGTTAAATTGACTGACAGAATCATAGCGGGACCCATTTCACGCTTCATGTTAAACAAATCAAAAGTACAGTGTGTACTACATTCAATTATCCCCCTTTGAAAAAGCAAAGACCCCCCTATAAACCGTTTAAGAAAATACATCCCACTGTGCTGATATTGATTCTCCTCCGACCACATGTCTGCCAACACTGTATCAGAAAATAAACAGCTTGTAAAACCTCTCTGTAAAGGAAAAATAATGAATGAAAAGCCAGGCTTTGTATTTGTGGGACACATTCCGCTCTGGCAATTTTTGATCTCGCCATGTGCTGTTTGAACTCCAGGTTCATTACTGCTGCTGTAAAAGCCCATGCGCCGAACTTTAAACACAGGCGATGGAAAGTGGAATTTAAATCAAAATGGTCAGATGGCAAATTCTGCGCTGCTAAAAGCCACCTGCACCCCGGCTGGCCGGTGCCGGGAGGGAAGCAGCTCGGGTCTGGCTCCGCTCTCTTTGCTCCACCAGCTTTGGGGTGCCCAGCTGGAGCCAGGACAGTTTAATCCATGCCACAAGACTGGACGTTTTGGGGACCGCAGCTCCAAAGCTTCAACGCTGTAGGATCACCAGGGTGCTCAGGGCTCCCACCTTCCCATTGTTCCTGCTTGATGGGAAGGCTGGAGCCTGTAAAATCTGGCAGCATCGGTTCAACATGTAGGCTGGAAGTGTGAGTGCTGCTGCTTTTCTAAACATTCAGTCACCTCTGGATATTTTCCCTCCAGATATCCTCCTGCTGCATGGAAACTTGTGAAGTTTTTGCTTCTCATTCTGAAATAGGGATTTCTCCCATCCTGAATTTCAAAAAGTAAAATCCCTACAAAAAAAATAGGCAGCCCACTATTAGAACTGCTCTTTTCCAAGCATCCGAATGTGTGTTTCCTCATATATCCTCCCTTTCTCGCTGAGCAATTGAGGGGATATTTCCTTAGAACAAAACATGAAGTTCTGGTGAAAGGGTCAATGTGCAAGGCGTGCTGGAGCACCATTGCCAAGGCAGAAGGGTAGATGGAGCATCCCCAACACACTTGCATGAAGTTGCACGTTGACTTTCTTCCTGGCAGATGAAGTCCCGTATCCTGCTGCCAGCGAGCAGGGAAAAGAGCCAATCTCTACAGAGCTTGGACTTTAGATCCCCAGGTCCACGTCCAGCAGGTCCTGATTCCTGCAGAGAGCTTTATCAGATGGTCATGGTACACCCGTTGCTCTCCATCGGGAGCGATGCCAAGGCAGACCCTAGGTGGATCCCATTTCACTGGGCTCCCGCTCAGAGCAGCGTTCAGCTCCCGCATCCTGGAGGCACCGGGAAGGAGGAAAATGCATGAAATTGATTTGGAAACGCTCAGCTTGAGGTGCCAGGTACGGCGGCGGGTGAATACAGCAGCCAGATGTGAACTCTAGGTGTCCTCTAATGCAGGAAAGGCTCCATGCTGAATGTGTGAGCTGATGTTACCTGCATGCAGAACAGGATTTCAAGGTCACTTCAGTATGCAGGTTAATAAATATTAGTGTTTGTGTGGACCTGGAAGTAAATCCTTAGGTTGGAGGATCCAAGGGCTGGTTGGGTTGTTTTTATATGATCTTGTGAAGGCAATTCCAGGAGATGGAGTACTGGGTATGGGAACACGGTAGGCAGTTTCAAATCTGTGTCACACCATTGGCAGCAGCCAGACCAGGGAACATGGCTGTTGTCTTCACACTGGTCTGCTCTTAGTCTTTGGGGTCAGCTGTGGACAAGAAATTAAGTGCAGGTGCCAGAACACGAGATGGATTGTTTGGCAAAGATACAGAGTCATTTGAAGAGGAAACTTTCCAATACTTCCTCACAAACTGCAGGGCATTGTGGTGTTTATTTGGTGGGAAGGCTTTGGGGCAGTTCTGGCGAGATGCTTTTTCAAGGGGCAGTTGCGTTCATCAAATGTCTTCCTCTTTGTGCATGCAGCTAAGGGGGCCCATCAGAGTTTTAAACAGACTTATTGCAGGCTATTGGGTGCAAATGCAAACTGACTTTGAGTTGGGCCATCAACCATCACCGAATAAAATTCTCACTTTTCTGTCTTAAACATAGAAAATGTAGGTTAGATTGTATGTCTCTCTAGGTAGTCAATTTTTATTGATCGTCAGAATGTCTGGATAGCCAGGTCTTGCCCCGTGAGGATGAATTCTTCATCCCAGAAAGGCAGGTGTGCTGGAAGGAGGCGACGGGATGGGCTCCTGGGCATCTTCAGCTGAGGTGCTGCTGAATGTGGTCATGTAGGATAGTGTGAGGACTAATGCAACGGGTGAGATGGCAGCAGTGCTTGTGCAGACGGGGCTGAATAATTGTAGCCCCGTCTCAGCAAGGCGCTGTCATGCTGCAGCCTCCAGGTCTGCTGAGTCGAGCTCTGAATACAGCAGCAAAGCTGACTTTTGGAAGGGACTTTATATGACTGATCAACTGGTGGCATCCTAGAAATCCTTCCAGAGAGGGGTCTTCAGGAGGGAGATGAGAAGGAGGGAAGTTTGGTGTCTTAAACGCATGCAGAAAGAAAAATGCAAGACCTTTGTGGGAAAAGCAGGCGAAAAAGGGGCTGTAACTCACTGGCTTTTCTTGCTCCACTGCTCTGAGCGCTGCTGCAGAGCGGGGCTGAGAATAAATTCCTCCCTCCCTGGCAATGAAACTGTCCCAGCTCCATCTGTTTCTTGAGCTCTTGTCACTTTGTCTCCGGGTTTGTTAGAGTGTCCTGACATCTTCCTGGTAGTGACAGCTGGGACCTGCGAGGGGCCAACCTCACCTGGGGCAAATCAAGCCCTGGATCCCTCCGGCCCCACATATTTGTGCCACCTGGGGATGGGGGGCAGTGGAAGGGCTGGTGCTTGCTGGGATCCTCTTTTGCAGCTGGTTTTGGATGGGAGAGGCTCACGCTGGGCAGAGGCAGTTCAGGGCATAGTGCTTTGTGTGGGTGGTTTTGTCTTGATGCAGTTTTCAGGCTGGGCTAGAGTTTACCACCAAGGGAAGCAGTTTCTCCCTCATTTCGTTTTCATCACGAAATAGGCAGGAGCGGGAGGGCTCTGCAGCCCCACGGTGTCGTCGTCCTTTTGTTCCATTGCATTCGCGCCGAAAGCTCCAGTGCAACCAAGGAAAGTTTCTTGCTTCAGTGCAACCGTGGTTGGTTTTGGTCTGAGATTTCCTGTATCAAATTGAGATTTTTCTTAAAAAGAGGTAACATCTCATTAGATTGAAAATTTCCTTCCTTTTTAGTCCTTTACTATGTCCCTGATTATTTCAGTGACATCAGAAAACAATGAGAAGGGAAAAAAAAAAAAAGTTCATTTTCTTTTCAAAATGCAACATTTTGACCAAATATATTTTGGAACACAAATGTGTTCCAAATGTATATATATATATATTTTTTTTCTTTTTTTCCAGAGGAGACATACTCAGATAAAGCAGTCATATCTTATGTGTTTTAATGAGAGGGGAAATAAGCGGATAGAAGGATCTGGGGGTGCAAGATTTTGAGGAGGAGGCCAAGCAGCGATGCCCGGGCAGCCTCTGCGCCGCTTGGGCAGCGCTTCCTGTCCTGCATTTTGCTCCCCAAGGGGTGCATGGAAAAAGGATGAGCAAAACGTGACCATTGCCGCTCACCAAGCGGCCGAGACACCGGTGCTGGCAGCTCCTGGGTGGCAGCGGGACGGCCACGTGGCCTTGGAAAAGCCCACAGAAGTCCTCCAGAAAGGCAGGAGACTGGGAGTAGCGCGTGGCCGCTGCCCCGCTGCGGGGAGGCAGCACGCGGCCTCCAGCCGAGGTGATGGCGCTGGTTCAACCAGTGGCTGCTTCCAGCTCGCGCCCTGGCTCTGCGGCCCAAAGGGGATGAGATCTGGAGCTCTCCGCCCTTGCAGATAATGGCGCAAGATGTCCAAACAGAGGGAGTCTCACTCTGTCACCTGCCACCGGTCACTGGGACTTGCAGAAAGCCACCAACAAGCAAAAAAAAAAAAAGCCCTGGAGAGAAGCGAGGGCCACGAGAGCCGGGATGCAAGTGTGGGAGCTGGCAGCGGCAGGGAGATCAAAGAGGCGAGTTAGTCCAATAAAAGTGTAATAATGAGCGATTTCAGCTGCCTGCTTATTGCAAACAGATGACAGCCCCTAACGGGATGGGCTTCAGAGCGGCCGTTTCCCGACACCTTGGAGGATGGCTGGGCGCAATTGGACGTTGCTGCGGGAGAAGCGGCTCTTCCCGGCTGCCCAGGGCCAGGAGAGCATCCGGCGGAGCAGGGAGGACCTCGCGCATCCCGGAGTGAAGCCTGTGCTGGGGAGGCCTCTGAGAAAATGCGGCATTGCTCTTTGCTTCTCTTCTGGCACACACAAGCAACCCAGAAGAAATGCAGCCCTGTCAACACTTTCCCAGTGATACGAGCTCTTTTTCTCCCCTTTCTTCTACCTCCCCTGCTGCATTATTCAAGACCATAAAATATTCGCCGGCCTCCCCTCTCCTTCCTCCGCCTGCTCTGCAAAACAACCGCCCAGACGTGAACTCCTTGCAAAATAGCCTTGCAAAGGGCTAGGAAATGAATGTTGTGCCCGGGGTCGGTTTCGTAGCGCTGCTCAGCTGCGGAGGCCGCGGCCTCGACGGCTGCCTCCTGTCCCGTCCCTGCTGTCCCCGGCTGTGCGGGGCTCCCGGGAGGAACACGCCGCTGCCGGCCAAACCCTCATTCACAGGGATTTTCCATAGGGAAGGCCAAGGCCGTTGGAGCTGGCGCTGGCTCCGGGCGGGCAGCGTGTCACCAGCCACGAGGGTCTCACCCTGCCTGTGCCCCTGGTGCCCCAGCGAGTCTGCAGTGGGTGCAAACGGGGCCAGGAGGGTTGTAGCCACCACTTGCTTGTCTAGGAGAGACGTTTGGTTTCTTTGCACTGCAAAGTGGCCCGTGAGGGTCCAGCGATTGCACCATGAGTTCCAGGGCACAGAGACTCGGCTGCTTTGGAGGTCACTGCGAGGCACCTGCAGCACCTGCTGGCTCCCCACGGGGCTCTGGGTGCTCTCCTGCTCCCCCGGGAGAGCTCAACCCCATCGGGGACCACCCGGAAGACAGGATTGCTGCAGCAGGTCAGTTTGGGTCTCCCGACAGCTGCGTCTTCTCTTGGTCTGGGGTGTTTCCCCACCAGGGTGCTCCCGGGTCCCCATCGGGGCGCTCGTGGGATGGGGTCTTCCATGGAGCCCTGCCTTGGAGGCCAACGCTACCGTTGTCAGGCCCCTTGTGCTCAGAGGGGCTGCTCAGGCGTTGAGTTTTGCTCAAGCATCTCATGCTTTGGTGCGTTGGAATGGTCCAACTGGCGGTTCGCGAGGTGGGACCTCATCTCCTGTGTGGAAATGGAGGGGTTGAGCACAGTGCTCGTGGGTGCCTCCGAACGGGCACTAATCCAGCAGGCGCAGGGTGGACGCGTGTGGCTAACGCAGGAGTTAATGGTGGTGAAATCAGCCTCGGAGCCAGGCAAATTAGTAGTTACTGGAGAGGAGGAGGCATCTGCACGTCATGGTTTGCTCTGCGCCAGGCGGAGCGCGTGCAGTTGGTCACTGAACTTGCCCTCTGCAAGGGTCCCAGGGAGCTCGAGGTGTCCGGATCTGATGCACGTCACATCAGACGGGTCTTACTCCGTGTCTCAGCCCCCAGATGAATGGTCCTGCCCACAGCAAAGCCCCTGTTGCCAAGCCAGGCAGGTCCATGGCTCCGGGGATGGTCCCTTGGTCACCCCAGCAGCCCTTTTGCAGCACAAGACCCGGCTGATATATGGGCAGGGAAGCATCGCCGTAGGTTTTTGCTGGTTTTAGCAGTTTTAATTTAAAAGAAGTTATTAGCTTGGAAACACCACCCTTCCCCCTACTTGGGTAAACATAGAGCTTAATGCATTTCAGCAAGGAAGGGGTGAGCGATCGAAGTTTCCATGGGTTTTATTTTATTTTCCTAGATTAAAAAATATTTAAAATGTGTAAATAAAATGCTCCATTGCAAAAATGCTGGTCTGTTTTTCCAAAGCAAGGCGGGGAACGGAGCTAAACTGAAATATAACCTTCTAGGGTGATCTCTTAAAGTGAAACCAGTTTCACTGGGATTTAAGTGCCTCCCTCCACCCACGGTCTCCCTGCTTGAATATTTATGTTCTTATGGAGTGTGACATGTTCCTTTTTTTTTTTTTTCTTTTTTTTTTCCTTTTTTTTTTATATTGCTCGATATAATGAATCAGAGTTTTGTAGCCACAGCAGTGAATTTATGGCGCTACGTATGTGTCATGAATAATGCTGCAGTTTCCTGGTTTTAATTAAATCAGTTCCATTTATGCTGCTGCTCTGTTGCAGTGGTGCGGCAGGAGGCACCGCGCGCAGGGTGCCCTCGAACGTGTGCTCGGGAGATGCTGCTCGAGCCTTCGCGGCTCTGTGCGAGGGCTGCTGGAGCCAGAAACAACAAGCCCTGATTCTGCGTGTGCGTCTCAATGTCCTAACACGTCTTGGCCTGACCTTCAGGCATCTCCCGGCATTTCAAAAGTGGTAGTAGGTGCCTCTTGGGAAATATTACCGGTTGCAACCACATGAATAGTGACTTTTGTGGGATGGGCAAGTAGCCACCATATATCATGATGGCAGGACTACAAGCTCATTGTCACAGTATTGGGATCGAAAGGCTACTTGTTGGAGGAGCCTGATTTAACAGCTCTTCTCCATTGGCTTTTGGGGGGTGACGGTCTGAAAGCGGAGCCACCAACCAGCACAACCGTGTGGCTGGCCGGTGAGGTGAGGTTCGGCAGTGCTGGCAAGCACCACTCATTGCTGTCTTCACCATGGAGGGTACCTGAGTAGCTCTTGGCCATCATGCTGAATCAGGTGCCCGTGGTGCTGTGACTCCCACAGAGACCTTACGTGTGAGCTCGTGGTGGCTGCTTGCTCGAACGTTGCCACTAAGTAAATGAAGGTGCAAAGTGAGACCTACCTGACTACCAGGAGCACCGTGCAACTTCCACTGAGCAGCTTTGTCCAAGGCCAGGCTGAAGCCAGCACGGGCCTCCTGGCCATCGCTCTGCAAGACACAAGGAGGGTGGAGGCCACAGAAATTCAAGTACTGCCTGCTTCTGTTAATGAGATTATTTTTTCCTGATTTCTTTTCTCATGTGTTTTTAGGAGCACTTCTGGAGCTTGGACAAGACTGAAAATAAGATTCCACCACAGCTTATTCTCCAGATCTGGGACAATGACAAGTTCTCTTTTGATGACTACTTGGGTGAGTGGGGAGATGTTTGTGGCTCCGTCACTGCTGACACAGACACAAAACGAGCACTTTCCAAATCCTCTCAGGAGATGAAGAAAATCTAACAAGAGCAGTTCAGACCTCTGATCAGGATTCAGTGTCAGAATAGTCCAGGATGGATGATAAGTGATTTGTGTTAGGCAGATTTCCAGTTTCAGCCTGCAGTAAACTGTTCCTGGGCTGACATAAACTGTGAAGATCATCAGGAAAGCCACCATCTCCCACGAAGGCCAAAGAGAGGGCTGATATTATTCACCCAGCCCTTTGACTCTTCCCCTTAAATATCCTCAGAGGAGCGGACCTTTTCTCTAGAGTTTCCCATACATTTCTCCTAGTCTGAGATACGGTTGTTGCATCCAGTCTTGTCTCCTTAATAAGGAGAAATTATTGGCCATAATCCTCTTCATAACCCGTTTTATATCCTCTATTTCTAGCCACTTTGCCTGTCTTCCTTTGGTCCACTCTCCTCTTGAAGAAGCATGTCTGACCTTTCAGCCCTCTCTGGCTCATTTTCATCCTGGTTGCTGTGTCCTTTCAGACACGACCTTAAGATGTCGGAGTCTTGCTTTAATTGGGATGTTTATATATAAACACAGCTGGATCTAGCGCTTGCTTCTTCCAAGGCTGGCCAGCTAATCAACCTCGCCAGTCGAGGTTTAGGTCAGGAAGGAATAAAAGGTCCTCTAATATGAAACATCATGGTGCCATGCAGTAAATTATCTGTGCAGAAGTTGGAGGTTTCAACATCAGGATTTTTTTAATTGGATCTTGCTCTGCCTTTGTTTTGGCCACTATAGAATTTTCAAATGTCAGAAACGTCACTAAGGAAGTAGGTCATCAGGATCCTTTTAAACCCTTAACCTTGAATTTGTTTGACTGGTCTTTGTTCCCATTCATGATCTATAAAAGTTGTGTCTCCTCTCCACTGGAAGGTGCCTTCCCACCACGGCACCAGCTCTTGTTTGCTCTCCCCCGTAAAACAGCCAACATCAAATTCCTTGCAAAATCCAACAAATAAAAATGGTCCTTGGCTTTTGTAGAGCACTTTTCTTCAATGGACCTCAAATGCTTCACAACAAACCTGATTTCTTCTGTTATTGGCCTTGGATACAAGAAACCGTGGCACAGAAAACCTAACGATATAAGCATAGTAGTGAATGTGATCCATCCATAGCAGTGTGAAAAGCTACTGCCCCTCAGCTGAGCTTTAGTAGCAGAGCCGGGACATGTCCTTGGCCCTTCCCAACTGCAAGGTAAAATAGCATAGCAGAGTAAATTAACTGGAGGCACTCTGAGCTTACACATTTCACCTAGAGCCTAATGTCCATTGAAACAGCTCAGCTGGTAGGTGGCAATATGCTCAGCCATTACAGAGAAACTATAGTCGTTCAATTTACTAGTCTGTTGTCTCTCAGGAAATTGATAGTAGAGAACTGAGTTCAGATTTCCTAAATGTTAGCAAAATACTCTTAACTGGAGGACCACTCTTTGTCTGAGAACGAAGCTGTTAATTTGGTGGGCTATTGTTCATATTTAGACTGCTGCATATTTAGACTACTACCTTAGCGGAGACAGTAAAATAGCATGTCAGGAGATCTGTGAGCCTCTTGGCCAAAGCTGTTTTACTGACTGTGCTGTGGATGATTCAGTGTGAGTTTCACATAAATATCTTAGTCTTCATTGAAAATCCTAGTCAGCCCACTTGACCTCAGTGCAAACCATCCAAAGTTATAATTGCATACAGACGACTGCAGGGGGAAAGTAGGTAAAAGATAAGCATAGCTTTCATCAGAGTTCTGTTAGAGCTTGCTTAGTGACACAAAATAGACACCCAATGGAGATATAAATGTGGTCCTGATTGTCTGTTGGACATTTTTCACCTATAGAATTCAAAGTGCTTCACAAAATGAGCTATAAGCATGTGGATTTGTGAGTACATCCACCAGGACAACCTGAATAGCCAAAGTACTTACTGGCCTAGACAGATAATCCAGCCACCTCTCCTAGAAGGACTTCATGGCTACCATAGCAAGAGAGAGTTTTGGACCGGAGCTCCAGTCTCCGCACGTGCAATGGTGATGCTGAAACCAGTGCTATCCTGGAAAATAACATTACACTTGAATCTGCTCTTTCCCTTGCTGAGTGGGTGTATGCCCAAGCTCTCTGGGGCCACAGCGGTGCCATGGTGAGGGTTTCTAAGCCTTTGTGGCAATATTCCTTGCTTTAAGGACTTATCACACCAAGGTGTCTTTCTTGTAACATTCCTCCTTGCAGGCTCCATTCAGATGGATCTTAACCGGATGCCCAAACCTGCCAAGACTGCTGAAAAGTGCTCCCTGGAGCTGGTAGATGAGACCTTGTCTTCAGGACGTTTTGTGTCACTCTTCGAGCAGAAAACCGTCAAGGGTTGGTGGCCCTGTGTCGCTGAGCAGGATCAGAAGAAGATCCTGGCAGTAAGGACTTTCATGCTCTTTGGCAACAACTTGATGCATTTTCTGGCTGGGGCTGAAACTCACTAAAAGTGTTGAAGGAGGGAAGCAACTGGGCCCAACTCATGCAGGCAGCCACGGTCAAGGCAGGAAGTTAGCTGGGATTTGTTACCGCATGGTGTAAATGTCTCAGGATAAGTTTGTCCTTTTGCATTTTGCTTCTGCACCAGAGCACAGACACATCATGAACCTGTGGTTAGATACTTACAGTAAAGTAGATGTTATAGTCCTGGTTCCTGAGACCTTAGAGTCTAAGTTCCTGAGGCTAGGCAATGACTTTCTCAGAAATATTACTTGATACCAGGTTTATATAGATTCTAATATGAGCTTGTAAGCCCCAACTTATAGCTCATGAGCAAATTGCTGGAGACTAAAAAATCAAATTGCTCCATGTATTAATCTCAGTCATGGGATATAGGTATCCCCAGTCCTGCAGATTTGTGTAATTATGCATGTTGATGTTTTGTTTGCTGGCAATCATCACCACCAATGGCTTATTATCCATTTTCTTCTCATACCTTCTAGCATATAAACTCCTCTTTCAGGCCTTTGAATTCTTTGTATGTTCAGCACGGACACCAGCTTAACTAATGATAATGTGGGGGAACCCAGCATGGCTTCAGTTGTTTTGATGGGAGGAAAAGCCCATTCTGCAAATGTTCTTCACTGGATAGGGATGTTGAAGCGGTATCCAGCCTAACTGGCCTCTTCACGGTACTTATAGGTGGTGGTTGGGTTACACTCAAAGTATTTTCTTTCCTGAATGAATGTTTTTGCATCGTAAATGAATTTCTCCTCATTACCCTCCCCTTCTTATTTAACACATCATACAGGGTAAATTGGAAATGACTTTGGAAATTGTGGCAGAACAAGAGCATGAAGAGCGACCAGCTGGGATGGGTCGTGATGAGCCAAATATGAACCCCAAGCTGGAGGACCCCAAGTAAGAGCATCTCGAATGGAAAAAATAACTATCAGGGTACAGAGTTATTAAGGACCAAATTAAAAGCCTGGGGTCCAGCCTGAGACACTAAGGCTTGCTACGGCCTTGCTCCAGTTTGGGTTCCATTTCTTGCGTGTTGTGTGCAGACTGTAGAAGCTGAGACAGTCCAGGGCGCTTTGGGGGTTTGGCCTGGACAGCCAAGGAGGCCGCTGACATCATCTGTCCAGGGCAATATGGGTTTCCAGAGTGTCCAGCCAACTCGTTACAGTGGGGCGTCCCAGTCAGGGTGGTGGTTCTCCCTTGGGATGTTCGGTCCTACCAGGAAACTTAGAAGTGACCTCAACTTTGTCTTGGCTTCAGACGCCCGGAGACCTCCTTCCTGTGGTTCACCTCCCCGTACAAGACCCTGAAGTACATCCTTTGGCGGCGGTACAAGTGGGTGGTTATCCTGGCCATCGTGCTCTTCATTTTGCTGCTCTTCCTTGGGATCTTCATCTACGCCTTCCCGGTATGATGGGTGTGGGAGAGGGGAGGGGAAATGAATAAGTCCCGCTAGGTGCTCCCCCCAGTCCAGTACCAACTCTCTGGGGCTGCCCAACCTCAGTTTTGTCCATGCACAGGCTGGCTCTGCCTTGGCAGAGATGTTCCCGTGCTGCAAAGTCCCACGTTGGTCCCAGGGGAACTGGCTACCAGAAGCAGAGTTTGTGCATCTGCCGCAGAAGCAGCACCAGGCTCCCACCTCCTTGTGCCTGTGCTTCGATTCCTCCCCAGCAAGGCCAAGGCTGATTAATCACTTCCAAAGAGAGACTTGAGTCGCTGGTGTCAGAGGTGTTGCTGGGTTGATGCGAAAAACCCCAGGAAAAGCACAGCTTAATTAGAAATCCGGCCATTTTGCAGGACTGAGCGGTGGAAAAGAAGTGAAAAAGTATCAGTCTGTAATTGTTTAAAGATGCAGGCAAGTTTATAGGCATTTGGGCAGCCCCATCTCTCATTATCAAGGCTTGGAACAGTTTATAGCAATGCGATGTCTCAAACAAGGGGGAGGCTTTCCACCTCGTTAATCAAGAGAGTGGCTTTTCCTTGCCCAGCTGTCCATTCCACTGGCAAAACCAAATAAATAAATAACGGAGCCCCAGTCTGGCAGTTTGGCATGGGATGGGGTTTTGTATCCTCCTCTGTTTCTACGGCACCAGAATAAGTCACGCCAGCTTTCGAATGCTGTTTCCCCTCCTACCAGACTGATAAGAAAAATGACTCACCTCTCCCTTTCCAGCACTTAACAAATTCTGCTCCTTGTGTGTATATATATATATTTGCTCCTTGTGCAAAATATATATATTTTAAGAAAAGAGCTCATTGGGATAATTTATACTTAGTATGAGAGAATGTGGCTGCCTTCTGCAGATGGCTTCGTGTGTTTGCAATGTGCAGCTAAAAAGCGAGGTGTGGAATTTCTCCTTGCCATCGTAATGGGTTTCAGATGATTGGATATCATGCAGGCTCGCTTGTTCCCGTCGAGAAAAACGGGACGGTGTTAGGTCGGGCCTCTTGCTGTCTCCATATCCTCCTATCCCTGGGAAGGGCTAGAATACTTTTCCTGATGGAGAAGCAATTCCTTAGGTGCTAAGTAGTAAGGAGGAGGAAATAATTGTCCAAGTGCCGATTTCAGCTCCATCGCGTCTTCCCTGCCCTGTTCTCCAAGCCCTTCGTGGAGACTCCGCTTTATGTCAAGCAGCAGACACCAAACCTTTCTGAGCAAGAACTCAGTGTTTCCCTGAAGCTGCAAGTGGCTTTGCATTTGTGCCAGCGGTATCATACAAAAACAATGTTAGGAGAAGCAAAAATTCTTGAACTGTAAATATTGATTTACACTCATTATTACTTGGGCTTTTTCCTGTTTCCTAGCTAAATGTTGTATTACTTAATTTTGTTTCGGTCAGGTCAGCTTTTAGTCATATTTCTACAAAGTAAGGCCATGTTTCATGGAATTTTCCTGTTTTTATGCATTTGGCCAGCTTCCCCTAGATTTTTGAGGTCGCTGGTTCTGTATCTACTTGGAGGTTTAGCTGCTCTCCCGTTTCATCAAACTCTGCGTTTGGCCAGGGCCGGTGATGGCTTGTGCACGGAGGATGCTGCTGGCACGCCGGCCGCTGGCAGGGCTCGCCGTGACGAGCCTCGTTAAACGCTGCGAAGAACAAGCCCCGCTCCGTCCTGCTCCGGCTTGCGTGCCAGGAGCACCGTCAGCTCCCGTGTAGAACCAGGCCCTGGTGCAACGGGTGCTGTGCGTGTACGGGACGGTGCTGCTTTGAGACCTCGAGCAGGAGCTCGAGGGTCTTCTGGCCGCCCAACCCCTCTCATCGCTCCAAGGGGTGATTTGTGGCAGGGAAACCACAAGGGATGGCCACGAAGACGTGCGCAGAGGGGACAGGGATTCAGGGTTGTCCATGGCAAGAGGATATGGCACATGGGAGTGATGAAGGAGACTTCTGCCTGCTGAGAAGAAGAGGCACCTACCGCCCCCACCATGGGATGGAGGTGCCCAGTGGTGGGACCCTTCCTGCGGTGCGAGACGCTCAGTGCCGGGCACAGCCGTGGATGTGTCACCTCCTGCTGGGTGCTGGGCTCACTGCGTCCCTGCCTCTTCTTTTTGTCACCTCTGCTTTCTTCGGACAACGTGGTCTAACGCAGCTGCGATGCTCTGTCTCCACCCGGGAGTGCTGCATGCCCCGTGCCAGCCGCTGCAGGGTGTCTGCATCGCAGCCAGGGATGTCTCAGCTACCCCTGTATCTGTTATCCTGCCATCTGAGACAGGAATCTGACCTAAAAACCATCCCATGGCATTTGCATTGGCTCTCAGAATAGAAATGGGATTGTTTGGATTTATTCCTATTCCCCACGTAGTGCTGAAAGCTTCGAACGGCAGTTGCAGCTTGTGGTCCCTGCAGATCAGGCATAGGAGCCCGTTGCAGAACCATGGGCTCCCACCCGTTGCATCCATGGATGGGCTGAGGTGCTTCGCAGCACCCTCTGGACTTGGGCTTCTCCATCAACGTGAAGAAGCCAATGTCTTGGCCTCGTTCATGAAAGCCATCAAGTGATGCTTTACAAACCACGGGAGCTTTTTGCTCCTTACGTGAAGAAACAGAAGCAGTTTGCAAAATAAACTACGTGTAAAGCTACTTCAGTGACCGGCACCTGCTGGAAGCAGCAGGGTTTGCAAAATATTGCAGTTGCATGTTTGTGTGCTTCCCCACTTCCAGGATGCTGGCAGTGTGACCCTGTTTGTCCCATTCTTCGTGGGCAACCATGCAAGCTTCTCATCCCAAGTTGTGGGCGCCTCTTCCGAGCTGGATGACTGTGTGGAGCCCCCGTGCATGGATGAAGCAGCCTGTCCTTGCAGAGCTCGACCAGCCGTGGCAGAGTGAGGGACAGACGTGCCCATGGGGAGAGGCTGGTGGCACTTCAGGAGGAAGAGGAGGTTCTTCAGGAACCTTGCAGGATGGGAAATTCAGGCACAAGCCCATGAGGAATCAGTCATCATTAGCTCTACTGTTCAGGGAACAACTTGTTTTAGCAGCTGCGAGGTCATTTCCAAGAGAAAAGCCTCTTGGTTTTGGTTGGAGAACTGTGTGGTGTTGCAAATTTCCATAGAAAGTTGTCTAGTTTTACAAAAAAAAAAAAAAAAAAAGGATGGGGGGAGGAATGCTGAAAATCTGATATTCTGAGGTTCTTCGTTTTTACTGGGGCTCTTCCACCTAGTCTTAGTATCAGGTTACTTGACAGCTTGCATTAACTTTCTTTAGAGAGTGGTTGTCATTATGGTCTGTGCAAGCTAGGGCTCCAGGAATGGCATTCCTTGGATATTTCCTATATGATTTCCTTACATGGCCCTTATATTTAACTTGACATCAGAAGGTTCTTTAAACAACAGACGAAAGGATAATAAGATCCAGTAGCTGGAAGTCATAGTCGGAGGAGTTATTCCAGTGGAAATAGGAGGCTAATTTTTGAGAGGGAAGGATAATTAAGAGTTGCAACCAGTTGCCAACGGCTGTGGTAAATTCATCAGATTTTGAAGCGTCCACGTATTGAGATTGAATGCCTTTCTAAAAAGATATGCTCTAATTCCACCACGTATCCCTGTGCAGCAGCGTTCGTTCGTGGCACGTTGAGGGGCCCTTTGGAAAGACTCGCTGGCTTCCTTGGCCTTTCATCTACTGCTGCTTCAGCCGAGTCCCAGGCTGGTGCTAGACAAAAGGTCAGAATGAAAGATCATAAAGTCCCGTCTGGACTTCTGAATCTATAAAGTACAGGGACTACTGTAGTTGAGACATCTCCCCGAAGCAGTGATTATTGTAAAGATTTTAGTGGCTTCCACCATAGAAAAATGCGACACGACTTCCAGCTGGATGCAGCTCTGTTTTGCAGCACCATGAAAATGTTTACTACCTTTTAAAGCTCTATTTGTGCTCTGCGAGCCCAGCTTTGCTTCCATTGCCATTAATTCTAATTACAGCTCGCTTTCTGCGCTGATTGATAATCCTGCTTGGCTTTCAACACTTCGTTAATACAAATTCAGAGCTGGACTGAAAACTTGCTACCCTCCAGAATGCAACCAGTCAAATCATAAAAAATAGGAGCGTTTTGGAGGAGAGACTGAAAGACAAATGGATGGATAATTAATTAGAAGGTTATATTCCACTGGAGGCTTTTCTAATGACTTCTGGTAAACTGCCCTAGCTTTGCTTGCTTGATTTATGGCATTATTAGAAATCCTCAATTGGCAAACTGCCTTGTGATTTGCTACACGTTGTAATTTATCAAGATGCCTTTGGTCAAACTTTACTTCTGTTTTTTTTTTTTATTTTATTTTTTTTTTATTTTTTCCCTTCTGCAAAGAACTTGCTCATAACCAGCATTATGCTTTGTTTCCAAAGTTGTTTTATTTTTTTAAGCGACAGTGTGATAGAACATCCTGTACCAATTAAATGCAATATGCTTGGAAGGAACTTCCACGTTTGCTAGGACGAGGGTGCGCGTGCGTGAATCAGAGCTGCTTTAAATAGAGCTCGTTGCAAATGACCTAAACATGCATCTTCATATATTATTTTCCTTGTGGTCCCAATAAGTGGCATTTGCACAGCTCTTTTTTTTTGTTTTTTTTTTTGTTTTTTTTTTTACAGTGTTGCCTTCTTCTCCCCTTGTAAGCAGGGAATTGCATGTAAAACAGGCTAAAATATCGTGACACGTCATTCCCCGGAGCGCCCTCCTTGCAGGATACTGCCCCATCAACCAGGGTAGGCTGGTACAGAGCCCAGCACACGATCCCGGGAAGTCCGTGTTTGCCTGCTAGGAGCAATCAGCAGACGCTGAGGCAGATGGGTGAGGTGCTAAGGGGTGCAGACAGGGCTGAGAGAAGATTTTAACAGTAGGTTTGCGTGTCGTGATGGTTTTTGGTGGCTTCTTTGGAAAGAGTCTGCAGATCTGCAGCCTAGGTTCGTACTCCGGTGCTCGGTCAGGATGGATGGGGCAGGAACGTGTTGCTGTCCCCATTGGCGTCATCCCAAGCATGGCTTTTGCCCCATCCAAAGGAGGGCTCTCCAGAGAGCACCATGGTGTTGGGGGATGCTCAGGGATGGCCAGGGCCACTTTCGGAAGGATCCAAGCCAGCAGCAGAGCGGATGAGGCCGCCAGTCTTGGAGAGAGTTTAGCCAGCCAAGAACTGGAAAAGTCTCCTCAAGACAGGCGGCACGGGGTGCTGCGAGGATGCTGGTGGGGAGGCGGCAAGTTCTTTAAGTGTGAGAAGAGATGGAAACTGATCTTAATAACTGGTGGAAGGAGAACTTCAATCCCAGGTAAGTCCTGGTGCTTGCGGCTGGTGTGTGTGACCAGTAGCTTCTGCTGGAGGCAAGCAAGCCATTTTCCCACATGTTTTGGGCTTTCTGCTGTCCTTGCTAGCCCAGCCCGAGTAAACACTTTAACACCCACATGCTGGTGTCTACCTGCTCCCACTCAGCCTTTCTTCCCCTGTTTTTTCCTCCCCTGCAGAACTACGCTGCTATGAAACTGGTGAAACCCTTCAGCTGAAGCTGCGCTGGTGACCGCCGGAAGGGTCCAGTGCCTGCCTGGGGATTTGGGAAACGCATTCACTGCTCTGCACTGGATCACATCAGCAGATGGAGGAGGATCAGGAACACCCTTTCTCCGGCCCTAGTGTTGGCTGCTGCCAAAACGAAGATATAACTTTCCTCAATGCAGTATGCAGACTCCCACCTACAGCACGTAACCAAAGCCTGTGTTGAAGTATCTGTTGTTTTACCTCTCTCTCTGTCTTTCTTCTTTCTCAGCTGCTCTGATTTATAGACCTTGGATATCAGTGCAAAACTGAAGAGGGTCGGGGAGCAACAGGCCCTTTTCAGAGTGTATAAAGATGTTGCAGTCCTTCGTGAGGAGTTGTGGGCTGCCGGTCTAAGCAGTAGACACAAGCCAAAACCTCTCCGGGCCTGAAACAAGCCTCTGTTTTCCTTTGCTGTGCAATGCATGTCTGCTGGTTTATAGGTAAAATCGAGCAAAGACACAATGTGCTGCACGGCCGGAAACCCGGTGCTGTCACGTTGCCTCCCCAAAGGCAGCAGGAACCCTGAGACACGGGACCCCGTGTAAGGCTCTGAGATGGGAGAGGCCGAGGCAGGAATTGGTGGTGATTATAACACCAAAGCTCCTGCTGAAATCTGTGAGCGTGAAGGACATGCAGTCCTTCGCCCGTAGGGTAGTTCAGGTCTTTTGGAGCCTGCTGTCCTGCTAAGCTGCTCTTTTACCTCTACAGTCCCATGTACCTGCCTTAAAACCTGCGTTTTGGTGGCAGAGACAGCGGAGTCAGCCAGGGACCGGCTCCGAGAGCAACCCTGGGAGCAAAACTGCGCGCGGCTGCTTTGCTCTTCTCCCCTCCTGCTGCATGCAAGCCCGGCAGACAGAATTAGGTAAATTAATTGTACTAGTCTTTATTCTGCTGTTCCCCCAAACATGCTTAAGCCAAGCAGGATTTTCCTCCTGCAAGGAGGCATCTCCCGGAGCGGGGACCCCAAGCTGCCATCCTGCAGCTCTGGCATGGTTTGGCTTGCGCTGCAGCAGCATGAGATGTTTCTTCCTTGGTTTTGTGTGTCCCCCGAAGCTGCTGTTGCTCAACGTGACGTGCGAGAGCAAGCAGCAGTGAAAAGCGCTCCCGAGGGATGAGCGTTTCTGGGGACAAGCCGTGCCAGTGAGCTCCTGCCCTGCTCCAGCAAGGCACTTGGGTGTGTTCCCAGCAGAACAGCGCACGCTTACGTGCTTTGCTGGGTAGGGCCTTGAGCAGGAAAACCCTTGTTATTCGGTGCTGTAACAGCACCCAGATTGCACGGGTTGGTTCTCTGCCCTGGGTGAAGACGGGGCCTCCATCCTGGAGGACATGCAGCTATGAAAACCCACCTTTGCTTCTGAGGTTTAGCTGATTCAGTGTCCTGCTTCCCAAAGCAGCTGGTGCTTGGGAGGTAGCCTTGCCTCTGGGCTTGCATGCCCCAGGGTGGGCGCTTTATTTTACCAGCACTGTTAAGTGTTTTGTTTTTTTTGCATTTGTTTATTTTTTTCCCTAGAAACCTCCCAACCTCATGCACATCCACACCCCCAGTTTTAGCCACTATCAAGCTACCAACTCCTGGTCAAATTCTGAGTAATGTTTCCCCCCGAGGATCTGGTTAGCTGAGGACAAAAACTGCTTGGCAAAATTGTCTCCTTCTGACTTGTTCTTGGGTTTGCCCCTCTTTTTGATGACTTTTTTTCCTGTCTATTTCATGAAATGCTGGTGCCTGGGTGACTAGTTCTTTGTACCGCTTCTGCTGTGAGTCACTGTGGGACTGTGTTGAGTCAAAGCAGCCTCGAGCACAGGAAAACATCAGCTCAGTCCCTTCCAGTGCTTGAGCAGTTCCCTCCATCCCTTTGACTCGCTCCAGGGTCCCTGTATCTGGGTTATGTCACTCCACCAAAGCCAGCCGGGAGTCGGGGTTTAGGTGAAGTCCTCCCTGCGACTCCCTGTCACTCAGGGCTTTGCAATGGCTGGAAGATATATGTATCACCTGTCTATGCCTTATATACGACAAAGCAGATGTCACTGTGGTTACAAATGAAATGCTCTGAAACCTTCTGCTCCTGGGTATGATTTATTGGGCTGATGGTTGTGGCACTTTCTCTTCCTGCTGTGTGAGTGCGCAAAGCACAGCTGGAAGGAGCAGGATGGGGAGAAGTGCCCACTGCTCCTCTTTTCCCCATTGCTGCTTGCCAGAAAAGAATCTGTCTCAGAAAACCGTGTTGTCCCTCTTTGTCCTCTTCCCACTTCTGGACTTTGCTGGGAAAGCAGCACGTCCTGCTGGGTCCGGGTCTGTTCCTCGCCTGGGTGGGGGGAACGGGTCCAGACAACGCTGCCGCCGGCCGGTGTGACGGAGCCATGGTCGTGTTGGAGCTGGTGGTCCTCGCTGGGGACGGATGGGAGGCAGGAGAGCAGCAGGTGGGTCTTGCATCCCGTACTTGCAGCACGCCAGGATGCACGGGTGGGTGCTGCGGCGCGGGGAGGAGAAAGGAGAACCCGACCGAGGCTTCCCATGCACATACCCATAGCCTCTCCTGTCCCCGTGTGTGCACCCGTAACCGCAGTGTCCCCCTGCTGAGTGCTTTTGTGGTGCCTGTGTCGCTGCTCTCCCGTGCGGCTGCAGGAAGGCGCCGCGGTGCCGCTCGCTGCCGCGCTGCAGCTCCCTGCCGTGGGGCAGCTGGGGTGCACGAGGCCCACGGCTCGCCTGGTGCACGTTGGCCACGAAGGGGGCCCCAATGTCGTCGTGGTCCAGCATCTAGAGAGGAGCCTGTGGCCTCCTCCAAGGTGAAACCCGCATTACTCCTGGGAGGATGGAGACAGCCCCGGCTCCTAGGGACACAAATGGCTTCAGTCTTAGATAAAGATGCAGCCTCTTGAAATGCCTCCCAGACTCAGGAGTTTCCCAGTGCTGCCATATCCAGGGAGTCAGCCACGGACGGGGTTTGATGAGTACAAGAGTTGGTGCGGGCGCCTTTGGCTCTGGAGCGCACGGGTTGGTGGCCTGAGCTTCGCAGCAGCCTCCTCCATGGTCCTCTGGATGACACCATGTCCTTGCTGTTGGGAGAGCTGCAGGTCCCATCGTGCTGCGATGGGCTCTCTGCTTCCCAAGTGGGCGCGGGATGTGACCCATGGCTCCTCTTCCTGTGCTGCGGTGCCCCAGGACCCCTGGGCTCTGCTCCGCATCGGGAGAGGATGGAGACGTCCAAGCAATGGGGCGTGAAACCTGCAGGGCTTCATCCCTGCATCAGCTTCCAGAAGAAAATGGAGTTTTTGTTTTTTACCCTGTTTTTCCCATTCACATCCTGACCCCCCAAATAACCGATCCGATAAGCGCGCTGTGCGGCAGGGAGGGCTCAGCGCTGTGAGACTTCTGCCTTCAGCTGCAGCGTGGGCTCTCCTTGTCCGTCACGAGGAGCACCGTGACGTGACGGCTGCTCGTGGCAGACCAGGTCTCCTTGCGCGTTTTGATGGGTGTCCCCTGGGACACAAACAACGTACACATGCAGCAGGCTGCTCTGCTTGATGAGGAGGAGGAGGAGGAGGAGGAGGTGCACCTCTCGCTGCTGTAAAACTTTAGATAAGAACCAGGCAAGGTGATAATCAGTTGGTATTATAAAAAATGCCCACAGCTATTAATGCCTTTGCTGAACCCAAGGAGCCAGGATTGAACAAGCACAGTCCAACCTTGTGTCCTGCCGGAGGTGCGGGATGCAGACACAGCCCCTGCTCCCACGGGCTCCAGGAAATCAGGGCCTCAGCATCTAGGTCATGGGCATGTCAGCCCTTCTGTCAGTTTTCTAACGTTTTTCTGAGTCCATGCGTGTTATGAGAGCCCAAGGATCCCCAAGTGAGGTGGGCACTGCCTATGTGCTGCTGCCATGGAAGAATTGTGCAAAGAAAACACAGAAGGGGATGGATGAAGATCCCTCCCTTGGAGCTGAATCCATAACCCAACAGAAAGAAGTGCCTTGTCCCCTCTGCCTGCCACAACCACAAGATTATAGGGTACACGAGGGTCTTTTGGCTGTTTCCATCTCCCTGTAAAACCACAGCATCTCCTCTCCTTGTCTTTGGCAAGAGCTGCTCGTTGAACCTCAAGGCCCAAGCGCTTTCTCTCCATGCTTCTGTCCTCAGCGCTGGCCCCAAGATCCCACGCTGTGCCAGGGACAGGATGAAAGAGGCTTTTCCTTGTCTCAACCTAAAACCAGTCTGTGGGAAAGAGAGAAAAGTGCTCTGTGTTTCAGCTTTCCATGGCCAGAGCGCTCTGCTTTTCAGGCATGGGCAAGGAGTAGGAGCCTGAAGACGAGCAGGGTGCACAGAAGGTGCGGGACCACTGCTGAG
Organism: Nothocercus julius; assembly: GCA_013398735.1. Lineage (NCBI taxonomy): Eukaryota > Metazoa > Chordata > Aves > Tinamiformes > Tinamidae > Nothocercus > Nothocercus julius. The sequence continues at coordinate 164,469 of VZSV01000284.1, forward strand.
CTGTGATGGGCGAGGGCTCTCCGGAGCGCGGGTTCCCTGGGGCTGTCTGACGGCAGAGGGGTTTCTCCAAGCGTGGGGCAGCCAACCTCTACCTTCCCTTGGCTTTTACCCCCTCTTTGTTCTTTCCCTCCTTTCTCCCCCGTCCTCCGCTCCTTTTTCACTTGTGGTTTGCCATCCGTTCGCTTCCAGACCTCATCAAAGAGTGCCATCCCAGGAGGAGTGGAGAGTTACAGCCTCACGAATTAGGAAAGCCCTGGCTCTCTCCAAGCTTGCCTCCCTTTCCCTCTTCAGTCCCCTGTTCAGAACATGTGTGAAACAAATTCATCTGTTCTGCTGCCTCCTGGTGATTGGACCTCTTGGTGGTTTTCTCTGGAAATAGTTTAATCCCATGTTTATGAAAAGAATGAGGCCTGGGCATTTAAACTGGATCAAGTGCTTGGGGCCTGCTCGGCAGCCGGTGGAGGAGGCAGCAACCTCTTATTCCTCTTTTTTTGTCTTTGGAGCAGACTTGAAGTTGTGCTTCTGCCTGAAGCAAATAGAGACAAATTGGATTTGGTAGATACAGAAGGAGGGAGAAAACCTGAACAAGCAGGAGATTTATGTTTGCTGTTTGCCAAGGAAAACACAGTGGGAAGATTCATCCACTTGCAATGCAGATGGCTGTAGGCTGGAAAACAAAACCTCAATGGATTGTCTTCCCCTAGTGTCACCGGGGAGCAGGACAAAGGGCACCTGCCGAATACAAGTCACCGCAGCCCAAGAGGGTCTCCGAGCAATGGGATAATCTGGCCCAGGGCTTGGAGCTGCCCGGTGACTCTAGAGGCAGGGGATGGTCCTCACGGTGCCTTTGCTGTCTACTTCTTCACCGTCTTGCAAGCTGGGCAAGGTGTCTCCCAGGCCAGGTCTGGTGGAGCTCTCCCTACGGCAACGTGCTCCTACCCACCCCTTCTTCGTGCAGAGCAAACCAGGGCCAGGCCCCTCAAGGCTATGAGGTTGTTTTAGAAACTAAACAATTCGAAAGAAAAGAAAAAGAAAATAGAAAGTACGAGGGCTGCTTTTCCTCTCTTTGCTAGATGTCTGAGCCATAAGGGATTTGAAATTCCAAGATTTTCATTGCAAGTACAGGAACTAAAACCACACATTTTCACAAGTGAGAACTGCAATTCTGACATCTCCTTCAGCTCTGGCACTGACTCTTTTAAGAAATACTAGAAAACACACAACTTGCAGGCAATGGAGACAGCTGGTATCATCTTTCTCATGACTTGAACACAGGAAACCACCTAGTAGCACTGGAGATCTCCATTAATCCCTGGATGGTTCCTAATAACAAACCCTTGAAGGGGTAATCGCCTCCTTCCTACTGCCGTGCTGCCCATCTCGACCAGGCTGGGGTGGGATGAATACCACACAGGGTCCCTTCGGGGCAACTTCCACCTTCCTGCAAAACCGAGTTGGGGTGATGGACAAGGACCTAGAGCAAATGAAGAGAATATATGCTAAATATTTGGGAGAATGGAAACTCCTCTTAAAAGAAGAGCTTAGAAGACCTAGAGTTGTTTAGTCCAGCAAAAGGCAGACCCAGAGGACTCTGCCCATCCTCACCACTGGGACCAGCCTTTATTTTATACAGACCAGAAGGCCACAGAGGACTGGTTGTGAAGTGCTTATTTCATCCATCATAAGTGAAGTTCACTAAGAACTAAAGCCTGAATTCAGACTGTCTCCAGCACCACCGCTGAAGGCAATTCTTCATTTTCTTCTTCTCAATACCATGATATTGGTAAATTTGCTCTTTGCTAAGTCCTGGGATATTCTAACTCCTGTTCTGCAGGCACCAGCGAAGCCAGGTGACCACCACATTGCTGGAGCAAAGGAAGCATGTTGGATCATGTGAAAACTCAGGGCCCTTTGGTCTATGTCCTGTCCAGTCCCAGCCTGTCAAGAGGAAGCAGAGACTGGAGAGGGTCTGCAGTGGAAAATCCATTTCTGAGATGCTGGCGGGGGTACGAGACGTGCCAGGCTGCCTCATTCAGCGAGGTCTGCTTGCTATTAAAGTGCAGGAGAGCAGCTGAAGCACTGGAGACCATTAAATGCTACTTTTCAGTAACAGGCTTTTGAAAGACGCCTTTTTGTTTTTATATACGGTGAGCTGTGCAATGAGCGTTGTAGAGGAAATAGAGGCAGAGACAGGGCAGCTAGTGGGCTGCAGGACGGAAAAGCATCAGACTGTCAAACACGTCTTCCCTTGTTCTGCAGCCCAAGCATGGAAGGCCCCTAACTGAGATATCAGCTTCTTCATCACCTCGAGATAATGGAGTATCCAGGCTCTGTGGCTGAAAAGTCAATAACCTGTTCAGGGTGAAATGTGTTTTTTAGCTTAGCTGGAAAACGCCGCCTGGAGCATGGTTGACGATAGGTATACGGATCCTTCGTCCCGGCCTGCCACTTAGTAGCGCTCAAAATAGGGCTAAAAAGGGATAAAACAAAATGAAATGGGTTCAAAGCCCATCAGTTTTTAAGGAGAAATTTATAATGTGGTGCCAGGGAGAGGTTGGATGATTGGGCTTCAAGTCGCAATGTGTCCTTTGCCTTTTAGCATGGGTTAATGGAGCATCTTTTGAACCAGCTGGGTTGTGAGCAGAGATTTGAACCCCAGAAACCAGTCTGGGTGGCTTCTGGTCACAAAACCAAACCATGCTGGTTTAAAATGGAACAAGAAAAGGTCACATTTGGTGGTTTTACGTCACCCATAGTTTCGCTCTTTGTCTTTTGCTGTAGAAACAGCGACGCTCAAAAATGAAAACATGCAACCAAATGAGAAATGTCTGCAGCACGTCTTATTTTAGCTGAAACGTGCAAGGGAGTACCCCCTCTGACACGCCACTGATGGTATTATTGTTATTGAAATTATTAATACTGTGACTAATTATCTTCTTTTACACACACATACAAAAAAAAAAAAAAAAAAAATCCGTTTCCTTACTTTTCAGGTTGAGTGAAAAAAAACAAAACAAAACAGAAAAATAACTTAAAAAGGATAAAACGCACTTAATGAAAGCTTAGCTAAACTTTAAATTTGATTAAAGTTATAAAACAATTAAAATCTTTATAAGGATAGGCTGATAATGCTAAGCTTAAGAGCCAACTTTTAAAAAGCATTTTCAAATTACTTGCAGGCAAATTCCAAGGCAAGAGCCATGCTTTGAAAGAAAACGTTGGAAGGTTTAATTTCAGATTCGTTAAAATGTTTTGACTTCTTCTGTTCCCCTCCCTGCGAGAGCTGTGGCTACCGGTGTGGTTTAGCATAGTGCGTGGGACCCTGGTGCAAGGGGAAGATGCTCGGTGTGTTGATGGTAGCTAAGGCATAAGATGCTCCTGCCTTTCTCCAGCGATTACACAGAGATGTGTGCTGATTGCTGCTCTAATTTAGCTGAATTTATCCTTTTTAGCAGCAGTGATCAGTGTTGCTGGACCCTCTATGCAAGGGATGGCTCTGTTGTGCTTCGGAGTCCCTGCAGCATCTTCCAGCAAGGAGTTCCAAGCCCACGTCTTAGGAGATGCCCTTCCACCCTGCTGTGAAGTTTAGTTCTGACAATAGCAAAGTCATGGCAAAAAAACAAGGGTTGGCTTGGAAAGTGCCTTGGGTGTAAAGCAGAGAAAGGTCTGGGGTTCAAGGTCTCACTAAGGTCTCCCACTGCAAAATGGTCATGAAAAGCATTGAGGTTTAGGCGGTTTTTGAAGCTCCCCAAAGTCTGGATGACTTGGATTTTTACTGACATTTAACTAACAGGTTTGCATCCTTCTGGCAGCAGCCATGCTAATGGCTTGTCCCATCCCGTGCAAACACAGAGTGGAGAGGCTCAGCAAGGTGGAAAAACTATGGCTATCATGGACAGATAGAGCTGTGGCTGTAGGGCTGGGACTGTGGTGAGGGACAGGTCACCACCGAGCCTGAGAGAGCAGGAAAATACCCAAAAGACAGAATTGTGGTAGGAAATGGCAGCAGCTGGACACAAGAGGACATTCTGGTGGCTGCTTTCAGCCCAGCATCTCTTCCAGTGCCGCTTTTTGTGTCCCATGTGCCTGCTGGAGCAGGAGGACGTGCTCTGACCCCTTGCAAACCTTGCTCGCTCCTCACCTTCCTGGCAAAACCGCCCATGAAACACCCTTTTCTGACACGGGAGAAGCTTGGCCTTTGTCGGCAGGAGAACATGGGAACAGGCAGGAGGATGGGGAAGGAGGGGATGGTTTATCCCTGACACAGTTAAACACTCCTGGCCTTCCCATCCACCTCCATCTCCTTCCCTGGCCACTCCAGTAGAGTAAATCCAAGAAAATCCAAACCTTGACAGGGCAGAAAGCTGCCGACTGGGACAAAAAAACCTAATGGCTGTGACAGGAGTTCAGCTGCTCCGGATGGGGATTGGGGGTGATGGGAGGTGGGTCTGGCCTTGCGTGGATGTTTTCCCAAGTTAGAGCATGGATGAAGACCGGTGCTGCGCGCCGTTACCTGGTCACTGATGCTGCTCTTGGGGGGCCTGAGATGCAGAAAAGGCAGGAGATGCCAGAGAAAGGAGGGAGAGGAGAGTCCCTCCTTCGGGATGAACGTGAGCGATGGAGCCTCCATGTCCTCCTGGAGGGAAGGTCTCAGCTCTCAGCTACTGCTGGGCAAAACATATTGGCTCGTCAGGACTTGTTTCGTTGTTATTTTGTCTTTTTAGCAGCAACTGAAGAGTTAGCAAAACACAAACTTTCTGCAAAAAGAGTTTGGTGTCAAAAAAAAGAAGAAGAAGAAGGAAAAAAAACAGCAAAGGAAAAGCCAGAAAAGAAAAAGGGGCCAATCCGAAAAAGCGGAGTGCTTTTGTTTAGACCTCTTTTGAGAGCAAAACATTTTGATGTCCTGATGTGAAGCAAGTCCCCACTTTGAAATTTCCTTCAAGTTTATTTTAAACCTGCTGTAAAAAAAAGGCGTCTTGAGATTGAAAGAAAACATTTCATTTCTGGTGGAATTAATTTTAAAGAGTATTTTTTTTTTTTTTAAATTAATGGTGAACTGGAAAATTCATTATTTGTTGGACTTTCCTTGTTGGCCCTGCGGGAAAAACAGAGCACGGGGACATGAAACAATTTATGCAGCAACTGCTAGACCTAGGGCTTGAACTCATGCTGTCAAAATGTTAAATATACCAGCTAAAAATGTGCATTTTTGATCCACAAAAATAGGTACTCATCCTTGAGATGGGCCCTGGCCCTGCTGCCTGCGCTAGGCTGCCTCTCCGTGTCCCGCTGTCTGGCTTTTAAGAGCAAATCAAGACAATTTGTGTCCTTTGAAGTGTGGTGGATTTCAGCTCTGTCTTTTCTGCTCTCCCTCTTTATATAATAATAATAATAGTAATAATAGTAATAGTAAGAATGGGATCCTGAGAATTTAAAAAACCCGTTAATCATTTCCATCTTGCTCGCTAACTTGGGATAAATAGTAATAATAGCTGTACCAACTGGGGCTTTCCCACTGTGCCAGGGCTGAGATGTCCCCGGATGGAGCAGGGATGTTTGGAATGGGGGAATCACGGCCCCGTGGGGGTGCTGCAATGCAGGGACTTTGCAAGTCGAGCGGGAGAAGAGCATATCCGCTTTTTCCAAAGCCTGCTTAAAGAGAAACAGCCAATTAATTAGCTGGTGAAGGCGACGAGGTCGCTATGTCCTTATTAACCTTGTCAGGCTGCCGGGGCCGGGGAGCCACCGGGGGCTCTCGCAGGCCAGCAGGGTCAGCGGGCAGCAGGAACCTGCGCCGTGGCGGGGACCTGGTGCTGACGGCGCTTGCAGCAGTTTGTGCTTTGCAACCGCAACCCCAGGATGCTGATAGGGGGAAAAAAACTCCCCTTGGAGCTGTCACAGTCTGCGCAAATTCGCGCCCTTTGGAGCAACTCTTAGGAAATGAAAACAAGGGCTGTGGCAACCTGGACTGTGCTACTGAGATCCAGCCACCTGATGAAAAAAGAGGGAAAAAAGGCCTGCTCTGGGAGGAGGGAAGCCTCCTCCATCCTCTAGCAGACCACTGTTTTATTGCTTTATCCATTTCTTTCACTTTTTTAAATTCATTACCATTTATTCATTTTTTATTCTTTTATTCATTACCCGTGCTTTGTGGCTGCTCCCGGACCCCCTGTGCACCCTGTGTCCCATTGCATGTTGGAGAGAGGCTCCCCTTTCTCTCCTAAACGTGGACGTGAACATCTTTGGAGAGGTCCTTGGGGACACACGAGGGGGAAAATCAATTCTGCACCAGCCGTGGGTAAATTACGAGTGGTAGCAACTGGCTCGTGTGATATTAAAGTCAGCATATTTCACACGTCATTTTGGAACGTGCTGGAGTCTCTTGGCTTTAATTGGAAACGCTGCACGAGTGCTGCAGCGCGGCAGAGATGTGTGTTTTGGCCCCCAGAAAGGTGTGGGAGACAGCCCGAGATCTCGCGGGAAGCCCACGAGCTGCATTTTTCTGCTAAAGCTACCAGTAATGAAGTGGGTAGGAGCCACATCCGAACGGCCTTTCCTACGGCAAGGCACCCTCGGGCGAGGAGCAGGTCCGTTCGCACCTCCTGGTCCCTCCGCTCGCGCTTGCGAGACGCCTTCCAAACCGCGGGGGCTGGAAACGTGAAAAGTGGCACGCTCGGAGAGCAATGAAATTTTAAAGAGTGTGAAAGCCCTCTAACATGTTCGCTGCGGAGCTAAATGTTGTAATTGCAGTCACCAGGTAGGGAAGCAGGTGATACCTATATATATATATAAAAATATATATATGCGGGATTAGCGAGAACGAGGCAGCAGATCCTTCCAGCAGAGAGGACAGTTGTGCACTAGATGGAAGACAGATGCAGCAGAGCCCCATGTGCCCTTAGAGAGCCCTGAACCTGTGGCTGCTGCTCCCTGGCACCCATGGACCGGATCCAGCATCTCCCTATCTCCACATCCCAACGTGCGGTGTGGGAGAAGAGGACCCCGGGGGGGGTCACCCCTACTTTTCCAGGCACCATAACCAAAAACTCACACTGCACACAGGCAGCAGGTTTCCAAATACTGATTTAGGAGCAATGCAGGGATTAGCATCCTATGAGTTCTCCTGGTTGTTCCCACTTGTGGCCACTCTCTGCTCTCTCGTTTCCTTCTCCTAGGATGGCAAAGGAAGCTCTCCAGGGGACAGGTCCTGCTTCCTGAGTGACACTCAGGTAGAGGTACCACCTAGAGAACTTGTCCTGCTCTAAAGTGAGACTTGAGGCTCCCCAGAGCTCTGGATCTGTCAAGAAAGGAAAATAACTTAGGGCTTTCATCCCGGCAACATTCAGGGCAGGACGGGCGCAGAGCTGAAACTGTACCCAGGTGGAAGGGAAGGATGGCTCTGAGGAGAGGACACGTGGCAAGACTTGGAGGGACCCGTGCATGAGTCCCTCCTCCACAACAACCTCCCGGGAAAACCAGTGAATTGCTGCATGCCTCAGGTTCCCCTGCAGTGGAGCAGGGATCACAGCATCTCCCAGATGTGGCAGGAGCAAGGACTTCTCAGCATGTGCAGAGAGTGGCAGAGAGGCTCCCTGGCCAAGCCTCCATTAGCCAAAAATTAGGCCAGGAGGACCCTGGGGCCATCTGTCCTGCAGATGGGCAAAACTGTGAACTGAACTTTATTTTTATTTATTTATTTATTTATTTATTTTTGGTGCACGTGGGTCTCTGTGGCAGAGGCTCTTGCAATTGGAGACCTTACAGATCATGGGTTTGAGAGCCTGACCCTCTGCCTGAGCCCTTGCTGGAAAGCAGAGATGCTCCTCTGTGTATGATCCATAGTGTTCTCGGCCACATATTTCCTTCCAGGTGCCTTCCCCCTTGCTGTGACAGGCGAAATGCCAGCCCTGCTTGGGATGGCAAAGGGTTTTCCTGGGTAAGTCCAGCTGAGTGTCCCTTCCCACCAACTTCCAGCAATGCTTTCTCCCATTTGTACCCCAGCCCCTTACAGTGTTTAAATGAGAGTAGAATTCCTCTTTCTCCCTTTAGGAAAGTCCTTGGAAGAGATGCACAGCTTTTTTTTATTCTACAGCCCTGCAGCCTCTGCATCTATTTTTAAGCCTCCGGAGGACAAGGCTGCATAAGGAATAGACACTCAGCTGTAAGGGGAAACCAGAAGGGAAGGTGCCAAGCAGACTTTGGTCTCAAATTTATATATAAAAATCTCTCAGAAATTAGTTCCAGATAAGGAGTGACCTACAAAGCTTGACAGCTGTGCCTAGAACAGCTGTCACCGCACCAGCTCCGAGCGCATCCAGATGTGCCAGCCTCCCCCACGCTGCGGCCAGAGCTGTGAAACTTTCCGCAGTTACTGCCCTGCCGGGTGCCAAAGAAGCCGAGGACTAGACACGCTGACATGACGGATTGCTGGCTTCTTGGTGCCGGTCTCTGGAGAGGTGATATTTTGGGTGTTGGGAACATTCTGACAGCTCTGTTCTCAGCGCCATCTCACTAACGTCAGCCATCCATCCATCCCAGATGAAATGGGCCGGCCTCTTAGAAGACTTCCCCATCTTTGCTGCTCATGGTGCTGGCTGGCCACTATCAGGCCATCTTGATCTCCTTGCCCTCTCTTTTTTGGGACCCGTACTCTTGCATCTAGCCCAGACAGAAGCTTTAGCTTGGTCAGAGCTTCTAGGAGCTACTGCAAGAAACAAATGAACTCATCTGGTGGGCAACTACCACACAGTGGTGGAAATAAGGCTGTGTTTAGGAGATTGCAAATATTTTTGTGGTTAAAAATAAAATAAACACACCGTAAAAAACAGCCCATCAAATAGTCATTTCTAAAGATTTCTGCCATCCAAGAAACACTGCTTTTTTTCTGCTCTCATGCTGTATTGAGCTTTTTCCTCCTTCTTGAGGCTTATTTCGTCAAGAATGTTGTGAATTAAATGCATTGGCCTCAGGGCTAATCAACACCAAGTCTCACTAGTGCAAGGCCCTGAACAAGTTAAGGGTTGGAGTCGCCCCATGCCCCAAACCACAAAGCAGATGAGCAAAGCACAGGGGATAGAGGCAAAGCACAACAGCAGAGAAGCCAGAGCAGTAACAAACAGCCCCCCTAGCTTCATAATTATATTTCCATCAAGTGGTGTCGATGTTACCCTCTGCCCATGTGCTGGGGAGAGTGCCCAACTGTTTTCTTTCTGTGGTCCCTCAACTGCCACCACCATGCAGGCGGCTTTGCCATGGCACTCTGTGCAACAGAGAATATCCTTAAATGCCAAACTAGAGTGGCTGAGAGATCTACCTTCATCCCAAAGGTGTCTCCTGTGAACATCTAAGTGGAAGAAAGCAGATATGAGGGTCGCAGGTATCAAAGCGATGGGTCAAAGTGATGGCTATGGATCAAAGGCATCTTTCGGTGCTTGTGCGATGGCCCTGATGGACTTGCCCCAACATACGGCTTTGGAGGTGGCTCTGCGATGTCAGGCTCATCTGCAAGTCAAGCATGGAGGTTTTCCAGACAAGGCTATTGCGCAGGACTGCCCCTGGGGATAGGCAGGACCTGCTGCATAGCCTTAATCCCTGGGAGCAGTGAATAAAATGAAGCTTCTGGAAAGAACATTACTGTTCTCAGTGGACTCAAGACAGATTCAGGCTCAATCTCTTCTGGAGTGGACCTCCAGGCCTCTCCAGGATCAGATATTCCTTAGTTTTGCCCGTCTAAGGCTGGTGCCATGAGTCTTATGGGTCTCAGTCATTCAGCGCTTTGGTTTGCGGCTCACAGGATAAGGAAAGTTGGTCGCCCTGACACAAGGGGATTGTATTAAGTCCCCATTCTGGCAAGTGGGCTTGAAATGTAGCTAGGTGGAAGTAAGTAATCAGAAGTATTAAGTATTCAGAAATCTCCTTGCAAACAAGACTTCCTAGTAGTAGCTGTTCCTGCCAATATATTAATCTGTAAAAAGAGAGAGCAAAATTACCTCGAACAAGTGGATTCTGTATGAATATTTGAACGCAAATTAAAATGCACAACACCTCCCTCACCCACATTAACTGAAGGGCTGTGAGTTACAAAGCTCATGGATAGAGCAGAAAAGAAAGGCTCCTTCAAATTATTATAATCTAATGTGAGACATTACAAGTTCTTCATTTCTTCTTGTAGATCTTTTTGCCCTGGAAATGAGAATCCAGACGGCATTTAAATTCTGTGGTTTGGTGAATGGAGCCAGAGGAAGGGGAAAATGGCACTCAGAGAGAAATCTTGCTCTGATGAGAAAGCAGTGATAGATTTCACCAGAATGGAACAGTCAAAATCCCCAGGAGGAGATGTCCTAGGCGAAGGTCCTGAGAGTCCTGATAACCTTACAGGGAGCTGCAAGGTCCAAGTAAAGCACAGTCCACTTCCAGCCCTGAGCAGACCAGAGTGACACAGAATAGCTCTATTTGATGTCACAGCAATTTTGAATTCAGCTAGAAATAACTTGGTTTTATCCGGAGGTTCCTTTCAGCTCCTCAGGCTTTGGGACAAGTCCCCTTTGAGCTTCTGAGCAGATGACCACCCAATCAACAGCCTCTTCCGAGAAGGGTAGTCCACCGGGGCTCCTCCGAAAATACCTTTGGACCTCACAGGACTGATCACAGTAAGCCAGCCACATCTCCCCTTGAAGGGTCACTTTTGGGTAGTGCTGTCCCTGCCCATGCCAGATGAATTAAGATCTTCTGCAGGACACACTAAGCAACACAGGCTGGGAATGAGAAAGCCAGAGGTGAATCCACCTGGATTGGGGTGCTGTGACACAGCGACTTAAATATCAGAAGATGTACCAGGCCTTCCTGAATCTAGAACTTTCCATTCCCCTTCCTCTAGGACATATGAGCTGCTTTTCTGCTGGATCAAATAGGGACCCAATGGCCTAAATCCCACGGCAGTCTTTGGATTTCTCAAAAAGCTCTCAAGTTGCCTTTGTAGTCTTTAAATTCAATGCAAGGAGGGCTTTGAGCAAATCCCAGTGGTTAACACAGAGATTTCTTCTGGGAAGGAGCTGTGGCCACCCTCTTTGCCTCATGTCAGCCATGAGAATTCCCTACTACTTGGCAGGTCCCAAGGTGGCTCCTGGGGATGCTCCTGGAGGTGGATCATGTGAACCTCACCTCAAGCTTGGGCAGGGCCAGCACTGATGCTGGCCTCCATGGATATCTTCTTTTGGACACAACCAAAGAGGGAGTGTTGGGCTAGAGACAGATCCATTTTGATCAGCAAATTTACCAACAAAGTTCCTGGTATCCAAAACAGAGGCTCTGCTCTCCTCTGCTCTGGAGAGCTAATTAATTAATGTTCCTAAGCTAATTAATTAAGATTCCCAGCATGGTGGAGGTCCAGATCCATTGCTCTGAATCACAGGGCCTTCCTTCATCTTTGCCTAGGTTTTAACTATATATAATACATATACTTTATATAATAATATATATATTTTATGTATTATATATAAATAAATATATGTAAGTTTGTATATATAAATTTTATATACTATATATATATAAATATAATGTCTACAGAGGTGCAGAGAGTGCAGAGGGAACTTTAATACCAGTTAGGACACCCTCTACCCCCAAACTCTCTGCTGTTTTTCTTTTTCTTCTGTTTATTCCTTCCTGATGGATGTTCATTAGCAGCATCGTTAGCAGCTGTTGGCCAAGGGCATTGCTGGGCAGTTTACAGCAGGGGCTTAGGATGAAAACGAAAGGCAAAGCCTGGATTTAATTTAAATCAAGGCCACAAGGCATCTGTGACTCTGGGTACAGTAGGTAGTGGCTGGTGTGGAGGACTTAAGTTTCAAAACAACCTCATGGAGTGGCAGGTTTTGGAGGCCTGCTTGCAATTTTGTCCTCCCTCCTCTCTAAAAAAAAAGAGGGGAAAAAAAAAAAAAGAAAACGCTCTCGGTGTAATGGAGAATTCATACAAAAGGCCAAATCCAGTCCAGCAAAGTGTGGCAAATGGCCTCTTTCATTGTGCATGCTAATGTAGCTTTGAATTTTTTTTTTTTTTCCTTCCCCTGAAGGGTCATATTTTGTGAAAAATCACGGTTGGCTGCCATGAGATTCTGCCCCACTTTTGAGTCTGGGTGCTGTTCCCTACTGCTCCCTAAGTACCGGCTGCAAAGTAACTATGGGGTCAACTTGCTTGAGAGATGATTTGAGATAATTTCCACCTTTATGTTTTCTTCCCATGAGCTAAGCATGACCTTTGGGAAAGAGGAAAAAAAAAAAAAGAGGAAATAAGACAAAAAGGAAATAAGAAAAAAAGAAAATAACAGAGAAAAAAGCCTTCCTTTCAATGAAAAGAGTCAAATATTGATTCTTCACTGAGCTATCTTAATGCCTGATTTTTTTTCTTAGTTGAGTTTTCGGCAGGAGACTGGAGCACCCAAAATTCACAGTTGGAACAGACCAAGAGCAACCACTGGATCTCCTGCTGCTTTCAGGGCTTCCTGATGGAAACTAGAAAGGAGCAGCAGAAATAATACAAGTAAGTGTGCGTACATCTATATATACACATATATATGTGTATGCTATATGGTCAACACTGATGCAAGACTTCTGTTCTATCATTTTTGGCCCCATTTTGACTCCCTGAAGTTCTCCCAAGCATTTCTGTCCAACATTCCCATGTAATAGCAGCTTTCAGGGGTTAATGCAGTTCTAGATGCACATGGAGATGAGATAGGCCTTTGCATGGAGCAGAAATTTTCAGTAATATCCTTGTAAATGTAATAAATCTCTCCTTAGAAATATCTTTGATAGGAACAGTCTTACAATGCTTATGACAGACTCCAGAGCTGCAAGCCATGTTTAGCAAGGAAGCTATTTTTTAGTCTGTAATATAGCAGCCATCACTGAATATTGTTGCCTGTGCTGAATTTTGACTTCAGAAAACCAGAACCTCTTTCTATCTGTACTTCTATTTGGAATTTGATTTTTGGCTAAAAAAGGCAGGTTTCTTGACAGTCTTTTAATGCTTACTTGACCCATATCCAACTTCACTTCATCTTGGCTTCGTCAGTAAGAGTTTTCGCCTTTCTGCTCTGTTTTATATGGTTTCCATGCCCTGACATGACCCCCATTAATTTCTGTGTAAAAAACATTTGTCTAAAGACAAGAGTTCCTCTGGCTNCTAATAATTTTTTACGAGTTAAGTGATTTCTAGTTACTAATTTGCAAGCTCCATTCATTATTTCCAAGTTGGGATTTTATTGGCAGAGAAGGTAAACAAATAACATTTGTTGCCATATATTCCACAGCGCCCTGTTAGGTCAATTTTACCCTTTACCTTCCGAGCCTGGCTTCTGTTTGCAGCATGTCCCACGGGCCGTGGGGAAGAGAGTTCGCTGTCGAAGCGTTTCTAATGGAGCTGCCTGTGTTGCTGCCCCTCCGTGCAGGCAGAGTGTGTGCACGTGGAATGGAGGGGAAAAGGGCTGTTTTGTGTGCATGTGCCCACTCTGCTGGGCGTTACCTGTTTCTGAAATCCCGAGCCATTCCCAGCACTGGGACGATGAGCCTTGGATGTGCCGTGATGCCAGGGCTCACCTCCACTCCAAGGCAGGTGGGCCCCATTGGGGATGTGCCGTGGCACCAGGGCTCATCTCTGATCCAACGTAGGTGATTACCAAGCTGGGCTAATGGCACAAATCCCCCTCTCTGTCTCCTCTTTTACTTCTCAGTATCTTTTCCAGGCACAGAGGACATATACTCAAGAGCGTAGGTGGGGAGGATGTTCTTCATCTGAAACCAGAGAGGCACCAGGCTGTCCTTGAGGCAACATGGGTTCAGTTCTTGGCTCTGCCATTACCTCTCTGACACACGGTGGGAGAAAATTGGTGTTTAGGTTCAACGTTCCTAAACAGGAGGTTAACCCTGCTCAATACAGGAGCAATGCACCCATTGCTGTCAAGTTGAGCGTGTTCAGTTCCCATCATGCTGCCATCAGGAAGCTTTCAGGCCAGGACTTTTCAGTACTGTGGCCTGGGTTGAGAGAAAAGAGAAAAAAAAATAGAAGGAAAAAACCCACAATTTGCCACTGTAATAACATCTTGAATATGTTTTTTTTGGGGAGTGACCGATATGTCCAAGAATCTCCCATCTAACCACAGTCCTTTTCACGTTTCATCTGCATATGATTTCCGTCCTTTCTGGATACTTTGGCATTTACAGTAGGACGTTGTTTTTGGACTCTGTCTGCGCTAATGCAAACTTTCTTGAGCGACTAAGTCAATGGACTATGCACAGTGCCGAATGCCACCACGGGAAATGTGTCATCGCGGACAGCAATGTGTCCCAGGCATCGTGACTCACATCACGCTCCACATATATACGCTGGACACTTCGTGTTGTCCAAGAGTTACGAGGCAGGAGCCTGTTGAGGCTGCTGGGCCAGGGTTCTCAGATGCTTCCCATCACATTGGCAGGAGGAGGAAGCCAAAAGCTGACTTAACTCCCCAGGGAACCCCAACTGGATGGGCCCAGAGGTCCTGGTAATAGCTCCTTGCCAGGTCTGCGTGGCCAATCAGTCCCAGATTTTTGGGTTGCTCTTGTGACACAAACAGCAAACACCACCTGGAGCGAAGGGGTGACTCCACTTCCCTGTGATCCTTGGGCCTTTCCAGCCAGCCCCACCCACAGTGAGGACAGAACCTGGTGACTTCACGCCTAAAGGACTTGGAGGGTCTGAGTTGAAATCCCGTCTGGCTCCAGGCATCCCAGCAGACTGTGGGTAGCTCTCGATCATCTCTTGATCATCAGAATGAGTCTCCATGCCCGCAGCAGCGTAGGAACCTGACTCAGAAGATCCTGCTTTCAAATTAAGCAAAAGAAGGCAAACCAGCCTGCTGGAAGAGCAGAGCAGGGAAGCAGCCATGGCATGCAGGTTGGATGGAAGAATTCATGCAAACGTCCAATTTTGAAGCAATCCGAGAAGGTTCAAATGATGTTTAAGAAGGGGTTGAGTTGATTTATAGTGCACAGAGATAGACAAATAATGATTTTTTCTTTTCAGCAACTGACCTGAAAAGCTAGCGGCAGGAGTGGATTAGGAAATTTGATTTGTGGTCTTTCAAAACAAGGACTTTTTTCCAGCTTTCAGGGGAAATCAATATATATACATATAAATATATTTACATGGGGATTTAGCCTGACACTTTTTTTTTCCTTTTTTTTTTTTTTTTCCCTACCTGAAACAAAAAGGTTTCCTTTTCAGGTTATAGAACTCTTCTTGAAAACTTTTACTTGACAAAAAATGAAATGCAGTCTCTTGCTTTTTGCCTCAAAGGGGTTTAAGAAAGAGCAGGATCGTTCTGAAAGAGACTGCGTGTTGCAGGAGACCTGGGGAGCAGGGGCCGGCCGCGCCGAGCTCCAGCCCTGCGCCACCCCAGCGCGGGCTTCGTGGCTCCTCTTGCCGCACAGTGGCTACCAAAGCCTCCAGATATCATTTAAGCCTTTGGCTCTCTGCAGCTGCTGGTTTCTCCCGATGGCTATAGAGAAGTGGTCAGACAGCTAATTTAGGCTTTTATTGAGGCCTCAAAGTAGGTGAAAAGTTACCACATGGCTAAATTAAAGAGATTGGACTTAAGTCTGTCCCTGGAAGATGTATTTCTCAAGCCTTGAGTCATTGGTCTTTTCTGGACTCTTTCCAGTAAATCAGCACTTCTGGAAAAGGAAATGTTACAGCTCTAAGATGACACATGGGAACAAGACACAGTGATTTGCCAGGCTTGCTGGCATATCCTATTATTAGGAATATAAGGACAGAAGTGCAGCTATACTGGGTCAGACCAAACACATAGAGCCTGAACAGGGAAGAACACAGTGTCAGGGTGAACATACTGCAACATTTCTGTGGAGAACAATATTTCTGCAGAATAATCTACTTCATTCCAAGGAATCCCAAGGTTTCTGTACCATGTCATTTTCTTGAAGCTATATAATCTTGTGGTGTTCACAACTCCACTGTAGACCTTGACTCTGCCATGCAAGGAAGGCCACTTCCTTGGTTTTCTTTGAACCTCAGTCTACCTCCAAAACCCTGTCTATGAGCAGTCAATCCTTGACCAATTCCTCTGTGGTATCTGTGGTCTTATAGACCTTGAGTACACTGAGGGAAAGGAACACAGAACAATTTTTTCCTCATTTTCCTAATACAAGGATTGAGAGCCAGGCAACAGGTCTGAGGCAAATGAATGCCAGTAGTTTTTAATTCAATGATTAATTAATATATGCTGCACATTGCCATGGGAGGCAAACATCATTGTCATAGTATAAATGGAGGGAAGTGGAGTAAGCAAATGCTAATGGAGGTGGCAACTGGACCATGGTCTAAGTGGAAGCTCATAAATCCCCCACCTGCTGAGGACCCAGGTGCTTGGAGGACGTAAGCAGAGAAAGACCTATGCAATGTAGGCCATGTTCTTAGATGTTCTCTGCTTGCATCTCTCACGGTCTCTGCAGGAAAGAGTTTGTTGGGCTAGATTCATGTTTTGTCCAAACCATTACAGCGAACATTATTAAGCAGAGCAAATAAAGGAAGATCTTCAAAAGCGAACGTATCTTTTCTCTTCCTGTGCCCTGACCAGAGATTCCTTAGCTCTTTTTTATACAACACAGTTCTGTCCAGGACCTCTCCAAGGCTGCATAAATACTCTACAAAGATAGTTTTAATAGATTAAACCAGCCTCTCCCAAGAGAGATGATTAAGTGTTGCCCTAAGAAGCCTAGCTCCCACGAAAACCCTCCACTCTTGTTAACTCTGCAGTGGACATCCCTGAAGTTTGACAAACCATAATTGCTCAGCGACATCAGGTTCCAGATGCAGTTTGCTTTTTCTCCCCCTCCTCTTTCCCCACCATCCCCAAGGGTACGTGTTGCTTATGGTAACCCTCTCCCAGATTCTGCTGCTGTGATCAGATGAAATTTCATCCGACAACCTCAGTAGCTTTGGGAATCTCCATTGGACCAGGCTCACCTTTGAACTTGCCGTGCAGATTAGGCATGCAGGAAAACTACGCCATGGGACATCATTTTACTAGCCTGTAACTTGCTCACCTGGACAACCCTGACACCTCGGCCTGAGGCAGAAAATGTCCTAGAAATAGCCCCAAAGAGGTTAGTAATAAATTTTAAATTTATCAGTAAATACTATTTTTAGAACTCAGTAGCTGAGCTTGATTTTAATATTTTTAATACCCCTGGCAAGTAGCCATGCTTAAATCGGTCTTGATTTTAAGCTAAATAAAATCACTGCACATACACATCTGGCTGTGTTAAGATTTTACCTTTTCATTATAAAAAATAAAAGCAAAGCCACAAAATTGCTCTTATTAGTACTTTATGGTTTATATAATATAAAAGTCTTTGCTCATATTTATCCTGGATAGTAAAGGCAATAACTCAGAATTATGATGGCAAACTTAGTGTGCCTGTGTCCTAAAGCATCTCAGAAGACTCAACATATTATTTACCTCCTCTGCTATTGTCACAGGTAGGGGAAACTGAGGCAGGAATAGTTTCCAGGCAAGAGCTGCTTTAGATCTAGATTTCCATAAATTCTCCTAGTTTATTGCCTGAAATCCTTTTGCAAACTTTGTGTTGCCTGGAAAAACACGGGCATCACTGAACCACTGCTCTTCCTGCAGGCCGAAGAACCCTTGCTGTTTCCCCACGCACTTTGCCGTCCTTGCTGAAACCTTTTGTCTCAAACATGGACTGAATTCTCCTCCCCAAACAGCTTTTGCAGAGCACCAAGCGTAATGGGGTCTCATCTGCACTTGCATGCTTCCTCCTTCACCCTGTGCATCATCTCAGCACCAGAAATACATGTACTTGGAGGAGTTTTGATCATTTAGTTCCTCTGCTCTTGTGTTTGCTGAACGATCACTCAGAATGACTTTTCTTGAGCTAGTGGAATTCAGTCTGAATTTCCATCTGAAGCAGGAATTTCTTATCCTTGCAATGCTCTGCTGAGCTGAGCCTGCAGCCCCATTTCCAACCACGCTTTTGTGGAGCATGTAAGCAGGAACGTGCTCAGGTGAAGCAGTTGACGGTACAGATAGGCTTGTTGCTGCTGAATTTAGAGCAAAACTCAACTGAATACATGGAGGGACTTGCTATTCCTCAGATCGTGGGTCTACCAGATGCCCGGGAAGGTCATCCAACCCTAATTCAACTTGGGGCTTCCCTTGTAACAAGCAAAGTTGTAGGTAGGTTTAACAAACATCTCCAAGTAGGCTGAGCCTCCCCCAAGGACCCTCCAGTCATTTCTTCCACAGCTCGCTGGGCTTGCCCTGCCCGTGGTACAAAAATAGAAACTTCTACAATGAATTCAACTTTATCCCACTTGTCCGTGAGCCAGGATTTAGGCTATGCTATAAATTATGATCCCAAGTCAGCTTGTGCCAGCCCTTAATTTGTGGTAACTTTATCCCATAAATGCCCCCATTGTTCAGTGAGGTGACACTTTTGCTTTCATTTCTATATTTATAACTACATTAATAACCCCTTTTACATACATTTTCTTGGATAACAAAAGTCAGCTTGCTTCCCTCTTCCTCTCCTTCCTTACTCTGCTTCAGCTCTCATCCCTTGGATAGGAAAAAAGCTAAAGGAGGAAAGAAAATTGGCTACAAAAGAAGAGATGACTCCAGCCTTCGGGGGAGCTGGGTTTTCCTTCAAGGTGATGGTTTAGTTCCGTTACGTATAGATGTCATCCGCACTGGAGATGTCCCACCCCTTCCAATAGCTATTATTGTCCAATGCCATTAGCAAGAGTAATTATGTCCTAGGGGCAGCCAGAGTCTTAGCTCTGTCACTGATTTTCTCCCGCCATCACCTTGGGTGAGTCCCACTTTCACATTTGAGAGGCTCAGGGAAAGCAAGACTCCCATTTTCTTTGCATCCTCCTTTCAAGCTGCTGGTGTCTCATGAACCTTAACCTGTCACCCCACAGAGCAATGGGCAAATTCTTCACCTTGTCTCGCCCAAGGGCTTCTGGGCGCTTGATCAGTTCTTGATGCCAGTTTCAATGAGAGTGAGCAGCAAGAGTTTGAGCCACTGTCTGCCTTGCTTGGCAAGGTTAAATGTGTTCACTCTCCGTGTGCTCACGGATGTTTGGCCTCATACCTCTTTGCCTTGGTGCCTGCATCTGGTTTAAGTGAGCTTGCATGCCGTCATCGGACATTCATGTGGATTTCAGATGTCTGGCGACTTCTCCTACTGTTGGCTCGTGACTCAAGGCTGTGGGGGATTTCTCTTGTCCTCAGGACCCTTTCCAAAATCTTCAGATTTCTGGGTGTATCTAGGCTGTGGTTGCCTTTTGTCATTGACTATTCTTCTCCTTTCACGTGGAGAAGTCCAACAGGCCGCAATAACCTCTGCCCTATTTGGATGGGTGCTAGAAGAACATCCCAATGAAGAAGGCCCAGGGGAGAGGTTGGATGTTCTACAAGAGCATCTCACAATGCGAGGGTCTCAGATCTCTGCTTGAAGAAGGAAGATTTGAGACCCAAATGGAGGGAAATGCCAAAATTTTGCAAAAAATCACTGCCTTTTCTTGGCTTCTTACTACAGCTCACAGATTTCTCCTTGCTATCTGGGAGCAAAAGGTTCATGTCTCTGACATACGGAGCTCTCTAGTGCGGGAGTACGATGGCTCTGATTGCCCCTGCTGATGAGAGATCCTGACACCATGGGCTCTCTGCTTTTACTGCTCTGTTTTGGGGAAACAGGGCACATGAAGTGCCATTCACCAGAACATGAAAGGGGTTTGCAGCCCACCTCCCCTCTCTTGAGTTTTATCTATGGGTGCTGAGAACTTGGATGTCTTTTCAAAGGAGGAGTTAGGGCTTCACCCTTACTTTGCAGCCTAGCAGGGTCAGCACCTTGAATGAGGTCATTGGCATTGATGCAGGAAGAGAATCATCTTTACATTTTAGATGTATGTGGAGAAACATGCCCATGCACACAAGCAGCCACACCTGCACACAAATACATATGTGCGGACACCGATGGCTGAGGAGCTAATGTGCCATGTCCTGAACTGGAGACCATCTCACCAGTACTACGAAATGTGGAAACTGGAGTTACTTTTGCCTTCTGACCATTTTTTCATCCAAGATTTTGCTTTTTAAATAAACAGCTACTCTAATCTTTTGCTCCTCCAGAACGGAAAAACAACATGAGCACGCAAATGCACAAACCCTCTCCAGGATGGCCTGCTGCTGGTGTGTGACAATGTAAACCAGACGCTGGTGATTAAGCAAGTACATGGAAAGCTACAAGAGGGATGAAAGGACTGCTTGGGAGTGTTCCCAGAGTGAAATGCTCTTCCTGTTCCCCTGCCCAAACATCAGAAAGGACCTTCAGTGCATTGGGCATAATTTCGCTAGATTTATCTACAGTTTCCCAGGATTGAACCTGGAGGAAACTCATCTCCCGTTCTGTCCCAGGAACAGCAGCAGAGCAGTGACAGAGCCCAGTACCCTCTGGATGTGTGTCCCATGTCTCCCACTGTGTCCACCACAAAAACTGGTTCCTCTTATCTCCAAACAATGCTGATGAATCCTATACCAAGTAAGAGGCCAGAGGGCTGAGGGTATGGATGGGCTGATGGCTCAGCATAGTCCTGCCACGTGGCCATCTGGATGCTCAAAACCATCACTCATCTTTTCCTCACAGCGACTGTCATTTGTCTCTCTCTCCTCTACTGATTTTCATGAGATATTTTTCCAGAACATAGCTATCTTGGAGCCTTCACCCTTCTAGCAAAGTTGCTTGATCTTGGGTCACAAATTTGAAGATTCTGGGGCAGGAGGGAACAAGCTGTAAGTGTTGCTGACTGTCATCTTCCTTTAGTAAAAGGGACTAAAACTCACCATGCTCCTTCCCACTTGCAGAACCATAAGGAACTAATGAAACCTGTCAGCATTTGCATCAACGTCTTTGTTTTTTTCCTCCTGGTGCTGAAAGGCTGTTGAGCACTATCTGGGCTTTTTTTTTTTTTAACCTCAGTTTTCCTGAATTCTGCCCATCCTTCAGCCTCTATCCTCTTGCCTTTCTCCCACCACTCTTTCCTCCCATGCCTGACCCTTCCATGACCACAGCTCCTCCTCTCCATCTCCTTCTTCCCTCTCCCTTGTCACACTTATTTAAAGCTCTCTGGTGCAGGAGCCCATCTTTTTTTGATTGTATTCATACAGCACATCACTCAGATCTCAGTTGTTGCTACAGAGCTTTGAAATTACTTTAGTCTGTGTAACAAATAATGATAAATCTACCTGATTGTAATAACTATATTCTGCTGCTTCTTAATTAAGGCTTTTCTCCTTGTCCTAAGAGAAATGGAAATAATGGTTTTTTTCTGTCTTTTCTTTCTTGAGTGAAGGCAAATATTTCTTAAATTTTTAAGAAAAAGTGAAAAGGAGGCTAGTAGAACTGTCAAAAGACATGCTTGCCAGCAACCCCATGACTACAGTTTGATAGAATGGACCTGGGCCTGGAATGGGCAAACATTTCCATCCCCTCCTCATCCTCTGACAACCTGGGATGGGAGGTTGCACTGACAGCTTGGTGGCTGCTGCCACTGTGCGGTAATGGGGCAGAAGAGGCACCAGCACGAGGACTGGGAGGGGACATGTGGCCTGGTGGGAGAGCAGGTTTCCAGCTCCAAGGACGGATCTGCCTCTCTGGGGGTTTTCCATGGGCTGAAAATACTTTGAGCAAACTGTCTCATAAACTAAGTTCAACTTTTTCAGCAAGTATTTATTTTTTCTGGTGAGGCATAGGGAAAAAAAGAACATTTCCCCTATTCTCTGAAGAATAAACCTAATAAAGAAAAGAATCATATTAATGAAATCTTGATTTTTCAAGAATTTTAAGTCTAAAGTGTTTCCGTATTTTCCTGCATTTCTATGTTGAAACCCTGGATCTGAAACTAAAAAAAAAAAAAAATCTGTAATGTGAAATTAAACATTTCAAAGAAGGCTTTGGATAAAAATTTGCCGAACTGACATTGAGAAATAGGTTCAATGTGAAGTCAATAAAATGGTAGCCACTTAAAAATTTGGAAAAAGTTAATGGAAACGTTTTTTTTTTAGCTCTACCCATGATGTTAAGACTGCAGCTGCATAGCGCAGTGGTACCAGAGATGATGTTCTGGGCTCTGTTTCATACTTCCAAAGGCAAGGACATACATCCTTCCTGTGAAATGACTCACCTCACTAAACAAACTCAGGAGTGCAAGAGCCTCACAGAGGAAGCTGTTTCTCAATTAATTCTGTGTGATAATGAGATGGGTCTGATCACTAAATCCTTTCAGAAAGCTTTGCACTAATTCCCTCTTCCAGATGCATTGGCAAATAAGAAAAATGAGATGCTTTTGGGGTCGGTGAAGAGGGAAAACAGGGGAATAAACTACCAATCAACAATACTTTGTCAAAGACTTGAAAGCTCTACAGCATTAGATCACAGGACACCCCTGCAGCCAGTTGTTCCACTGTGTGGAATTTTATTTTGGTTAAACAGAGAAGAAGCAATTTCCCGAAAGCTTCAAACAGGGCTCAAGCCTTTTTGAGCTCCTGAGAGCCCTTTGATAATGCTACTGTCATTTATTTTTAACCATAGGAGAAAGGACGTTGCATTCAAAATTGCCTCTCCACGTGTGTCTTACGAAACGACTCTGTCTGAATGACGTCCCCTGTCAGGAGCAAGGCTCGGTTCTTCACGGATCTCTACCTTTCAGGGATGTAGGGCTGAGTCCTTCTTCTCGGAGGGCAGATGTAGGGCAGAAGGGATGTAGGTCGAGTCCTTCTTTTCTGCTGGAGAGCTGCTGGAAAGGCAGATGGTTCCTGCTTCATGTCAGCCTGCGCTGGATTTGAATGGACAGGCCTTGCACGGCGTGCTCTGGAAAGCTGAGGGTCTGCACCCGAAGGCAGCCCTGCTCAGGACTTCTTCCACCCTGGGTAAGTTCCTCAGTGCCTCGTTGCTTTGGTTCCTCTACCACAGAATTGCAGTAATATCTCCTATAGAGATCCAGGAGAAGGTCAGAACATATAACGTCCCTTCCTACTCTCCATACCCCATATCCTGCCTGTAAAAGAGATGAGTGATGGGCTTGTCCACTGTGACTGCCCATGAATGGAGCTCCTAGTGTTGCCTTCAGTGCCTTAGGGTATCTCACCAGCTGCTTTCTCAGAGGACTGATCGTTCTGTGCTCCACTACCAGCTTCATCTGGGTCTCATGTACCTCACACCATCCCAAGGGCATCAAACACCACATTTTGACATATTAGCTTTCATTAGCTACAGCAGAGTATGTGGACCAGACTCTTATCCTGCTGGATCCTTGACAAGAGCTTAACTCCCCCTTGCTATGATTCAATCTCCATTCAGTAGCTGCCTGAGATGATACTGGTCTGAGACATACTTGGCATTGAACAACCCAACTAAAGGTAACACTGTCAATGCTGGACCTACCGTGGCTCCCACAGAGCATTGTGCTGGATCTATCAAGAGTGGATGGGGCCTCTCAGGTCAGGATTACCATGTGCGCCCCATGGGGAGGAGAGAGACTGAAGCCTTCTGTTAGCAACACATAGAGCATAAACCCACAGGCTCCAAAGCCAAAATAGAGATGCTTGTATTATCCCCCCAATGATTCTTGCATGGATTTTGGTTAAATAGAAAGTCGCAAAAGAGAGCTGGCCTTGTCCAGCATTCTCTCACAGGCTGTTTTCTGCAAGGAGTTTACTGCTGTAATTAGCAAAAGTCACCAAAATCCTAAGGGGGAAGAGGTGAGGACTGACTGGAGATCACGTGGGGATGGATTTTTGTCTATTGCTGGTTGATGGCACTTAGCTGTCTTCTCCATATCTCATCCTTCCTTATTTCAGGTCTGCTTTGGCTTCTCTCATCTCTCTAACATCTTCCCTTCTGCGCTCCAGCCGGCTTCTCTTCCTTTCTCTTCTCTTCAGTATTGCATGGCCTCAACTACACACGAGGTAGTTGCCGCAGGGGTGGTTGTTTTCCACCGGCACCAACCTGACACACAGGGTCCTCCACAAACCCACGGAGGCAGGAGGTCCAAGGGGCAGAGCAGGTGGCTGCTCTCAGGACTGATGACAAGAAGCAGCAGCTCCCCGGGGCTGCAAGTTTGTCCCCATGCCAAGGAGACCGTCCACGGGCTCTTGTAGGGAGGGATCCAAAAAAACCCCAAGCATCAACAATAAACAGAATAAGGCAAAGCCCAGAGGTCCCACTTGAGAGCCAGAGCAGCTGATGGAGTTCAGCAAAATATTCTCGGGTAATGGCAAGGTTAGTTGCTCCCGAGGGGAAGGGGGGTTTGCTTACTTACTATTAGTTTCATACTAGAAAAACATTTACTGGAATTTTTAGTGAATTATGCTCAGATGTGCCTGTGGTCAGTCCCACGTCTCACCGAGTCTGTGCTACCACAGCATAAAGGAAAACAAGGCTTCCAGGGCTTCCTTTGGTCAATAAAAAAAGAAGGCAGAAATGAAATATATGCAGCAAAACTGATAAGTGTGGAGGAACGACGGCTTTGTGCAGTGACCCAACTTTCATTTTTCCCCCTCCTTCTTCTACCTTTCCTTTAAAGGCAAGGGAAAGTTCAGCACACCCCTTCATGGCTGATAAACTTTGCGGTGTTGTATATAAGTGCTGAAGATTTAGATGTTCCCCGTTCGGAGCTGATGTCCCTGCGGCTGTTCTAAATCAGGATGAACAGCTCTGAAGCCAGAGGAATTTCACAGGTGTGAGGGAGCAGGTCATCAAATTTCCATCCAGGCTGGTGGGTGGTTAGCGATTGCTTTAAGTAACTGGATAGATGGATTTATAGTCTGCCTACCACAGTGGGGCCCCAACCCAGATGAAGTTTCTTGAAGCTAGTGTGAAACAGATAAATAAAAAAGAAACATACCATGGTAGATCAGTCTGGTAATAAGTACCCACCGCAAATTCAGCGTAGAAATAAAGCACTTTTCATTTTCCCCGATAGCGAGAGCAATTAGCCGTTAGAACATAACACGCTAGGAACCGTGGACGGTTCTGCATCCTGTGCCTGCTCCAGCTGGAAGCCCTCCTGGCAGATCCGCTTTGGCAGAGCGCAAGTTCTCCAAGAGGCTGTCAACTCCTTAGAAAGGTTAACAATCCAGGGGTCTGCGTTGGTGGGAAGGGCTGTGATGGAAGGTGACTCCAGGTGCACATCACAGAGAGAAATACCGCAGGGTTCTGCCCCCGAGCTCCAATGTTTGGGCTTTTTCTTCCTTTTTTATTTTTTTGTTTATGAAGCTGAGTATTTAGGTCAGATAAATCCTAAGTACTCAGGAACTAGACCAAATAGAGCCATTTTTTGGGTGGCCTGCATATGACTGCAAGCCAGTGTGCATCATAGCAGTAACACATCCCTGTCTGGATGCAGAACTCAGCATGTCTAAGGAGCTGGGTACGCCCTAACCTTGGTTTGGCTCAGTTTTAAGGTCTGAATCAAGGTCTGAAAACCACCAAGATAACCTCCTTTATGCGTGCAGCAGCCCCAGGTACTTTAGTGCATTGGTATTCAGTATTCTGAGTGAGGTTATACCTCTCCGTGCTCATGTCTCAAAACATGCAGGGATTTCCTACTAGATCCCTACCAAACAGAGAAGGAATCGTCTGTCTTTGCTACCTCCAGAAAGAAACAAATACAAAATGCAAAACACCAGGCAGCTTTTTACTCTTTGCTACTGACTTCTTGGATGATTTTGGTTAAATCCCTTCATTTTTTTTTCTGTGCACTCCTAAAATGTGAAATACAACAGGCTTTGGAGAGGAGGAATGAAATGGGGTGCAGGAAACTCATATTCTTTTTTTTTTCCTGCCATGAGCTTACCCTGAAAAAAGTCACCTGCTTCTCTGTTATCTCTTCCCTGCGTTGCAAAGACTGGAGATTGCATTTCTTTGTCTTGGTGGATGTGGTGTGCAAAAGTATCTCCCTCTGGGCATGCAAAGGACCAGAATATTAAGCTATTAAGGGAACATTTATGAGGCTTAGCCTGCCAGGTAGAGCTCTGAAGTTCAAGCTCAGAAAATGGGGGCTGGACCTCCACATCGACATGAAACTTGTACCATGGACTTCCTCACCCTGACCCCATTCCCCATTTCTCATTAC
Organism: Nothocercus julius; assembly: GCA_013398735.1. Taxonomy (NCBI): domain Eukaryota; kingdom Metazoa; phylum Chordata; class Aves; order Tinamiformes; family Tinamidae; genus Nothocercus; species Nothocercus julius. Next base: position 190,684 of record VZSV01000284.1, read on the forward strand.
CTTGGCATAGCCTCCCTCCCTCTTCTTCCTACATCAGTCCAAGGAAGACACTAAAAGCCCTGCACGGCTCATGTGAAACAGCCCTTTGGCCCTGTGGAACAGAAGGAGAAACAGCTATCCATTGTATCTTGTCTTTCAGCATCACTGCAGGATTTCCTGGAGAAAAGGGAAAAAAATGTACCATTCCATGGACTTATGCCGTGGCCATGTCAAACCCTTGGCTTGGGAGCTCCTGTTTCAGGCATCCAGGTACTGCTTCTCTGCTCTGATTCGGTGACGCAGACCCATGCAAACTTGTTTCCCATTTCTGTAGGAAAGAAAGCAACCCACAGCCGATCCAGGAGCCTCTTGCTTTGCAATTATGAGCTCCTCGGTATAGCTCCGAGGCCTTTAACTCCCAACTTGATGCTAGGTGAGATCCCACAAGTTATTTTTATTGCTCCTGAACATCTAATAATTGCATGTACAATCTCTCTCTCTCTCTCTTTTTTTTTTTTTTTTTTTCCCTCGAACTTACTTGTAAACTCATTAGAACTTCTCCTTCCAGGTCTGTTTCCAACTAAAAAATGTTCTTTTTCTCCTTCTTTCCCTTTTTTTCTTATCATTTTCTTTTCTACTTTTTGTTTCTTTTCTCTTATTTATTTTTCTTCTTCTTTTTCATTCTCTTTCTCAATTTTTCTCTTTCTTTCTGTTTATTTCTCTTTTTCTTTTTTAATTTCTTTCTTCCTCTTTCTGTATCTTTCTCATTCTCTTTTTCTGTCATTATCTCGCTCTCTCTCTCTTTTTGGGCACATCCATATTGGCTTTATTTCAGATGTTATTCCACTGTCTAGACCATATTGAACTTTGGAACGTTTCATGGCATCTTTGGGGGTGACCATCCCTTTTTCAGCATCCCATAGTTAAAGGAAATAAAAGGAACATCAAAGCCAGAGTGCAACACATCACTCACCGCCACAGGGACTTTGTAGTATTCCCTGCAGCAAATTGTGCTCTCCAGCGAGAGGAAGGTCTGGGGTGCATAGACTGGGAGAAGCAAAGTTGTGCCTGAAAACACACAAACCTCTGTGTCCTTGCAAGTGAGGAGATGCACGGCTGGAACATAAGGCCAATTTCCCCAGGAAGGATGCTGAGATGGCTGGACGCTGCCAAGGAGCTTCGGAAGCTGGAGGGAGATTTAGGTCTTTTCAGCGCTGCTATTTTCCACTGCATTTGGGTGTGGATTTGGCAGCTCCAGGGAAACTGGAGCTCTCCCCTTGGCAAGCAAACAGCAGGAGCCCATGCAGGTCCCTCTGAGCAGCCCCTTTCCATACAAGTTTGGAGAGAAGATGTTGAGTTTCTTGCACCATGGCCAGCCAAGCACTAGCCTTTCTGTTGAGGTTAGAAATGAAGGGGATGTCCAGCATAGACACGGAGAAGATAAGAAGACGTGGGCTGAGGATGCAGTGTGCAGAGCATGGAGTTCTGCTTCCTCGTTCTTCCACATCACAGAGGCCATGAAGTTCATCTCTGCATGGGGCTGGCTGGCCAACATGTGTAGAGTACTAAATAACAAAACTACTAAATAATTTATCAAATATTATTAGAGATTATTTGGGTTTCTTCCTCATGCGGTTCAAGAACACTGTGTTCTGCCCCAGAACTCATTGCTCAGTTCTGGTGAAATTAATGGCAATTCTTGCATTCCCAGCTTTTTAAATCATGGTGCCATCGATGGCCATAATTAATACATGCAACTTGTTCTCAGCCAGAACATTTTCATAGTGCAAAAATAAAACACGTGTTATAATTTTGTCAGGAACTTTCTGAGTGCTCCAGTCCCCAGAGTTATTGGGACTTGCAGGTTTTTACATTTGGTTTTGCAATCAGGAGAAACTTAATTAAAAAAAAAAAAAAAGAAGAAGAAGAAGAAAAAGAAGAAGAAGGAAAAGATGAAACAAACAAAAAATCATGTGGGAACTTTCAAATCCTCCCTTGCCAGACCAGCTCTGCGAGCGCAAGATGAATTAGCCCTGGTCGGAGCAGTGCCCCTCCACATCTGTAACACATCCATAACACAGCTGCGATATTACAGCGCACCTTTGATCCCCATCGCCTCGCAGGCCCCGCTCTCTGCTATTTCACAGGGGCTCGTTTGGCCCGGCACCGATATCCTCCACCTCGGGCCATGGCAGCAGCAAGAATGTGAGGACAGAGGATGGTGGGAGCGCTCGTCAGCTCGTGAGATGAATGCCGGGAGGGCAGCGTCTGGCTTGGATGCTGGTGATGAGCAGTCGTGGTCGGGCATGGCTAGCAGCCGTGGGATCCTGCTCTTCCCCCTTGCAACACGGTGGCTTCTTCTGGGCACAGCTATGTGATGACCTTCTGCAAAGCCCAGGAGAATAAAGAGTGCGGTGTCTCCTTCTCTTGTCTCTCCAGCGTGGAAAGATCCCAGAGCTGGGAGCACTGCTTGTTCCTCTTGCAGGAGCTTCCTCTGGGCGGAGGTCTCAGGGTGCCTACAGGGATGAGCTTGACCAGATGAACAGTCCCTAGGTGTTTTGTCAGGCTGGGAACCCTTTGCCAGCTAATGATGCAGCTCTGCAACTTGCCCCATCTCCAGCTCTTTTCGCCCATTCTACCCAGGGGGAAGAGGTCTGGCTCCATAAAGAGCAGGACTCAGGCATGGGCAAAGCAGGGCCCTGGCCTTGGCATCCAGACACCAGGACATTTCTCAAGTGGAGAGGGATGTCTCATGATAAAGAGGTTTGCAGCCTTTGTCACCCCTTGTCTGCCCTTTGACACAATGTGACACAGATCTCTGCTCCCTTCCCATCCCCATTGCTCTGTCTTGCTTCCCAGAAAGGTCCCACCGATGCCCATGACCACAATTAACTGAACAGTTTCAAATCACAGGTTTGATCCCCTACTCCGAAGGGATGGCATGTGCTGCAGTCACCGTCCCCTCCCCTCCCAAGGAAGATTTCCTCTGATTTCTGTCTGATGGTGTTGCAATGAATGGGCGGATATTTCAGTGCTGGGTGCAAGTCAAGGAATTGGGTTTTCTTGACTCTGAAGAACACGTACGGATGTGCCTTGTCTTCCCATCCAGAGCAGAAATGTGGCAGCAAAGATGCCCTTTATGGAGAGAGAACAAAAAAAAAAAAAAAAAGGTAAATGCAGAGAGGATTCCTGGTTGCACCAGAGGGAGCCCTTCCATCGCAAATGAGGCAAAAACGAGAGACGCTGGAGCCGAAGTGCAAAACCCTTCTGCCCCAGTGCTGCAGCCCTGGGCTTTCCTTCCAGCTTTTTCTCCCCAGCACTAACTAGAGCAAGTTAATGCCCAAGCCTGGCCAATGTCTCTATGATCCCCAGCCCTGGTGGATATTCTGTGGCCAAATCCCTCCAGCTCAGCCTGCCTGAGTGTTTCCACGCCAGCCGGACATCCTCTCTTTGCTTGCCAGGCTGGAGGGAGTGCTGGCAAAAGGCTTGTAAGTTCATAGGAGGAAAGACTTCCCCTCTCCCCTCCACCCCAAACAGCATGGAAGAACATCCTACTTGGTACAGCAAATGGAGCTGAGAGGACCCAGCCACGCTATCTACCAGTGACAGTGGAGACGTGAGCCCCAGAACAGACTTCCTCGGGGTGCATCCAAGGCACCTGAGCCACCCAGGGAGGTACTAAAAAGGTACTATGACAGCAGGTACGTCGAAGCACGTGTGGGATCACTCACCCCATCAAACGGGTCTGTTTTTCCTGGATGACATTCCCTGTGACATTCCTACCTGTTCCCAGACCTCTGGTTACCCAGCTCACAGCAAGTGATGGGGAAAATTGCTGAAAACTGAGCAAAAGTGGTAATTTCTCACGCAGCCATCGAGCCTGGTCTCATGCCCTCTCCTATGGAGACCCCTGTCTTTGCCCAGGCTTCAGGCCCAGGGCGTCACAGTCTCTCCTCTTCCCAATGTCCTGCATAACTCTCTCCTTCAGCAGGTTAAGATCTCGCTTTTATTTTTTCCCTACCTAAGCAACTCCAGAATTCCTTCAAATCTTAGATTTTCTTTTCCAAACTCTCCTCCTCACCTACTCTATTTCTCTCTATTTCTTTATATCTTTAGGCCTAGCTGCTCTCCCTCGATCTGCTCATGCCCAGGAACAGCAGGGATGCTGGTAGCACATGCTGATTTCTCATCTCCAGAGGCCCAAAACCTGGGGATACCCTAAATAAGCTCCTGTGGCCCTGCTATGCAGTGCTCTGCTTGCAGTACATCTGCTTAAAGCATGTATGAAAGGACATTTATAGCCTGGCCATCCTGGATTCGTAGCCAGATAGATTAACAAAGAATACCTTCTTAGGATGAACAGGTTGAACCTGTCTTCAAGTCCTTTCTCTCCAGCATCTGGGTGCTGGAACTTCTCAGGGAACCATTTGCAAGACCTTTCTTTCCCTTGTGTGCAAGACAGCTTATTTTTAGTGAATTTAGTTTTCAGAAATAGCAGCACCACTTTTGCTGAAACTTGACCACAAAAAATGCAGTGTTGGCTAGACGCTTGACGTGAAAAAGTTCATACCAGAGAGCTGGAAAATGGCAAGGCCATAAAGAATTGAAGCAGGGCCTTAAGAAGGGAAGTGCCAAACTCATCTAGATGGTGGTTTAACTTTCAGAGCTTAACAGAACCTACCTCATCTATTGTTTCATGCTCTCCCCACTTGCCTACCTGCTGTTTGATGCTCATGCATTGTTTCCTGCTGGATCAGACTTCGTGCCAAGGTGCCACAATGAACCTGGCATGGGGGAGTCCCTCTCACCCTGCTGCAGGTTCTCCATCCATGCTGTCCCCCATCTCTGCCTGAAGGTGTTTGTATGGCCACAGTCTAAAATCAGTCTGGGAAATGATGCAGTTCAAAAACAATCCTGCTAAAGGAAAGCAGATTTTTCTTTGAAGTAAATTCTTCAGTAAGTCAGTTTCAGATGAGGATGGCTAAATAAACATAACAGGCTCGGGAGTCCAGGTCAGTGTGGCCACGCCTGCCCACCTCCCTGCCCAGGCTAGGGGAAGCTCCAAGACTTGCTCTTAGACTCCTCTTTCCAAAGGAGCTGTCCTTCATGTCCTCTTATTGGGTCCCAAACCCCATGGGAACACAGCAGTTGGGCAGAACTACCCTGGCCTATTTGTCCTCCTCCTGCAGAGGCAGAAGTGGTTGGGTGGATCTGCAGCTTCAGAACTGCTCTGCGTGGGCGGGAAGAGATGCTGAAGATGGAGACTGCCTCCTGAGAACCCACCCCTTGGAGACGATCTCGACATGTCCCCATTCCACTGCTGACTGCATCCAAGTTAAACTGCAGTTCAAAGCACCTGAAGTCCACAGCAAACCACAGGCTGGATTTTGGAGGGGGATACTGCGGCATTTTGGGGATGGTTGTTAGTTTTTAGAGCCTGATAGTGGCTGCAGTAGAGGACTCCACCACCAAGCTGGGCAATGCACAAAGAGCCTGTGATGGTGCTGGAGAGGTCCTGGGACACATCAGCCTAGAGGGATCAGGGCAGCCCACGGGCTTGGGCCACTGAAACGCACTTGGGAGGGACTCAAGGGAGCACTTGATAAATCTATGGCAAGGGTGACCCAGTGCTACATTCCCTGGCTCCGTGCTCAGGGGAGCAGTGAGGACTTGCTGTGCTAGAACGAAAGGGATGTTACCCATAGGGATCTTGCACTGAGAGGTGAAGATCAGGGCTCCTCTGTCTGCTTTCTACTCATCTCCAGTTCAGTGTCCCCTTGGGACTAGTCACTTTGGTCATAACTTGGACTCCTAAAGGCTGACATCAGGGACTGGCCCCCCTCGGGTCTTCTTGGGAGCCCGCAGCAACCAAGTGCACTTCTGTGATCTCGCTCCATCCCTCCTCTCTCAATGTGGAGTCACTCACCTTGTGGGCTTCATGCTGCTACTGGCGATGAGACGGTAGGGTTGAGAGGTTTTCGTGTTATTGATAAATTACATCGTGGTCCTTGGCTAAATGCTGCCATAAAAGAACAAAGAAATGCCCAATTTGCCACATCAATACCGGGAGACAGACCTCCTCTCTGTGAAAAGCTATCAACTCCCTGCCAACAGGAGCAGAAGCTTTGCTGGCCAGTATGTGCACGCACTGCGGGACTGGGAGCTCTGAACCCCAGACATATGGTTTAAATATTCTAATAGATGTGGTAATCCTTTTGGTTTCCAAATAATGTTATGGTCGAGTCGATTTATGGTAACGCTATCTTAAGCAATGAGGGCAATAAAAAGAGTTTTAAATGTGAAGATTTTTTTTTCTTCTTGCTTTTTTTAAAATAAGAACTTTTTTTTTTTTTTTTTTTTTTTTCCCTAAAAACAGTCTTTTCTTTGTGCTGTGTTTAAAGCTGTCAGGAGCAGAGATCCTGCAAAGCTACTCAGTGCTCTAGAGGCCGACACACACCTTGCTATTAACAGGCCTTCACAAAGCCGAGTGGTGTCCCCATCCTCACTGCACTCCACTGTCTTGGTGGCTCAAGGTCTGCCAGGGCACAGCATCAATACTTCTGACCTTATTGATTTCCTGCTATCTCACGAGAGGGTAGGAGGTTTTTGGCCCATATAGTGGTCCCAGCTGGCTTGAGCAATTATCTGTCTTATTGCCTGGTACCACCTTCACCCTCCTAGCGCTTTTATCTCTGGATACAGCTCAGGTGCCTGGATGGGTTGGTGTCCTGACCCCTGCTACCCAGACTTCTTTCGCCCCTTCCTGCCACCAGAGCTTAGCGTGGATGCAACAGAGGGTGTCTCAGGTTGACTCTCAGGCTCATCTTGGTCTGGCTGAATGCCTGGGCACTCTGGTCCAAGATTTCCGCCTCGCCTGCAAGGATCTGGTATTTTGAAATACAGTGCTCGGGATAGGACTTCATCCTGGGCCTGACTGCCGGGGACAAGCAAGTTTTCTTCATTGCCTCCCTTCTTATCCTGGCGGCATGGTACATGTCATCAGTGCTACTCCAGTGGCCTGGACAGGATGTCATGTGTGCGTTACAAGCTGTACCCAAGGCTTGAGCTTCGCTGGCTGAGTGGCTTTGAAAGACCTTTGAAGAAGAGACCTGTGACTTAAATGCTCGGACGTCTCCGTAGCTGCGCGCCAGATGTTGGAGACAAGAGCAGCCCGAAGGAACCAGAAGGACCCAGCTGACATGAGAGGGGAAGTCTCTCCATGCCGTTTCCAGCTCAGAGGAGGACAGTGATCTCATTTTTTGGGTCAGGTCCCACCTGTTTTGTTTTGTCTACAGTTCTGGAGAAGAAATAGCAAAAAACAGGACACTGAGAAATACCCATCATGCAGACTAGGGAAGGATGTGTCCCAGGCCACCAGAGACAGGGACACCAAATTTGCACAACGAGACCCACCTCAGCTACAAAGGCGCTGCAGTGATTTTCAGGCCAATCCACTGATACATGAGCCTTTTAGACCACTTTGAAAAAGCAGCTCTTTAAACAAAAGCCCTTTTAGTCTTCATTATGGAGTCAAAGGCTGCTTTCACGTAAAGCTAGGGTAGGTCAGGTTTCATTTGCTCGGAGATAAATGGCTTTGTCAGCAAACATCTTTTGTGGATTTTTTTTTTAATTTGAATTATTGGATTTCCTGGGAATTCTCAGAAACTAAAAAGGCAAAAAAAGTAGAAGTTCTATGGAGGTTTTGATTTTCAGTGGATGTTATTACCTGAATTTGAGAATATTAATCAAAAAAAAGTACCTGTGGAAATTTTTCTATTTATGAATAATAATGAAAAGTTTAGTCTAATTGTAAAAGTTATAATGCTACTTCTTGGCTGGTTCTGCACTGAAATCACTCATATGAAATCCAGTTTGGTTAAAAACTGTAACAGAAGAAATTGAGAGGCTTAGAGAGGTCTCAGACTGGATCCTGGATGGAACTGGGAAAGGCAAACAGTAATATCTCATGCTCATGCTACATCCGAGCTTAAGCTCAACGTTTAGAAAACAATCATGAAATATTTATCATGAAGCTCCCCATCCCCCATTCCCAGCCAAGGCAGCAGCTTGAGTTTTCAACCCACAACATTTTAAGAGTTTTGGCTGTCTATGGGTGGCTAAAACAGCACAGGCTCCTTTTCAAAGGTCTTTTGATGCAACGAAGGAGCAAGCCTTGAGCCTGATGAATTGCTCTCCTACATGGCCCTCGTGATCCTGGCCTGCTACAGAAGTCCTCTGACAGATGTTGTATGGAGCACTGCTTTGAGCTCACTCCAGGTTATCCATATGGCCTGCTGGTTGGGAGGGCTGAAGCATCACTTTTTTACATAGCATGGCCCCCCAGCACTCATGGATTATATAGGAGCAGCTAGAGGTGCATGCAGAAGACAGCCCTGCTCTGGCCATAAGCGACTTGCCCACACCGGCCGCTGAAGCAGAGAGAACTTCGGCCTCGTGCTCTCAGCTCGTGCGAGGACTCGGGCTCTATCTTTGGGCTCTATCCTTTTTATTGTGCCAGAAGCTTTGGGGGAGTAAAGAACAGGCAGTTCCTTGGAGGTGGGGAGGGGAAAAAAAAAAGCTGATAAAAACCCCTTAGCTGAACATTGTCATCAAGTTGGGTTTTGTCTGCGCGCCTGTCTTGCCACCTCCCGCTGAGCTCTCAGCAGCTCCTACAGAGATTTGGCCTCTTTGCCACTTCTTGGGCAGCCGACCTCCACGGAGAACCCACAGTGCTGCAGGAAAAGTGGGGGTGGCCTGGAAGAGGCCAAACTCTTCCCCCAAGTCAGCTTAAAATGAAATGTTGCTCAGGGAAGGAATGAGGCGCATGTGCCATATTTCCAACGAGACGCGAAACCAAAGTCCTGACCTCCTTCCCTGAACTTACGGCTCCCGTGGAGCTCTTTGCCAGAGGCTGTGGGTGAGCCCGGCATACTTTCCAGGAAGAAAATAGGTATTCGTCCTCCAAGCACCAAAGTGCCTCTGCAGATCAACTGGAGCCAGAGTTTCTTTTTACTGCCCAAGCTACTACTAAGCAGAAGGCAACTCCTTGGGGCTCATCTTTTTCCTGAGACCATTTCCTCACGCATGCACATGCATCATGGAATGCTGGAGGAGGGAACACCAATCTGGGCCACCAAGAAAGCCAGTCCATTAACATGTAGGCTACAGCCCTTTCTCCAGTCCGTCTTTACACACACACAGCATCAATGCACTTGAGCAGTGAGCAAGCAAACAGCTGGATAAGGAAGCCCAGGTCTCCCTTGGCGAGGAGGAGTGTTGCTCTGCTGCAGTGCTTCCTCATGGTTCGTGCATGGTGATGTACACCATGCACCCTCAGGGTATGGTGACGCTATGAAATGGGGCACGACGCTTGTGCTGCTGCCAGCTGAGAACTAGGAACTGCAGGAGGGCTTTTTAAAGGCCGGTTGCTAATAAGGGAGGCAGGTCCTGCTAGCTGGGGCAGTGTGCCAGGCAAACACAACCCTGCCAACTTATTAATGCAGTGTAGAAGTGCCCTGTGAGACAGAGACAGCCCATGGACGGCAGCAGCAGGGGAAGGGTGATAGCTTGGCCAGGGTGAGAAAGCAGGGCAGCATCAGGATCAAGGAAGGAGTGGGAACCTTGCCTCAGGAGACCGTATTTTCTCCCGATTTCACGTCAGGTGGCGAGTTTCACTATGAAGCAATGCAGAACTTGGTGTGAGGTTTTTCATTTCTTTGTTCCTGATGAAACTCAGGCTGGCTCCACAACCAATACCCACCCCAGAAGCAGCAGGCTTCTCCAAGAAAATACTCAGTTTCAATCTATCCCTCCTGGAAGCTCAGGCAACTGCTGAGAATAAAATAAAACGATACTACAGTGTGATATGAGGCTGGAATCAGGAGCGCTGGCCAAGACGGAGAAAAACTGGCCTGAAGAAGTAGTAAAAACAGTACAAATTCCAGCAGGCTCTATCCAAAAGGCGAGCTCTTAAATAGACTGCCTGCATATGGTATCAGCTGGAAAGAGATCCAAGGCTGGATGCTGGACGGTCATGAGTCTGTAGGTGGGCCATGGCTCACTGCTTGATTGCTAATTGGGTGGATTATCATCTTTCCCCGTCTCCTTGCGGCCGCATCTGTTTGGCTCTGAAAGCTCAGGCTTGTACCTGTTCTGTGAGTCGCAAGGGGATGGCAAGGACAGATCACGGGAGTCATCCACAAGTCCTCCCGGCAGCGGTGGCAGAGAGAGCGGCTTGTCTCCCAGGGCCACACAAAGGAAATCTGCTGCTGGCAGGAAGGTCCTGAGGTTGCCAATCCATGTCATCCTGTGCCCAACCGTTCTGATCTGGAACGGATTTCCTGGAAGGATGTTTCTTTCTATCCCCGTCTCCAAATCTGAGGGTACAATTCCCTTCATTACCATGTCAGCCGCAGCTCCCTTGATACATCCCCCTGGCCAATTGCTTCTCATGCAAGTGTCCCAGGCTCACCTCTATCCCTGGAATTATTATCCAGATCTAGAAGATGCATTTTCTCCTTTGCATTTTCTCCCGCTGGTGGGTGAACAGAAACAGCGAGTCTCACATTGGAGAGGGAGGAATGATGAAACCAAGACTCGTTTGCCTCTCCTCATATGCTCCTGCCCTGGGCTATCACACGAGCTACTCCACTCCATCATAGGCTATTTTGCTTGTACTTATTATTCAGCATTGCAGGAATTCACTCAACAGCTTTAATTCCCTTTGTGGGGAAAGCAAGCCAGGTTAGAACATTTCACTCCACTCTAGTTAAACAACTGCTGGCGCACTCCTGCTCCTTGATATAAAACTTTTAATGAAAGATCATAGTTTCTGCAGGAAATCTAATAACAAGCAGTAGCTGATATTTCAAGACCATCTTCGCTGGATTTGTTTCTACTTTGTACCAGTGCCATTACTGCACTGGAAGAGTTCGTTATTACGGAAGAAATTCATTTCATTTGTGTATCTGGGAGTCAGAGAAGAACCCAACCTTCCTGCTGAGGGGAATCATAAAATCTTCCTGGACGGTATATATTTCTGAACTGTGCCTGACCTCTGGCGTGCTCCCTTCACAGTGTGGAAAGGAAAAAGAATTAGAAAGAAGAAGCAAAACTTGACTACAACAGGGCCAATGTTATTCATTTTCTTTTGTTTTTGCACAGGAGAACCAAAAATAGAGTTTTTATCCATGTAAAACATTTATTGAAAGCTTGAGATTTCTCATCCGTCTTCAGCTTTGGCTCAGAGTTAGAAATCAAGTTTTTTTTTTTTTTTTTTTTTCCTCCACATCTGTCAAGAAAATTAGATGAGTTGATAAAAAAATTGTCCTTCAGTTTACCTGCCCCCCAGAGCACCTGGGTGCCCAGGCTGCAAGTTACTTGTTAACACCTAGAACTTTAGCATCCAGAATAATATCCTGTTCTTTTGCTTATCATATTTTTATGTATTTATTTTTTTAAAGCCAGATGAAATGCTCAGTATTTTTGGGAACAATTCAAGTTATTTATTGGGTTCACATGGAAACGGGGTGGGGAGAGAAAATGTCAACTTGACTTCAGGCATAGACTTCAGGAATTCTCAGAACGCGGCTGAGCAAGGACAGAAGTCGGCAGAATTATCCGTTTCGAGAGAGTCACATCGGAGGAAAGGCAGAGGCTGGAGCTGTCCAAATGACACACACAGATGCTTCCGACCGAAACCTCCGGGGAGGTTTCCACAGGATGCAGCCCCTTTCCCAATGGCAGCCAAGAGGGGCTGGCGCAGGGACCGAGCAATGGAAACACTGGCGGCCGTCTTTCATTCCCGCTATTCTTGCGCTCCAACTAATCCAGCACAGAGTGCTCGGGCACAAGTCTTGGGACACGGAGAGACTCCAGAAAGGATTACGGAAGGAACATGTCCTACTCGTGAAGTTCACCCCGGAGTTGTCCCTAGAAGGGGACAAGCAGCAGCCTAACTCACACCTCCCTGCCCCGCTTTACTTTGGCAGCTGAAACGCTAATTTACAGGACCAGAATTACCTGAGGCAAATCAGGAAACTTTCAGCTGGAGATTTTTTTTTTTCCCTTCAGTTCTGCCAGCTTTCTTCCTCTATACCTAAAATTCCACCCCTCCTACCAAATGACTCCCCCAGCACCACTGACCTTCTCCAGTCTTTGCTCCATCCTAAAAGTCTTGCAAAAGCTGGGCACCAAGGTGGCCTTTTTTAAAAAAACAAATCAAAACCCAAAAAAACCCACAAACCAACCAAACAAAAGAACCCCCCCCAAACCGCAGCACTTTTCAGAGTGATCCCCAGTATTTAACCTGAGATCCTCTGGGCTAAAGATGTGAAGCTGAAATCTTAAACAAAACACAAGACTCTTTGAGCACAGGCTGCTTGCAGACCCCTGTGCTTTCAGACACATCACCCAGTCGCAAACGAGATGTTTGGGAACACAGAGCCTGAGGGGGTCTGTGAGAGGACTTCAAGCACGTGAGAAGAGCCTCCTTCACTCTGCTCTCATGGCTCTAATTGCTGCCTCTTCCATCTGCTGCTCCTCCAACAAGCCCTGGATCCTTTCAGCTGTCATCTCTTTACCCCCTTCCAGCTAATCTGATCATTGATTACCACCCCCAGGCTTTTTCCTGGCTCTCCCACACCGTAGTCCTTCTCTTTAGCCTTAACTCACCCAAACACACCCAACATTTAAGGAGTCCTTCATTCCTGCTCCTTTTCTCTGGTGCAAACTGCACACTCCCCTGCTCCTTTAGCTCTGTCACATTTGGCACTGAGCAGCCCCTGGCTCCCCACTGTGACCTCTTGCATTTCACGGTGCTCATTTCCTCCTAACCTGACACCAAGAACCTAATAATTATTATTTTTCTTTCTAAAATCCACATAGCCAGATTCCCATATCCCTACCAACTATCTGCCCTTTAAACACTGTCCTGATCCACTGACACCAGCAACCAAGCAAAGTGGTTCAGCAAAAGAGCAGCTGGGGATGGTTTTCAACTCAGACATCCTCTTTTAATTCCATTATCACAGTGTTTCCTCTTTTACTTCTTACAAAGGTAAAAACAAGTTTCTCCAAAATGACGTGCCAAGCACTTCCAGGGTGCCGGGAGGACCAGCAGCGTTCTGCTTGCAGTTTGTCTTCACTGCTGTGCTCTCACCCGTCCCACCGCCCGCAATCACTTCATGTCCTCCCTTCTCATTCCAGAAACCTCAGGCTCACCTTAGCAAACACAATTCCTGGGGCCAAATATAAAGCCCATTAGGCACCACAGCAGGAGAGTATTTGATATTTCAACCTTTTGCTTCAATCCTGGGTGAAAACGACTGGGAAAACCCTGGGATTTCCTGTTGGAAGGAGTTTCTTTCCCTCAGCCAGCCCAAGGTGGGACTGAGCTCTACTTGCACGTGGCCTCTCCAGCACTGTGGGCACTTCTTGGGCAAGTAACGGATGCCTTGGGCTGACCTAGGCTCACGCCCAGCTCTCACTGGTGCTCCTTGAGCCTCTAAGTGATGATTAAAGTGCACTGGACTGAGAAGGGGCGTTTCTGAGAACAACCTACTATCAGGTAAGGAAATGATCATTTTAAGGATCACCAAAATTCAAGCATATCTGAGAAACAAGGGGAAAAAGCAGAAGAGCTGGCATGCAGGACAAAACAGAGGTAAGCACTTTTCAGCAGGTGAACTCTATCAATCACTAATGTGCCCAGAGGCCACTGAAGATGGGAGGGCTGGGAAGCTATTTAAGGCAAGGCTGCTGATAACAGTCTTTAATAAAGGGTAGGTGCTGGAGGTTATGGGAAGAGCTCTGAGGAGTGATAGGAAAGTAAGTTTTTGGTCTCTTTGTGATGGGTTCTTCTACGTTCTCCACACAATACTTTGCTGATGGGGTTTTAAGCCTTAGCTCATCCACAAAGGCACAATGAGAAGGAATCGTTAGCCCAGAATAGGGATAGCCTAAATAGGTGAGGGAGAGAGATGTTGTCTAAGATGAATCATGCCTTAGAGATATGTGTTTTATCCTTTGTTGAGGAAAAGAAATCTGTTGCATTTGTCTTGAGCATAGGTGCCTGCATTCTGGGTGTCTGGAGGGGAATCTTCTGCTGAATGCTCTCTTTGAGGAGAGAAGCTGCTTGGAACTGGTGGTTGGTGTTCAGTGACAAGGAACCTCAGTTGCCCTACATAAGTGAGTCCCTACCTCTTTAAAAGCAGATTTTCCTGTTTCTGCTTTCTTTTTGACTTTTGTTACCCCTTGCTTCTTGCAACCTTACATCTCCTCCTGAAATCTGGTAGCTTTGTTACTGTCTTGTCATAATGCTGCCTCCTTGGTCCTCCTCTTTCGTTGGTGTCCTTTCTTGCTCCTTGCTGCAGCACTTGCCCCTAAATGCGGTATAGCCTACATCAGTTTGGCATGGCAGGTCTGCAGCTGCTCAGCGTGTGTCTCCCTGAAACCTTTAGTGTCGGGGCATCCAGCTCTTTGAATGTGTCTGCAGACCTTCAGACAGTCATCCCTGGGATGAAGCGTGTGAGGAACCGGTTGGGTTCCTATGCAGAGGAATAGCTTTGCAGCTCTTGTCCAGCCCAACTGCAGATATTGCCCAAGGCTTGTGCTGGAGTTTGTTTCACCCGGACTAAAGGAGGCCTGGTAGGGTTCCCAACGTGGCTGCTCTGTAAAACTTCTTGATTTTGCTCAGGAGGCCTGGGGGAAGCTTAAATTTAGCTTACTACTTTAAGGTTAAAGCTAGGTAATCTACTTAGCAGTTGAATCGTTATGGTGATACAGTTGGAGTCATTCATTAGTAACTTAATAAAATGAAATAATTTCTCTATTAAACTGAGATCCAATCTATTAAAGTTATTATTCTAAATGAAGAGAATGAATATTGAAAATATAGTTTTGAGGTCTGTAACTGCTCATATCCCATTGTTAAAACACTGTTCAAAGTGTAACTCCCTGCCCGGATATTCAGTTATCAGAAACCATGGTCTGCCAGGAGAACAGTGCAAATGACTGAGTTTAATTTTTGGCCTTGTATGGGAAGATAAGAAATATGAGGTGGTACTTAGGTTGACCTACAGTGCAAGTCTCCTCTGTGCTGAGGAAGAGCTTCTTCCTCCCTTCTCCCAGCTCCTCATTATCAAATGCTAAAGGCTTTTTTGAAAGACTTTTACCTCTTAAATTAAATAGAAGAAATCTACCTGAACATTTTATGTGAATGTCACAAAATGGAACACTGTTTTCATATATGTGTATGTATAATATGCTCAAACAATTCAGGACTGCTCTTTCTTACTTTGGCTTTGCATATGTGGCACAGGATTCACAAGAAACTTTCTTTTTTCAAGTTGTTCTGATGCAAATGAGACAATGAGGCTGTGCTGCTATGGCCTGTTTTTCCTCATATATGAGACAAGTGAAGTCATGGTTGTTCTTTTTAGCTGGAGGGGAAAAAAAAAAATCACTGGAGAAATGCGTAGTCATCTGCTGAGAACAGACAGACAACGTGTTTGAGGCTTCCCGGGCAGCCTGGTTCGGGTTATGGCCTTCCTCCCTGCCCCGGGAGATGGGGCAGGCGGGTTTAACCTCTGATCTGAGAGAGGCTTTGGGTGCCGTGGCTTCCCAAGGGGATCTGGCTGCTGGGCACGTGGTGGCCTTCGCATCTCCGAATACGAGACGGCAGCGAGCGCTGGGGCTGAGCGGTGAGCGTAAGGCAGGATGACCTCACGTGTCTGTAGATGAACCCTTCAACTTGGTGTGTGAGCCACCCATTTTGGGGTCTTGAATGGATGGATCTTCAGAAGGTGTCTAGTCCCATATGGGAGTACTGGAAAGAGGCAGAGAACATTCTTGTTTTATTCTTCAGAAGTTTCTCTTTTTTTTTTTTTTTTTTTTCTTCCTCTCTCTCCTCCTCTCTCCTACTGATGACAGACTTATTTCCAATATAGGTTCTCATGGGAATTTTCACATTAATTAGCTTGGTAATGATTTGATGCACTAAATGGAAACCCTGACTCTAAGGGTGTAACATTATGATTTGTTTGGAAGTGTCAGTGCAATGTAGACTTTTTTAAGCTACTGATATGTTTTCAGTTCCACCTACAGCTAGTTACATCACACTCCTGAGTACAGAGCAGATACTCTGAAGTTTTCATTGCCAAGTGGGGTGGACATGACCCATAGATGTGGTCATAACTGCAACTGTGGAGACACTGGAAATGCGAAGCAGAAGATGACTGAGAAATGCAGGAGATAGCAGATACCTGTTGTGATTAACTGCTGTTGGGCGCTTTCTGCAGTCCCACCTACGGCTGTCTTCCCAGGCCCATGTTTCTGGGGAAGGATCATGCCCTTACAACAGCGTTGTGCCCCTTTTGGGGAATCTCTGCAAATAATGCACTTGGAGAGATGGAGTTACTACTTGGCTGACTGAAATTGGTTGGACTTGATAACCTTAAAGGCTTTTTTCCAATCATAGTGATTCTATGATTCTATAAAATGGACTTGCAAGTCAACTGTGTGGTGGGGAGCTGGCTCAAAGTGTTCGGAGAGTTTTGCTTTTAGAAAGTGATTGCTTTTCATGGAAAACATAACCTTATGTTAAACAAAAGTATTGAGGGTTTTTATAGTGAAAACTCTGCTTTCTTTTCTGCAGTTCTGGTGGAAAAAGCAGCCAGTAGGCCATGGTAAACTGCCCCAAGATAGAATGGGACCTACTGTGAAATTAGGCAACAAAGACAGGCTTTTCCCTGTGTACCTGCATGGGGCAGTGTGTGCATGTGCACTAGTTGTTGCTGAGCTCGTGGAAATCATCACAGAGGGAGAATAAGGGGGAGAACAACTACCCTGCCTTCAGCTGATCCTGACCCGTGCAGCAGTGAAAGGGCAGCTCTAGGAGTTAACCTGGTCCCCAAGGGTGACACCTTTGGAGTCATCTGCAGCTGGGCCTTTGATCACTTTGGGGGCTGCAGATGTCCCTTCTCTATTGTGTCATATTTTCCACTCTTAAAGGAGGTACCTTGGGTTTGGTTTATTGCTGTGGTATATATACACAAACCTGACCAGTTTTAATTAAAAGTGAAGCAAAAAAGTGCTGAAGTTCAGGAAATTTAAAGATTAAGGCCAAGGGTTTGTTTTCACACATTCTTAAAATGAACAGATTGGACTTTTCTTAGGAGTAATTTTCCTTTAAAAGGCAAAAATATTTATTGGAAGGTGATTAAATCTTTTGCTGATACACTGATGATTGCATTCCAGCCTTGTAAGAAATAGGCTAAAATCACTTTACCTGTAAATTTGAGGATGGAGGGGGATGCTGAGCACGAGGCCTCTAACTTGCTAATTGTTCACAGGGAGGGAGTGATTCCCCTTTTGCCCCCTTAGGAAATGAAGTCATGCACCAGAAACATGTTCAGCAAATAGTCCAGCTGAAAAATGATCTGCCAATCCATCCCGGTCAGTTCTTTTGAATTGGTTCTTTTATTACAGAAAGTGGCTTGGGCTGTAAGTTAACCCACTGGTGAGGCTAGGGCCCCTGCCAAAAGCAGCAGCAGCAGTCCTGCCTGCCTTGGCTGCTTGCTCCTTTTTAATGGCATGTGTCTCTAACAGCAGCTGGTGCAGCAGCCTGGGGAGCTCACTGGAGACAAAACTGGTCCTGTGAATGCGAAAGGTATTTTCTACCTGCTCAGGAGAACTCTGCACCCAGACCCCTCTTAGCTATAAGAGATGCTAGAGTCAAATGAGGTGCATCTCTGTCATGGAGTTAAGGCACCTCTGCCCTGTCCTCATCATGTGTTTTGCTTGCCTCCTTCATGTTGTCTTGGGGCTAAGCTGGCAGAAGAATCTCCCAGCAGAGAAGGGCTATGGACTTGGCTGTGCTCTTCAGCTGCATCTTCAAGCTGTGACTCGTAGGACACCTTATGGCTATGAACTGAACAGAGGACCCTTTCTTAGCTTGCGTGTGGCTGTGCAGAGCTCCTGAAGCCCATGAGATGGTGCTGGCTCAGCTCAGCTAAGAGCTTTGGCTTTGCATTTCATTATCTGCTTTATTTCATCCTTATGATGAGAGTTTTGGGCTGTATCTTCTGATGCATTTGTGTGGCATCAGTCACAGTTTCATGGCTGGGGCCTGGGCTTTGGACCTGACCATAAATGACCAACTTGCTTGACCTGATTCTGCACCAGGGGAAGGGAAATGCACGGATTTTAAGCCCCATTCCAAGCAAGGATAGGAATGGTTATTTTAATGTATTTTATGAACTTCTAGCTGGATCTGATTTGAAACAGTTTCAGTCTTGGCTGAATCCAAACTAGGACTAAACCAAAGGATGTACTAGATTAAATCCCAGGGGACAAATCCTGAGTTATAAACATTCACTTAAAATTCATGGGCACCAGATAATTTCAAAGGGAATGTGTAAAACACAAGGGCAGAGCCAGGGTAAACTTCCTGCCATTAATATTCAGGCTGAATGGAGCCCTCTTGCCCCTACAGTATTTTATTGATTCCAAACACCAGGACTAGGAACCCAGGATCTGAGCCAAAGTTATCAGTATCTTTCTTGCCCTTGTGAAAAGGCTTAATTTAAAGATGGCTGAAAAAAGGGTTAATTTGAGGACGAGCCTGTGCTCCAGTGGAAATTTGCTCTGTTTTGGGGTCTTGTGGATGAAGGGTCTATCAGTGGATGGGAACATGCTCTTTTCTAGGTTAGCTGCTCCCTTCTATCTTAAAAATATACTAGGTGACTGGTCAACACTGAACTCACCAGTGAGTGATCACAAAGTGTACGTGGGGTGGAATCAGCCATCTAGACTGCTCTATCATCCTGTGCTCCTGCATGATTTAATGTCTGGATGTGTTTCTAACTCAGGTGAAGATTTCTGCTTCTCTATATGCCTCTTAGTGTCAGGTGGCTGTGCTCTTCCCCCTTCGTCATCCTAACCTCTTGACTACACTTGGTGTTGTCCAGTGTCTTGAGTGGGCTTGCTAGGCTGAAGACGGGAAGGTCCTATCCATGGGACAGCTTTGTCTGGAGTTGCATACCTGAAAGCTGCTGTCTACTGACCGTGCAAAATCCTTCCTGCACTGTCTTCTGCCACTCTTCTACCCCACAATTGCTCACTCTTTGTTGTTTAATTCCCCAAAACAGCCTGTGAAAGTACTGCTTCTAGATGCAAATTCTTGCTAGGCTCAAAGAATTTTATGCTATGTGATGTTCAGGCATCAAGTTTAATAAGAAACCGTCTTCATTAGGGCTGCAAATGACTTCCAGTTTCTCCTGGTCCAGCAGCTGTTTAGCTTCACGCTGGCTGCCAGTCGCACACACCTGCATGTTGCAGCTGTGCGCGCTGCTGAAATGCACTGTATCGACAGCTGAGTAGCCAGCACCTGGAAGACATAAAGTATTTACAATTCAGAACAAGAACTAAACTTCCTCAATAAAAATACTTGTAGGTGATCTGTAGTCTTTCAAGTGGCTGATGCAAAAAACATTTTTTTTTTTTCTCCTAATCACTGGGCTGGAGAGAAGATGGAAAGCTAATTTGTTAGCAGTTCTGCTTGTATGTTTGGGATTGGTGGAGGTAAATGCCCCCCAGTCTACATACATGGAAGGACAGCAGGTAGAGACCAGAGTCATTCTGGCAGAGAAGATTTTTGAGTTTTTTGAGTTGAAGAATGAGGAGGGGGACAGGGTGAAGTCTTGCATGAGGATATGTTGCTTGGAGAGTGTCCTGATGACAATCTGATGCATCATAATGTCTTCAGGGGAGGTGTGGAAGAAACCTCATTGCTTGAGCTGGCTTTGGTCTTGGCTTTAAGACAGGCTTCACTTTTTGGCCTGTGCACAACAGCCCTCTTCCCTAAGTGTTTCAAGGTGGGAGAGAGGCTTGAAGAGATGCCTGCATATGGTAGGTATCTGGCTGCTGGCAGCTGTCTTGGTGAATCATTGAATGTTACAAAACGGGCAAGGAATGACTTCAGTGCACGGTGACTGTGTTTTCTCCTACTCTGTGGTTCCCTAAGGATGATCCTGTGCTGACTGCAAGGATGGGAGTCACAGGCTGGATTGACAGGGGAAACTTTTCAGACCAACCAGATTGCCTTAGACACCTCTAAGTGGAGAATGAAGAGAAGTGTCCCCTCCAAGCAGTGGAGCTTGTGTTGCATGAGGCTGTTGGAGCAGAAGGTGTAAGATGGACTTGAAAGACTGAGGATGATCCTCAGGACAGTAACTCTACTTATGGTGGGTGTAGTAAAGTGTCTGAATGGGGCTTCCCCACTGTCATCTCTTTGCTAACTGTCTGTAATGATGATGCTGGCTGCTCCTTCCACTTTCTAAATGTTCCTTTAAAAAAAAAAAAAAGAAAGGGGTCAGGGGAACTGATGTAATTTTCCCACCTACTTCTCTTCCTGGAGAGGCAGCAGGCTTACTGCAAGCTTTTTGTGCATGCAAAAGAGCATGGGTGGGATTTCAATGTGTTGAAATTGGCTTAAGCAGTGGAAGAGAAAAACTCCACCCTTCTATTTTCTGTAGTGGATTTTTTTTTTTTAGCCTGGTTTTCTTGAGCAGTGAAACTAATGCAATTACAGTGCATTTCTGCCACCATTCTTAATCATTTTGGGGTCAGTTAGCCAATTTCACTGAAATTTCATAAGGAAAAAGGTTTCAGAGGCTTTAGGGTGGGATTCATTTTCATGAGATGAATCTCACTCTACAGACACCTTTTTTCCATTGAATTTTTTTAAAGGAAAGCCTCCCAACATCAAGTGGAGATAGCTATACTGTAGGTGGTGATAGTTAGGGAAGGTGTTCCCTGTGCTCTGTGAGGTTTGTGAGGAAAAGAAGAAAAGGCTTGCTCTTCTCATTTGGAGGTGGGGAAGGTAATGCTTAGACATCAGAAGATCTACACAGGAGAGGCCTATAATAAACCAGTCTTCCTTATCTCTCCTAAACGGACGGTCTGTCCCTCCATGGAGGAACTCCTGCAAGTTGCACAGAGCCTTGGTGTAATGGCTGAGGTCCCCAGGGAAGTGGGTTAATGGACATGGTAGAAAAGAGGTCAAAGTGCCTAACAGCCCTCGTGTCATTACACAAGATGAATTTAGTTTGCATAGGAGTTTTGTTGAATTGCTTTAGCACCCCAAACTTCTGTACCCTGCTACATAAAATGTAGCAGGATGAGCTCTGCTGTCTATGAGCTGTGCCATGAGATCTTTTAACGATGTAAAGTCGTGTTGAGATGGTTCCTCATGTTCTCTCTGTGCCCCGAATCAGTGATGGTGTCTGGATGGTCTCAGTGTGCTGATGACAGCTGGGGGAATCCTGAGCCTTAACACAGGACATCCCTGACTTGTGGGTGGGACAAGGCATCTTAGAGCTGACCCTGTCCTAGCACTTTTGGTGTGCTGATGCATTGCTTATTTGTCCAGGTCCCCATGTTCCAGAGTCTGTTCAGGCACAGAGCACTGCTCTGCCATACCCGAGCACTGTACATTAATGCAAGTGGTGTTTTGAGAAAATTGGGGGATCATGAGTGTAAAGTTTGAAAAGAAACTGAAATGTAGCCTCTTTTCCTGGAAAAGAGGAAAATGCCCTTCTGTTTTGAGGGAAACATGTTTTGCATAAAAATCTGGGTTTTTTACTATCTTTCTTGGCAGGGGGAGGTGAAACACCTCCTCTCCCAAAAGCTAAATAGAAAATATTGTTAGCTCTAATCCTAGTTTTTACATGGATCCCATTCTGAAGCTCCATCTAGGTGTGACTGCCTAGCCTACATCTCCTGCTTGTTGTTTTTAGGCATCCCATTTCAAGTGCTTTTTATGCATTTCTATTATGTGTAAGTCTGTTAGATGGATAAGTTATTTCTGATCTTCCAGAGCAGTAAACCTCACAATTCCCTTGACTCAGTCTGAGAAATTTCCACTGCTTGACATATTAAAAATATATGGAAGTCTGCAACCAGAGCAGATTAAGCTTTATGCCTGTGGAAATTCATTTAGATAACTCCAGATCAGCTGGTGCATGGAAAAATCATTTGAAGGAGAGGAAAAAAGAGGGCGGAGGGGAAAGAGAAAAACCCACACTCCTGAAAAGCACAGCTGATGCTGCATGTTGAGGTGGAGGAGGACTTTTTTTATAAAGCATCTTTCATTCCCAGAACACTTACCAGCCTATATATAGAAATCATTTCCCTCTTCCCTTAAGTGCGGCCAACTCTGGGGTGGAACGCTACACTTGATTAACTGGGCTCAGCGTTACCATCTGAGGGCTTAGCATAAGACAAGAACTTAGTCCAGCTGGCTCCGGCTGACTGTAGAGCTCTCCTTTGTACACTTCTGAGGCCAAAATTGGCACTGTATCCATGGCCTGGTGGTTTTGGGGTAACCCTGCTGGCTTTCCAGGGGACTCTTTAGTTGCACAGTGATTACAAATGGATGCGAAAGCCCAAGGCATGGCGCTGGGCTTTGGAGCAGCAATGTCAGGCCAGAGAAAATGCTGAGGAGGGGACAACAGCTCTTTGAGGTCCCTGCTTGTCTTCTGGAGGTGCTTGCTAGGTACCAAGTCATCCCTTGAGGTTTATGGTCTTTCCAGGATATCTCTACCAGCCACCCTGCAGATGTGATAAGTGTCATGTAGGTACGATGTAGGTGTCATGACTTGGGACAAAGGCAGTTCTTGGGTTGTAACTTACAACTTTGAGCATTCAGCAATGGGGTTTTGGGAGTTTCCATTTGTATGGGCTGCCCTCCAGCTTGCTTTACTGGTGGGCAATGGTGGTGGAGACTTGGTGGTGCCTTGAATCTCTTGCCCTGGAAATAACATAAGGGAAAGTATAAGGAATGAGACT
Organism: Nothocercus julius; assembly: GCA_013398735.1. NCBI lineage: Eukaryota > Metazoa > Chordata > Aves > Tinamiformes > Tinamidae > Nothocercus > Nothocercus julius. Next base: position 213,511 of record VZSV01000284.1, read on the forward strand.
GCAGCTTTTCACTGGAGGAGTCTGCTGCTTTGCTGGAAGTTGATTGGCAATGGATTCCCAATGCCACTAAGATCTAGGAGATTTTGTTAATGCTGAAATGTTCTGTCTGTGCCCTCCCAGGTGAAGTCCCTCTTCTGTGACACAGCTTGGGCAGCGGGTCCTGTCCTGTCTCTGCTTAGTTTCTGTTCCTGGCTCAGTTTCTGTAGGAGAGCTCTTTTTTTCTGGCTGGTCTCATGGGTTGCCCACTCAGGTCTCATGACCATCTGAAGTATGGAGACATTTCAGTGCCCAAATAAAGTGCTTGAGATGCTGTTTTGCCCCTGAAGGCATCTGCTGTCTGCGTGAGAATATGTCTGTGTCACTGTTTGGCCCGGTCCATTTGCCTCTCTTGGCAAGGTATCAGGCTCAGCAATAACTCTGGAGACTGTGTCCTTGGCCAGCCACAAAGGCGATGACAGGAAAGAGCATTGCTGGGCCACATGAGCTGAGTCCAGGCCTCTGCTCCAAGGGGCTTTTGTTTCCCTTTCCAACCTGGTTCTCCAGGTTAATTATGGGAGCTGCTTTCTTCCCTGAGCAAAAGCTGCGGCCCCTGACGTCTGCTCCCTGCATGATGCTGTGGGGCAGCGCCCACCATAGTGGCTTCAAGGTGGGGATCAGAGGGTTGCTGTCTATCGGGATGACCCCTTGCTGGCTGGCAGGAGATGCTCTTCGTCCAGACAGGTGTTGGCAAGGTGTAGGTACGACACTGCTTTCTTGCCCCCAAGATCTTCCTTCGTCAAATATATGACCTAAGCAGAGGTGGTGAAGGGGGTGTACTGCTTTACATCTGCAACAATAGCCTTGAGAGCCTTGTCCGAGTCCTTGCAGTTGCATTTTAAGTCTTGCTGAGATAGTATTTGTGTGGACACCCACGTCAGCAGTTGGTGCAGGCCTTTGGGGAGGAACCTGAGTACACGGGCAAGTTTCTGCCCTTGCCTCCTGCTCTCAGCTGTGCTGGTTTATCTGGGATGACAGTGAAGGGAAGCAAGTGCGGAGAGATAGAAAGATGCAGGAAAGCTCACTATGAGATTGGTGATAAACTGGGGAGACTAGGGAGCTACCAGACCCGTGCGCATCCTGGCTAACCCCCATCAAAAGGCGCTGCAAGAGCTGTGTTGTCCCAAACCCTTGAGGCAGATGCTCCAGTTTAGGCCTGGTCCTTGGGAGGTAGGACCTGAAGGTCCTTATTCCCCACAAATGAAAGTGCCTGGGCTGAAGGCTTTCATTTTAGGGGGGTGTGTGTGTGTGGGGGGGGGGGTTGAGGACTTCTCAAAGAACATAAGGGACTTTCCTGTTTTTTATCAGTTAATCTCTGCACTAGATGTTGTGCAAGCAGAAGAAAAAGCTTCTGCCCAAGGAAGCTAATGAAGAACAAGGGCAGCCAAGTATTTGCAAAGCCCTGTGTTTACTTGATCTTTTGGAGGCAAGCGTGAGTTTTGCCTGTGTTTCTCCTGGCCGGCTGCACTCCAGGGCAGGAAGGTGCGTAACAAGGGTAAAGGCTTGTTCTCTGCTTGAGCTAACGAGCCGCTGGCATCAGAGCTGCCTGCAGGCACCTGGCTGGCACCTTGCAATGGCCTCTGCAGAAACCCTTGGGGGTGCCTGTTCGGAGGGAAGGGATTAAAATGCAACTTTGCAAAATGTGACTTTGCAAATGCCTAAACGTTTTCTCTTGGTGATGCTTGGTCTAACTTGACTTCTGGCTTGTTTGACTGTCCTCCTGTTGCCTGCATCCCCCTGTGCTGCTGCCGCTTTCGGTGCGCCAGCGTGAACAGAAGATCTCGGGCTCTTCACCTTCCCCCCCTCTGCCCTTGGCGTTGCAAGGGGGCAGGCTGAGACTCTCTTCTGCTTCAGTGTCCCCCTCACTTTCTGCTGGTGAATCGGGGGGAAGGGAGGAAAGTGAAGGAAGTTTACTACATGGCTACCTACCATGAGACCTGATAAATCTGCCAGACAATTTATTTGATCTTTGAACCCTGGGGTCCCTTGGAGACGGGCTTGGAGGCCTGCAAAAGCAATCAGAGAGAATATAAAAACCTAATGAGGCCTGGACTTGATCCCCCCTTCTCCAGGTAAAATTTACAGCAGCTGGCAGGGAATCAGAGCAGTTTAAAAATTATAAGAAGTGTGTGTATAGATAGTGTATGCGAATGCACGGAGTCGCTCAGGCTTTCTGCTGTAAGCACTAGCCTGCGTGCTCATGGCATTTCACTTTAACAGTGGCCTCTGTCTGGATTTCACAATATCCTGCTGCAAAGGATTTCTTTAAAAGTGTTTCTTAGATTTAGCATCTTGCTCCAGGCCTGGCTTTGTAAGAGATTTTTAGTCCATCCCCTAGGCAGAGGAAGAAATGTTAAAATGTCCCAATCTGACTTCAGAGCACGAGTGCTGTTACTTGTGCCTTGCTTGAGGTTCCTGGGGAGTTTGAGAGCATTTCCCTTGTTCCCTGTGACTGCAGGTCAGGGACATAATGGTGTTGAGGCTCAGTCTATCCCCTGCTGAGGGATCACTATAAAAATGTAATAGCTTTCCTGAGTACTCAGTGAACCAGCCTCTGTGTTTTGAGCAGGGGCATGAGATGTTCTTGCAGCTCCCAGAGCACATCTCTTGGTCATCAGCATCGTGTCCTGCTGGAAACGGGGACAATACGCTGCGCGGTATGCTTAACTATTGAGATGTGATGGCTGGAAACAAGTTTCCAGTCACAGGCTTTACTCCATCAGCTAAGAGAGATCATTTCCCTTCTTCCCTGTGCTCTCGTGAAGAACGGTGCTTTTTGCCTTGTCTCTAACTTGCAGACCCCCTTCTACCCTTTTTTTTTTTTTTTTTTTTACTACTTATAAAGTGTTAGAAGCCTGTGGATCTGGGCTGCAAATTTGTCTGGAGGGGTAGGCACTTGGGGCTTTTTTTCACTTAAGCTTGTTTGACTTTTCTTGGAAAATTCTAGGCTGGTAAAACAAGCTTGCTGTGGTGCCTCTTGCTTTTTGTAGAGATCTTAGCAAAGCCAAGAGCTCGAATGGAGAGGCCTCTCCTGGTTCATGAGGAAACATATTGAGAGGGCAAACAGTGAAATAACCTGGAAACAGTGAAATGACCAACAGGCTTACGGTGTTTAGAGGTTCCTGTACTCACAGTTCTGCTTGCAAAAAGCTTTAGGAGATATTTCCTCAATTGCTCTGGACAGTTGGCAGTGTGAAATGCAAACCCAGACTTGCACCCCCGGCTGGTCAGGTTGATCTGGTTGCCTGTTGGACACAGGTTATGGATATTCACGTGGGTGGCACCTTTTTCTGGCATGCCTGTGGCGGCAGTTGTTGGCTCCCTTCAGTATGAGCTTCTTCCCAGCTAGATCCAAGCAGGTCTCTTCAGCCACAGTTTTGTTTTTCACTGAAGAATGCACAGTGGGTTCAAAGGAAGAATTTCTGGAATTTGTGTTGATTTTGGACAAATTGTTCTGGTGGAAATAGCCAACCCTTTAAATAACACTGGTGGTGGCAGGGAGGAGTATCAAAATGGCTCACTTCAATCTTTTCAATGCAAGAAGTTTTAATTTTGGATTGGGAGTGAAATTCAGTTCCAATTTATGCTCATTTTTATTTTTAATAAAAGCTTTTAATAAGCTCAAGGAGGAAACAAGCTATTTCATTTTAGCCTGGTGATGGGCTGTGCTCGGCCTCACTGTGACACTTTTATGACTTTTTTGGTTTGCTGGAAATTTTTAAATATTTCTGTTTTGGTCTGATCTGAAATAAATCTCTTTTCCAGTTTCTCATCTGCCTGAAAACCGAGGAATTGGAGATTTGCAGAAAGTAGTAGTACTGACTGGCTCTGCTCAATGCTAGTAGTATCATGACCCATCCAAAGGCTGCTTTGCGAGGTGCTGGTGCTTAGTGCATTGCAGTGAGACAGCATTTTTTTAATTCATGACAGAAGGCAGAATTTGCTCCAGCACCTGAAAAGGTCACTTGAGTTGCTGTTGTGAGCTGGGCTTTGCCCTGGGAGGACGTGCCAAGGACAAGCTCCTTGGTGAGGTCATTAAGGCTCTCAACGGGATTAAGGTCATGTCTTAGTTCTGAGTCCTATTCAAGAGTTTCTGAAGTCCATGTGCACTTGCATTTGGAACCTAAAACTTAAGGTAGCCTATGTAAGAAAACTCCCTTTGCTTCTCTACTATGTAACAGGCTTGTGCATTAATCCATGGGCTGCCAAGGTCAGATGTCGGCAGGGCATTCAGTAAGTCCCTTCTATCTGTCATTCTTCCCATAGAAACCAGGATGTAAACAAATGAGTGGGGAGAGATGTGAGTGCGTAGGTCTTGCCCTGCTGCAAAGGAGGGAGCTGTTTCCAGATCCAGCAGCAGAGATATAACTTCTGAGAATAAGGTAGATTCAAGAAAGTAGTGAACTTAAGTAGTCTTAAAATGATTACACTTT
>VZSV01000284.1:221788-273556 GCA_013398735.1 Nothocercus julius
ATTTTAGTAACTTGTACTTGGTACATTTACCTGTATGCAACATGTGCTCAGAAACACATGGAGACTGTTGAGAAGGGGTAATAAGTGAAGAGCTGGTGAGATCTATTTTAAGAGGAAGGATTTAAAGTGCGTTATCCTGCACAGGATCATCTGTTCTGGGGCCTGTGATTAATGTTTACTGCGGAGGAGGTTCCGGCTAAAGCTGGGACATGATAATAGTTTAACAATAGTGAAGATGTCAACACTGTGGAGGGTTATGTATTACTTAATGTAGTCTAATGAGGTTATAATGATGAGGTAATAAGATGAGACTGAGATGATCATTTAGGACATCAGTGAAATCTATTTGCCTTGGAGTTGTCCTCGACGAGGAGAGAAAGCCACACTGGCTCCAGGTTTTTAATATTAGAATGGATAATATAGTTGAGGGAGAGACTCTGTTAGCTGCAAGATAGAGGTGATATAATAGGTCTGTTTGGTCTCTGATTTTTAAACCAGAGAGTTGCTGCAAGTTGTTGGTGGAAATGTTTTTCTCTGCAGCTTTCCAAGCCAGGTTGGTAGGTATTTTTACTTTTGCTCCTTTTCCCCCGCTGTTGTGAATGTTTGAGAACTTTGATGCAAAGCATGCACAGTTTTGGATCATGAGTGCAATCAAAATCTAAACTTTTTCAGCACCATTCAATCGTGGGGGAAGGGGAAAAATGCTGTTTTAGCTATTCCTCCATTCCAGGAGAAAGCATCTCTTTACTCTTGGTGGGGAAGTAATTGCAACAGAAAAGACCCTAATTCTTTCCTGAAAGGCCAGTGATACCAAGGTCAGGGAGACTTCTGTGGTGCAGTAAGTGGTTCTGCATCCATACATTTTTGCATCCCTTCTTTTTCAATAATGCCCTGGTATAATCAGACAGGTGCATTGTATTTTCAGCATATTTTTCCTATTATCTGTTGGGGTAGCTTCAACTTATCACTGAGATTCATAGGAGCTGGATGGCTTTTGTAAGGGAGTTTCTGGATGGAATGCATTAACTGCAGACTGGGGTTACTGCCAGTGGCCTCCCTGTGAACTTGTAATCCTGGCCTTTGAGTAACAACTGTGAAAAATCAATGACGATCACTTCCATTTTTCATGCCACTGCTGCTGGCTTGTAAGGCCTGTTATTTTTCTCTTTCGTTTTTCTTTGTTTTCTCAGTGGCAAGGAAGGGAAAAATGAGGCAGAGGAATTAGGCAGCAAACAGTCATTGAAAAGATACACAGCTGGGGTTCCCCTAGGAGAGAGTTTTTTTTAAATCATGCAAGTTGAAGGATGCTCTAAGCAAGTACAGCTGTGTGATATGGACAATGTGCTTTGTCCTTATATGCAGAGGGGGAATTCATTCAACACTCAGTGCCAGTGTGCAAAACCAAGTCAGGAATAAGCTAATGTCTTCAAGATATGAAGTTGATGAGATTGGTTTAGATTTGTAGCTCACTAAGCTGGGCAGGATTTGGGGAGGTTCTTCCACCCTCAATGTATTGCTGTCATACACGCTTATAGGAGCAGTTTTTCCTCCCTCTGCTTTCCTGCTAAGGTCAGTGTGGGTTCTCTGACCCTTACACCTCTCCCTTCCTAAAAGATACCTGTTGCTCTTCCACCTTTTACAGCCTCTGCTTTTGTATTAGTGATAATCCTGATTTTTGGGGGCAGCTGGCATTGGCAACCATCTGTAATCCTATTACATTCAAAATTCATCCCAAGTCATAGATTTGAGATGAAAAGTGTATCCTATCACCTCCGATGTAGCAGATACTGAAAATGAATGTTAATTGAATGCTTTCTTATACAGTATCTCAAAACTGGATATGTGCTGATACAAGATTAAATATGAACTTAATCCCTAAAATCCGTGGTCAGCAGGAGGCACCTGGAAGATAGCTAATAGAGGGAGGAATTTTTAAAGCTACTTTGTCCATATAGGAGGCACATCTAAAATAATTCTCAGTTTTCCTGGCCAGAGTGAAATCTCCCTTTCTGGAGACCACCGGCAATGTCAGAAGTAGCTCTGCAGACTGATGGAGTGACTCTTGGATGGTGCTTGGATGCTTGGAGTTTCTACAGCCCTGTATGCATGAAAGGTGTCTTTCTCCCACTGCTTCATGATCTGATCCCTTCTTTGCCAAGTACCAAGCAAAAATGATGTATTTCAGCCCTTAAAGATGATTGAGGGACTGGCACGCAGATTACAGAGCCATAAAATGAGATCATCTCGTGAACATTTTCTGTGGTTCAAAAAAGTTCAATTAACTTTTTTGCTCAGTCTTCCTTTCCCCCTCACCCCCTCCTGTTTTGTGGCTTCTTTGGTGTTTCCTGGCTCCAGCTGAGATCAAAAGCAGAAGAGTAGGGTATTGTGAGGATGGCTATTTTAGCAGAGCCGCTGGGCCTGTGGAAAGCAAAATGGGAAAAATAGGCTTAGTTTGGTTTTGTAAATATCAGCCAATCCTTTTCCCCCCACAAAATCAAAACCAGGGATGTTCTGGAGCAAGTGATCCTTGTACTGGACTCTTTGGGGAAAGTCCAGAAATGCAGCACAGCCATATTGCTCATTGATGAACGTTTGCTAAATGGGTGAAGGTTGAGTTAAATCTCTTCTAGACTCACTTTAAGAGTCACGATGTAGGCCTTGTCCCCTCCAGTGTTGGAGGAATTGAGGGGCTCTATGCAGTCCTGACTCTAGACATTTAATCTAGAAAGATTAGCAATACCTAGAAGTGCTGCTTTTTGCAGTACTGTTAAAAACTAAGCCCAGATAGATGTGTGTCTGCATCACTGTTTACTCAGGTGAACCCTGTCTGCAGGGGAGAGGTATGATGTGTGGTCTAGGGGTGTAAGTAAAACAGCTCATAACAGTGGAGAAGAATGCAGATTTTTTCAAGTACGTGTGTGACACAACCCCTTAATGACAAAGTCTGCTGTCCAGTGTGCTGTCTTTCTAAAAGGTATGTTGCTGTTTGCCCACAATGTGCAATTGAAAGACCTTAATTGAAAAGGCAACCAGGAAGAATGATGCTCTAGGGAATGGCAAAGAACATAAATAGCCGTGTTTCAGCTTCACTTTGGCCTGTCAGTTTTCTGCGTTCTGGCTGTGAGATGAGAAGGCTAATGACAGGCTTGCAGGAGAAGCGTATTTGACGCTGTGCTTCCTTTGCTCTTGTGGTAATATCTTGTTAGCTTTAAAAGCTGCTGCTATTCACAGCAGAGAAAAAGTCAAGATGTGGTCATGTGGATGGGTTCAGTCTTGTCTACTTTATTTTCTAGTTACAAATGAAACGTTTGGTCAAAGCAAGTAATATTTTGGCATTGCCATGATATCTTAAGGATGTAGGCATGGCAAGGTTTGTAGGGCAGAGGTAGTAGCATGATTTGGAATTAGTCAATTGTATGGGCCGCCCCCCTTATCCATGGCAAGCTCCATCCCTCAAGGCACATGTATCTCAAATGACTTAAACATCTGTCTCAATGGGACAAACAACCCTCTGGATATACGCTCCCAATATCCAGACAGAGGAAGCACACATGATGAGTTTAGTTTGGATTCCTGACACTGAGGACCAGAGGTTAGGTGAGGTGAATATCACAGGATAAGTACATTGCATTAATGTGCTTTGTAGCACACGGAGGAGAGCTGGTGGTTACCCTGGCTGTGCGCTTCCTCCAGAGCTGTCCTAGGATGGTTTGGTTGATGCTGCTCCCTTCCCAGCACTGGCCGTTTCTCAGGGGCTATTAAGCATCTGCAAATCACAGGAGCGGTTGCCAACCAGCTTGTTGCAGATCCTGGGGCACGAAGGCTGCCACAGGGAGGGGATGGTGAAATAGCTTTCCACCATCCCCTTGGAGCAGGCCATGTCCAAGCTGTATTAGTTCATTCTGTAAGGTGAGCTATTCTCTCCATTTCTATTTTATTTTATTTTTTTTTAAATACCCCCCTCTCTTCCTCCTTTCTCTGGGTTATTCAGCACCCTGGGCTGGGTTGGGAAGTGGCGCAAGTGCTTCCAGCCTTGGCTGCTGTCAGTGTGTGCTCATGGGTTCTTGAGTCAGCAAGTCAGCCTTCAGCTCCAGCATTTCCTCCCTCCTGGATTTTCGCGCTGTCACTGCTGGGCCAGGCGGCAGTAAAAGCCATTGCTGGGGTGGGGCTGTCCCTGAAGGAAGAGGTGGGTAGGAGGACTTGGAAAGTCCTGAATGTGATGTCAATGAGCCAAAGCTAATAACATTCCCAGAGATGTGAGCACCAGGGCCTGGGAGCCCAATCCCATCTTCATCACATGCTCCACGGAGACGATGATCTCCGAATTTTCCCATCGTAGAGCATTGATGGCTGCAGACTAGTCCAAGGCTCTGCCGCCAACCTGCTCTGCTGTCTGCAGTGGTGGTCTGAAAGATACTTTGAACAGCAATGCAAGCAGCCTCGCAATAGCGGCACTGCAGGTTAATTTGTAAGTTGTTGTTAATACTGAGAGAGGACAGTCTTGGAGATTTAGATACTTTCCAGAGTTCCTTCAAAAAAGCAATTAAGCCCCTACAACTGTTAACATTTCCATTCAATCTTGATGTTTTTAACTTGTACCGGCATCCAGTTTGTTTTTGAATCTTCCCTTCCACAACATGTGGTAATTAGTTCCACAGTCTAATGTTTCAAGAAGACTTTAAAAAAAAAAAAAAACTTTTTTCAGTATTGATTAATTGTGTCCTAGTTTATTTCCTGTGAGGTTGAAAAGGGTGGCAACACCCAATTTGCTTTTTCTAAATAGAGGGAGATGCTGGAGACCTCTTGTGTGCTCTTTACCTCCATCACTGGCCCAGGTTAGCTGCAAGAGCTGGCTTTATTTATGAAATATTGGAAGCTTTTATGTTTAGTAAACTTTTGATTGTTTCTTATTGGGGTTGGTGTAAGATTAGGAAACAGCGTTCTCCTTTGTCCTTGTGAAATCTTACCCTGGTTTTACTGAGATGCAGGTGAAGTATTGCCTTTTCTGTACAGATTCTTCCAAAGAAAGTTTGGGCAATTTTATTTGAAGATAGCCTCTAATTTGAGAGCAGTTGCTAATATCACATAGGGAATGCTTCAGAAGGGATGGCTTGTGAAGCAACTGAGAGGGCTAAGGGGTGATTCAAATATGGGAAATTTCAGTGGTGTTGGGCTTTAAATATATGCAAAAAATTGTACTAGACTAAAGATGGAGTTATAGTACCTGTGACTGGTCACATGCTAGTTCATTTACTGAATGAACCTATTCCAAGCACCTGGGAATAATGTGGTCAAAGGGAGAACTTATTTCAAGTTCTTGTTTGTTACTTTTTTCTTTCTATTTTTTTAATATATGTATAAAAGGTTTTCTACTTAATTAGCTAATTGCCTTCAATGCACTTCAAAAAAAAAAAAAAAAAAAAAAAAAAAAAAAAAAAAAAAAAAAAAAAAACTATAGTTTTGGTCAGACTGGCCACTCCAAGGTTCAGTTACCTGCAAAGGATGTGCATGTACTTAGAAACAGTGTGGCTGAGAAATTCTTTGGCATCACCAGCTTCCCTCTGTGATAAGCGTGCCAGGACAGCTGTGCTTAATATCTTAGTTTGGCCCCTTGCACTCCAATCCCAAACAAAGCTTGGGTTAAAACAAGGGAAGACTGTAGGGTGAAGGACCGATTGGTCTCACTTCTGCACCTGGCCCTCTCTTGCAAATCTAATCTGAAATAAATCTGCAGTCACTGAGCCCGGGTCCTGGTAAGTGACGGATGCCAGGTTGCATGCTAGTGAAATGGTCCAACCCTGTTCCAACTCTGGGGTATTTTTGTCCCTTCTTTGCTATTTAACACTGCTTCAGAGCCTCTTGTCTTGGTGACTGGATATTTGCTAATAAATCTTTTATTAGAGCAACTAATAGATACTTTATTGCAATTTGTTCCTGTGCAAATATCACACCCTAGTGTTGATCTTTTCTATCTTAGTTCTTGTCCTTTTAAACTAGACCCCATGTCTTTATTGCCTTGCTTCTTTCTTGGAAAGACAGGTCAAAATCTTTACATTCTCTATGGTGGTGAAGCTTTTAACAAGCCCTTGGGAGGATGAAGGACTGATCCAGAACAGTTACTGCCATTTTGCAAATGGGACAAGCAGAGATAAAAGGACAGGGAGTTCTGTTAAGCGCAGATCTTAATAGTGATGTCTCCACCTTGACTTCAGTTTGTATTTGGTGGCAAGTGGGTGTTCCTGGATGACAAGTCATCCAATGTTGGAATCTCTTGCAGATTGGGGATGGCTGTGCCCTGGAGGAAAGAAGATTGATGCCCTTCCTCTATGCCATGCTGCTATATGATAAAGAATTTGCGACCTCCCCTACCCATTTCCTGCTGCGGAAAGAGCGATCTTGTCTTTCTGGGAAGGTAAACTTTTTTTGTTTTTCCCCTGTTAGTTTTGGTTTGCATGTGGGTAATGTGTCAGCAGAGACCCAGATTTTTGGCTTCCCTGACATCTGGGTCTTGGATTCATACCCACTTCTGATGCACTGAAGCTAAATGCTTATGTCTTTCCTTCTCTCCCCATCAGTGGTCTCCTTCAGGTTTCCCTTCAGCTGGTTGATGATGATGATTCTTGGTGAACTGCTTCCCTTGGTTTTTGTGCTGCAGGATCTGCCACTCCCCAGTTGTGATGGGATGCAGGTGGGCCTGAGCTGTACTGGAGGCTCCAGCCCTTCAGCAGTGCCACTCTTTGCAAGGCCACACACAAGTCCCTCTGTGGACCTACCCAGTGTGCCTTGTTCAAGGGTCTATAGGAGAAGAAACTTCTGCTTCTTCCATTTTCTTTCTCAAGAAGGCAACTTCATGAATGGATGCCAGGGACCATGAGAAGGGGCTTAACCAAGCCATGATGCTGTAGACAGTCACAAAAGACAAATCTCTGTAGATGCTGAGGAAAGGTAGAGTGGAAAATTTTGAAAGTGAGTTCCACAAGTTTGCAGTTGTTTAAAGTGAGACTGAATCATGTGCGTTGGCTAGGAGACGCTGCTCCTTTAAATTCTCCATCAACATTAATTAGGAGTCCCTTACATGACCTTGGAGATGATAGTTTCCCCCCTTCCAAAGTGTATTTAATGAAAAAAGCTGTTCTTGCCAGGTGGGTGACTTTTCCCAGGATCTCACAGCACTCAGATTTGTACTGATGAAAACCTCTTAAGCTTCATGAGAATTTAGATCCAAGCAGTATTTTTTTCTTTAATTTCCCACGATTTTCCATTCCGAGAACTATCCTTTTGAACATATTTATTCCAGCTTGTGCAGTTCAAGGGCCCAGAATTTGACACACATCTTCTACCTTCCAGATGCTTGTCAGAAAGGAGCTGCTATTCCACCTCCTGAGGGTTGTGTTTTATGGCTCAGGGTGTGTGTCTCAGTACTATTTAAATCAGGAATAATTGGGGGAGACTGAGAGTTCTGAATGTACCAAAGAGCTGTCCTTGCCCTTTACTTTCTGAAATGAGACATTTTACCCACCAGCCTTTGCCTGATTTTTTTTTTTTTTTTAAATCTTTCTCTATGCAGCCTTCAGGTTTGGGGGAAGAAAGAGGAAATTGAATGACATGTCAAGTCTCCGTGGAAGTTATCCGATGTCTGCATCCCACCTAAAAGGAACAGTCTTGAAAGTGTGATGCCAAATCTGCCTTTTTCCTGCCTCTGCCACCCTCTTGCTCTCTAAGAGGGCTTGGCTGTGGGACAAATTTCCCTGTAGTCAGGAAAGAAAAAATATCAGAAACAGAAGCACTTCTGAACCAGCAGCACGTATGGCCCTTCTGTGCTCTGGGTGCCGTTAGTGTAAGTTACACATACGTGCAGCGGGAGGCAATGTCTCATCGCGGGACTCCAACGCTGCTGTGGTCTGCCCCGTGATGCCTGGAGCTGCAGACCTTCATCGGGAGAGAGCGAGACCTTCAGAAGCATCTATGTTCGCTGTAGGTCTGCAACACAGCCATGGCTGTTTGCACTGCTTGGAGACGTGCCCAAGGGGAGGAAGGTGTTTAAAAGCAAGAGCTGAAAGTAGTGCGTGCTGCAGACTTAAGTGAGCAGTAATGCACCGCCAGAGCTGGGCGGGGTGGCTGGTGCCACACCATGCTCTGCAGCGAACGTCCTCTTCGAGACCATCCCATGTGTCAAAACCCAGTTAGTCAATATCTAGTGCGCATCTGTTCTGCTCCCAGGTTGAATTTTAGGCTTCTCTTCCCCAAGAAAAAGTACAGTGCTCTTGTACTTATTATCTTTTTTTCTTCTATATTGTGATCTTTTGGTGATAATTTTGGTGATAGTGGATTCTGGGGCAGAGGTGGCAAGGCTATGTAGTTTTGGCCAGTTTTTAGCAAAGTTCATGTGTGTTGTTGTCCATGCCTAGGTCCCAGCGGAGAATAACCTAAGCATGGCCTGATGATGTGCCAAGCAGCCAAGAAGGCCGACAGCATCCTGGGCAGTGCTGACAGCAGCACAGCCAGCAGCTTGAGGGGATCAATTATCCCCGCTGTCAGAGTGTGTTGGGTGAGACATGGATGCTGCATCCAGTTTTGGACTCCCAGTATAAGACATCAATTGTAGTGAGCTCAACAGAGGCCCTTGAGGTGGTCAAGATCTGGCAGCACTTGACCCATGAAGAGAGGCTGAGCAAGCAGGACTTGTTTGGTCTGAAGAAGAGGCAGCTTCAGGGAGATTTCAGAGCCTCTCAGGAGGTTATTAAGAAGACACATGGCAGGAAAAGGAGGCATTTCAACTAGGGGAAATTCTGACTGTACGTAAAGAAAAAGTGTTTCTCCATGAAGAAAGTGAAGTACAGGAACAGAGGCCCATGTGTCTTTATCCTTGGAGACTTCTACAGCTCAACTGGACAGCAGTCTTGAGCAACCTGGTCTGAATTTGCTACTGCTTCAAGCAGGAGGACTGAATGGCTTTTGAGGTCCCTTTTGGCTGATTTAATCTGTGGAGATGTTTGAACAGAGTTAGCAGTTCGCTGTGAAACCAAACGCTTTGGGAGCCAGGCTCCATCAGATTAGTGCTCTGGCATCTTTTCTGTTGCAACAAACATGCAGGTATATTCTTTGTGTGAACATGGAGTCTGTTCAAAAAGAAGACACCTTTGGTGTGAGACCTGTGCGTTCCTGCAAGCTGCATCCCCACTCACGCTTCAGTCACGTTCTTCTTTCTGGCATGCTACATGAGTCATCTGTAGGTCCACTGTGGTGGTTCTGGCCTGGACTTTCAGAGCCATGACAGGAGGCTTGGAAGTCACTGATCAGTGTTAGCCTAACAGACACACTGGGATTGCTCGTCAATGTGCACTCAACACTGTTTTGCTTTCCCTTGCTTATAAGCATCTAGTCTTTTACCTGCCTGGCCTACCCCAGTTTTTCTGAGAAAGAAGCCACTTTGAGGTAGCAGTGATGATTTGTGTCTATATGCCTTCTTCCATGAGAAGGAAGGATAGTTCATAGAGCAGGACACTTGCTAGTTAGTCCAAAGCTCCTGTGCATCCATGGCCTTTCCACTCAGACCACTGACTGTTGTCCACCAGTCCTTTGAGAGTCATAATGCTGCCTTTCTTCCCAGGAAAGCTGCGTCAGGGTTTGTAGAGCAGAGCCCATGTAAGCATGTTAAATGGGAGCAAATGCTCACAGTGTTCCTGGGCTTCTGCTTCAGAGAGGCTCTTGAAAACAGTATTTTGAATCACAAACACAAGCAATTAAGACTTCTCTCCATGTTCCTGGCCAGTATTGAAAGTAGCCAAAGACTAGAGAAGTCACTCCTGGATTTGCTTAATGCTTTGTTCTTCATGGAAAGGGCCTGATGGAGAAACTTACTGCACGCAGTTCAGTTCCCTCTTCTCTATGCCAATTTCACGGCTTTTTTTATTGTAGAGTTGTATCATCTGCAGCCTCCTTGGAGCTTCTCGCTGAGTTGCCACTGTAATGGCTTTGTTCCTTTTAACAGACTATAGCTAGAGGTGTTTGGAGAGTGAGAAGCACAAATTTCAGGCCCAGAACTAGTGTTCTGGCAACAAAGTGACCTCTGAAATTGCAAAATGAATATTTCTAGGAAAAAAATAAAAATCCTTCATGTCTTCAACCCAAATTGAGGCATTTCAGGTGAAACCTAAATTGTTTCATTCATTCAAAAAAATCCTTGAACCTTGTCTGAGTTCTGAACTTTCCCATCAGAAATGCCACTTCTGTGCCCAAAATGATTTGTTATTTGGATGATTAGTCCCCTTCTAGGAGATGAGCACCAGCTACTTGGCATCTCCTCTCGCGCTGGGCCACTGAAGAGTGTCAGGAGTGCTGTGACAACAGGACATGTTGGGCAGTGGCATCTTGGCTGAGAAACCAGACTCACCCAGAGGACATGACATACCTGTCTGAACCAAAGCATGCAGATTTGATCTGGGAATGCTTTTGGCCTTTGATGGGAAGCTGGAATTGTTCGTGCACCCATGAACAGTAAGTCCCTCTGTATGTGAGGGGTTCACCATGAGACCTGGGATGTCCACTCTGGAAAAAGGCAACCTGAGTTTGCAAGTGGAATCTATGCAACCAGGTACGTTCAGCTTTGAGCACCTTGGTGCACGGGGTGATAATGGGGCTGCATTTTGCACGGGGCAGTGCAGGCACAGTGGGAATGCTGCAAGGGGGGAGTGTTTTACCCCAGTGGGAATGCATTCAGGAGAGGGAGTTTAACACCTCTCCCCTGGAAAGAAAAGCAAAGCACCGTACAGCTGTGCCAGAGCCTCTCCACTGCCGCCTTGGGGATAAAGTGCCATTCTGTCCTTGCTCTGGGCTCCATGCATCACCCTGGAGCACGGCAAGGACTGCTCCGGTGGAATGTGGAAACCTGCCACTCCTTGAGTTGCTGCTGCCGCCTCCCACATCTTTCCAGCATGCCCCTCTCCTAATTAGCCGATAAATTCACAAGCACTTTTCTGTTGTCCGTAGGCCGCTCCAGTGCGGTAGCGTTTCAGTTGCGCCTCTCGGCAGGCGCCGGCTGTGCCAGCTGCTGGAGCGCGGGGCAGGTCCCGGCGCCCGGCCAAAACCACAGAAAGGCTTTAGCGAAAAAGAATATGCTTCTGAATACGAGCAAATTGGCGTATTCCCATCGAGGTGATGTTAACTGCTTTCTGCACCGTGGCTGCTCAAGCGCTCCATCACAGTGCTGGGAAAAGGTGTTTCCTCCCTGCCCCCTTACTCCCTCCTCAGGGAAAACACGTTGCACTGTATTGAGTTGGTGCCCTCTGTGCCCCCATTGCCTGCTGGTGTCCAGAAAGTTGCTGCAAATTTGTTTCCCTCAGCAGGGAGAGGAGATTTAGGCCCTTGCCTCTTTCCAGCCCCAATTCTTGCTGTTGAGTGATTAAAGCTTGGGCTTAGCTCCTCATTTCAACAACCTGTTCTGCCCTGCCAAATGTTTCTCATGAGCTTGTTGTAACTCATCTGTGGTGCTCCTATCATTTAAAAAAAAAAAAAAAAAAAATTGATAATGCTGGTGACTGCAGCTGCAGGGACTGGAGGAATATTCTGATTAAATGGCTAAATAGTAAAGAAGGCATCAGGATTGTGTTATGCTTTAAGATGCTGATGTTTGCCAAGGTGCCATGGCAGGGAGGAGAATACACACACAGTTGTAAAATCTATCCTGGGGAGAGAAGACATGGTGAAACTTGTTAAGTGACAGCAATCTGCTGAGGAATGGAGGTAATATCAGGAGAAATTTTCCCTCTGAGTGTTGGTCTGTTGACTAGCTGCGCCCCTGGGTAGTGGTCCCGTGGGAGCTCCAGGAAAGCAGAGTTTTCCTGGCAAAGAAGGGGTGGTCAGGGCAGGCAGCGACAGGCTCATCTCCACAGACATGGAAGGGCACAGAGAGGCAGTGGCTGATGGTGGAACTGGAGTTGGTGAGTGTGTTGAGGTGGGACTGCTAACAAATACCAAGCCACACTGGCAAGTAGAATGTGAGGCTGGGAAGCCAGGCATTGAAGTGGTTTTAAGCTTGGGATAGATCCTGCTGAAACGAGAGGATCTCTAGGCTGGCTGCTGGAGGGAACAAGGGTTCAGGTCCAGATCCATAAGATCTGGAGGCTCAAGAGTTGATAAGGTCATAATTTGGGGTCTGTTAGCAGAAACTCTAGATATACACACGCGTATATTCCACTAATGCTTTTGTGCTGATCAGCCAGTGAGGTGAATGTGGTGAGGCTTTTGGTGCTGTTTGTGAGAGTATTGAGATTTCTGTCTGTGTTGATCTATATGACTGGCTGTGCACATATGTAAATATATACACACAGCCTATAGACCCTATGTAAATATATGTAGGTCTTATGTGTAGGTATGCCTATGGAAATGTGGTCAGCCTTGCTACTGGCTGTACCTAGGGATATAGAGCTGTTGCTGCCTCACTTGTGTTGCCAGATTGAGTAACCCCAAACACTGTATACTTGGACATTTCTGAGCTGGGTGCCGTGGGTGTCATAGGGCTGCCTGTGTCCCCCCTGAGATGCATTCCACCTTGGAGAGGCATCGCTGAGCAGCCTGAAGCACCTGACTTCTCTGGGTGACGCATCATGGGTCCAACTGCAGACAGTTCTTGGTCAACACCATAGCGCGTGTCCTAAAAGATCTGGAAGTGCTGGGTGAGGGCATTGGTAGGAGGAAGATTAGCATGCGTAGTGCCAGAATGGTTTCTGAAGCAAGAAGACAGATGCAAGGCCCTCTTCAGGGTAATATGGCCTTCCCTCTTACAATTTCATTTCATTCAAAGGTATTTATAATAGGAACATTTCTTTATATAAACTCTTCTGTCATCCGGATGCGCCTCTGTGGGGCATGTTGACACATCAATTTAAGCTGTGGCTTGGGTGGCAGCCGCCGTGGGCACGAGGATGGGAAGATGCAAAGTGGAACATTACAGAGAGGGAGGCTGCGAGCAGCTCAAGCCTGCGGTTGAGAGCTGGCTCTCATCAAAACCCCCTTCATCAAAGCCCAGCCGTGCTCAGCGCTGAGCGAGGCGCTGGGAGCCTCGGTCCGCACGTCCCTGCGGTCTCTTGGGTGCCGCCTGGCAAGGAGGTGGGACATGGAGAAGTATCCCCGTGCTTCAGCCCACGTTCAGTCCTGCGCTGACCCTGCTTTGTGGGTGCTCTGAGACATTTGCTTCCTTCTCTCCTCTTCCTCCGCTGTTTTTCATGTCTCTGTGCTTCCCCGTTCTGGCTGGAAACACTGAAATCCATGCCAGGAAAGGCTGTTTTCATGGCATCTTGAGACTGGCTGGCCTAAGCCTGTGAGATTCCCGCTTCCATCCAACAGCTTGTCCTACTTTTGGGCTGGATGGGGGAGACCGCTCGCGGTGTGGATGCCTTCCATCTCAGCTCCTCTCCCTCTGGGACCCTCTGCAGCTCCCGTCTCCATGCTTGCTGGATTCCCAGTAAGGCTAGTGCTCCTCGACTGCCTTCCCTTGTAATCCTCGGCCAAGGTCTCGCTCCGGCAGCGATTCAGCACGCGATGCACGACCAGCTCGGAGCGCAGGATGGGGAATGGGGATGAGGAGAGGGTTGCTGGGAGAGCAGGGTGTGCTGTGGAGGCTGTGGAAGACTAGGGTAGGCTAAAAGCTCTTGTAATGGGCATTGCCCTGATTCAGCCCTTTGACAAAATGCTGCTGTGAACCTTGCAGGTCAATTGAATGTTGTGCTTGATAAGGGCATCTGTCATCTGGAATCAGTTTCCTGCTTTTCCTGTGCTCAGCCTGAAATTGAAGGTCCTCTCCTGCCCTTGCACTCGAGGTGTTGGGTGCAGTGGATGGGTTTGCAGAGTGGTAGCATTTAGAGGTGCATGACCTGGCACTGTATGTGCACTTGACTTGGGTTGTCTCACCTGTATTACGCTTGGATGTTGACAAAGCAGGTCCATGTCCCATGACAAGACAGGGACTAGTGTTTTGTTTTTTTGGTTTTTATTTATTTATTTTTTGCTTTCTCAATAAAAGCCACCATAAGCCTGCATGCTACAGACCCTCTGGTGTTGCTAAAGCCAGGAGTATTGAAATTAGTGTTCTTGTCTCTGTTTGAAGGTCAGAGAAACAGGGGTCTCTGTAAGGACACGTAAGTATGTCCACACTGTGGATAGTGTCTAAGCGTGAGACCATACCTTTTAATCCAATCTACCAGGTAGTGGCCAGCAGCCCCAGGCACAGGAGACAGCCTGAGGCCATCCCTAGAAAAGCTATGATCTTTACTACTGAAATGGCAGATGTGATCTGTGGGCAGCCTGAATCCAATCTTTAAACAGCTCTTAAATCCTGTGAATACTGGCAGTCCGAGCTACCTCTCTGGAGCAGCATGGATGTGTGCATGGAGCTGGGAGCGCATAGAGCTTTGCCCACAGCACGGTTTGGCTTGCTCGGTGCTGTGGGAGATGTACAAGCCAACCTCTGGAAAAAGGCAGATTCAAGGCTAGTAATGGAGGTGATATGGAAATGTCTTGACACATATCTGCTGCCTTTAGTTTTGTTGAGACATCGTGTAGTCAGAGAAGGAATTAGGGTTTCATTGCGGATTTGCAATACCCTGGGACTAAAGAATGGCCCCAAATTAATATATTGATACCACTGCTAAGGACAAAAAGCTAGCTTCCCCTCTCTTGCAGTCTTGATGAAATTCCCAGTCTGCAGTTGTCCAGGGATTTTTAGCAGGCCTGGAAAAAAAAGAGAGAGAGAGAGAGAAAAAAAAAGAGAAAAAAAGGAGGAGAGAGAAAGGCACCAAAATCCTGTGGCTAGGATTTATGTGGAGGCTGGCCGTTCTGCCAAAAAGAAATCTGCGGGTTAAATGTGGTAGATTCATCATTGCACGTACCCTTGCAAGATGAACCAGAGCATTTCCTTCGGTGCTGATCGATGCTTGGGAGGGTCCAGCAGAAAAAGGGCTTAGGAAATACTTAGTCCTTCAAGGAGATAAATGTAACACAGTTGCTCTAAAATAAAAACAGGAGGAGCGAAAGAGCAGCGTATTGAAAAGCATGTTAAGCTAGCACAAGTCAACGATGATGTCCACTATCAGGAAAAAGGTCAGAAAAGGGAAAGCTGCAGTGGGTTGTTAGACTAAAGCAGTCCTGCTGCACATTAATCACTGAAAGGGCTGCTTTTCAGAGGGGAAGAGGATCCAGCTTCTCTAGCAAACAGCAGATTCACAGGGTGCAAGACACTCGGATCTCAGCTCTCCCGTGTCAATCCCCGTCTGCTCTGCATTCCAAGCTGTTGCTCTCGGGGGAGTTACATCACGTCTTTTAGAAAGCCACCCCAGCTCAGTTTCAAAGGGAGAACCCACCCTACTGGTAGGTAAGTCATTCCTGTAGTTAATTAGCATATTAAATGGGAAAGAAGCTTTATCCCAATTGAATTTGTCTGGCTTCAGTTTCCAGTCACTGGACCTTGCTGTTCTGTTTTCTGCTCGATTAACGAGCTCTCTTCTGCATTCAAAGTGGCGATCTGGAAGCAAGAAAGGGTCCAAGGCCAAGCTCAGCTCCTTGTTGGATGAGCGCAAACCCTGCCAAAAAGAGTGCAGTCCTTGTTTCAAATCCTGCTTCGACAGTGTCCTGAATGCATGAGCTGTGAGGATGGCAGCTCAGGAGAGTTATCTCCAGATATTAAGGGAGGAAATATAAAGAACAAAACCTTTATCTCCATCCTCTCTTTTATTGCTATAGCCTAAGTGAGCTAATAGGACAAGAAGTGCTCAGCAGTGCTCTGTGCACTGGCTTTGCAGAGTGGGGCCGCGGTGTTGGGCTGGACTCTGGTGTCCCCACGTGGGAATACCCAGCAGCTCTGCAAGGGGGAGGGAAAAAAAAATCATTGCTAAAATACATATGTGTTTATGCAGCCAATCAATAAGGACACAATTCTGTTTAAAATGGAACAGGTCAGCCCAGCGCTCCGGATGGCTGCTGCATGATGAGGAGCCTTGAGGAGAGGCCGGGCCAGGGCCGCGGGCACCAGGCAGGGCAAGGAGCTGTGGTTTCCTCCATGGTGTGGGACTCGGTTCAGGCTCTATTGGCTCCAGTGCTGGCACCTGCAGAGAGAGCAGAGAGGACGTGTGTCTAGCAAGGGCCTGGAGCAGCAGAGGCCAAAGGCGGACAGAAAGGGCCCCAAATTGGACAGCAGAAAGAGTGCTGGTCCCTCTCTGCCCCCCTCTCCCTCCTCCTCCTCCCTGCCGAGCTAAGGCTAAGTGCAAGTCTTCCCTCCCGCCAAGCAAAGGCCTTGATGACAGGCTGCCTTCTCCAGAACGGAGTGTGTCGAGTTGAAATCTGGCCCTGAGGATTTGTGGTGGCTCAGGGCAAAAGTCAAAACAAACACAAACACATTCCCTGGTGCCGACGTCGCTGGCGATGCAGCCCCGAAGAGGAGCCGGCAGATGGGAGTCAAGGAGCAGAAGAGCTTTTGTGCAGGGGCCTAGGAGTCCTGGAGGGGTTGCATGCCCAAGGGGGACATAGAGGAGGACCAGGAAAGTGATTGGGATAATGGCTTTCCTGGGAGAGGGTGAGGTCTGGAGTTTGAATTACCAGGTTCACTACCAGGTTTTCCAGGAAGGGAAAAATGGCTTTATCAGCTTATTTTATGGTTGCAACAGTGGTGCTTTTCTTTCCCACTTCTCTGAATAGCTTTTTGCCATGAGGGTTCGGCAGTGATGAGATCCTGCTGGCTCGGTCAAGAGGTGGCAGTGCTGGAGCGGTGGCCCGGACAGGCTAGCGCCGATGCCAACTGCGTACGTGTGCCTGCACACAGCGCGCCGTGCTGGATGTCGGAGAGCGCGGGAGGCTTTTCCTTTAATAAACTGAGCGACTGGTCAAACATTGGCTCTGAGAGCGTTCCCTGGATTTTTAAACCCTTAGAATACGTAATTCTCCTATAGCGCTTCTCAGTTGAAGCATTTTGCAATGGTAAATGAGCAGTAGCCTCCACCCTGTTACGTAGTTGATGGAAATGAAAGTTGGAAAAATATCCTTTTCACCTACTCTGCAGGGAATAAGCATATTCAGAGACCCCCAGGGACTGCTCAGAGACAGAGGTTTGGGCAGATGTCAGTTCAGGCAGCCACTTCTTCAGCTTATGAAAGTGATGCAGAGACAAAACACAAGCCTGAAACTCGCCCGTTGTTGTATTGTTTCTGCTGGAGAAACAGTAGTTTTAGAACAAAGTGGAAGACTAGACCCTGCAATAGGACTCAGCGAGGTCTTGCCTTCTGCACAGCATGGGCCGGGGAGCGCTGTATGAGGCTGCCTTGTCGAGCCCTTCTTGATGCGATGGCGCAGGGGCAGGTTACTTTAGAGGAGATACGAGCTGGGCCTCTGCAAGCAGGGCCTGTGGGCAGTGGTTGCTTTACGGCATCTTTGCTCCATTAGGTTCTGGGTGAGGACAGGGACCCAAACAGCTTCTGGCACCATTTGGGTAACTCGTATCTATACACCCATGAGAGGACACGAATGTGATATTCCTGGTCTGCCCTATGGCCTCCGGGAGGTGTGGTAGATGAAGTGTTGCTTTGTAGAGAAGTGGTCTATCACAAGGTGAACTACTGGCCAAAGGATAAAGATCTCCCTCTGCCCGCTGTAGTGCCATGGATCATGCCAGCAGAGCTGCGCGTGCCTATGTTGGAGCACCTCTCATCAAGGCCTGGGTAGATGACTTTCTTCCAAGAAAGAAGGACCTCCGGAAAAGTAAAGGTGCTACCGACCAGGTAATTGTACAAACAGCAGTATTTCTCCTCACTCTGCCTCTTCTGAGGGCCTCAGTGAGCACAGTGATACCAGACGCAGAGTGCCAGGGAGCCATCCTCAAACCCGGAATGCCGCTTGCTCTCATGCTCAGCTATTGGGATAAACCCTGGCATGTTTTTTGCCTGTACTGTATATTTTCTCAGGCAGATCTTGGAAAGAGTTCAAGAGCTAGCAAAGGCTGGGGACCATTCCTGACAGGTCATGTGCACATGGCCACCTGCTTTTGGAAGCCTTAGGAATAGCAGGTATGTTTGACCAGGGAGTTGTCATGCTGTTGGTTTTGCTATTGAAATGCTTCACCTGTGATGATCTCATCCCTTGGAATGGGTTGTCAATGGTCTAGTCTCAAATTTGAGTTCAGATGAATTATTATTGGGATTTTCCAACAGGTCTGGGCTTTGGGAGGTCTGGTTTTCTTTTCAGGTGTTGAAGTCTTTAAAAAAAAAAAAAACATGCAAGATATTTAGTTGCCTCAGTTCTCTATCAGTAGAAAGCAAGACCACTTGGATTTAAACTTGATTTTTAAGGTAGCAGATATTCTCTTTCTAAATGTGCATTGCTCAAAAAACAACAATAAAAATATACCCCCAAAAAAACATACTGGCTGAGGGGGTCAAAAGGAGCGATTTATGATTCATTGGGACTTTCTACCTGCCCCTGTAAAAGAGGCAATGTGGAGTATTCCTTTAGCTCTGGAAAGCAATATTTTCAATGTAATTAAGCAATTAGCATAAAGCATGTGGCCTGGGGAGCTGACATCTAAGATGTCACCCTGTGCCAGCGAAGATGCTGTGGTTTGAAGGAGCAACATGCCGAGCTCAGCTCTCCCTCTTGCTTCGTTTATAATATTTCTCTGGGCAGCACATTTCAGCGAGTTGTGCGGGTGCTAACAGTGATGGATGAGAAGCTATTGCAAAAACAAGCAGGGTGTGCATGGCGCATCCAGCTCCAGCGTGCCTAAATAGCAGAAGTACAAGGCAACTTTCTGTTCCTCTCTCTGCTTCAAGAAGGTCACTTACCTTCTCTGGACCATGATTTCCTTTCCTGATAGTTTTTCTTTTGAAACTGTTCTTTTTTTTATTTCTTCTTTTTTTGGCTTCAGGTGTGTTTTGCACAGTGGGTTAGTCCAGCCCTGCCAGTTGAGGGGGACTTTGAGGGACTTTTTGAAGATGCTTTTATTCTACAGGTTTTGAGAAGGAAAGATGACTGCTTCCAAATGTCTGGGGGTGTTTTGATGAAAATGTTTGTTTTTGAACCCATGCAACAAAACATAGCCATGAATGAATCTCAAAACTTTTTTTTTTTTCTTTTCCCTGAAGAATCAGGGTAAAAGACTGAAGATTTGGGCTTTCCTCCTTGCTCTGGGGTGATCTTAAAACTCACCTCTCTGGCCTGCCTGTCCCTTGGGTGAAGCGGACTATTTATGCACTGGGGAATCTTGGATTGCATGCTGATTTAATCGCCTATCCCCAGACTGACTATATTGCCAGCACATTTGTAAGCCAAGGGGATCAAGGAAGGGATTTGTTTCATCTCGCTTCAAGCCACCTAAGAGTTATTCATCTTCCCGAAGTCTTCCAGGCTCCCTACAAGAAAAAGAGGCAGTTTCGCTCGGTAATTCGTCCATCCAAAGGCTGGAGTCTGGGACAGGGAGATAAATTACCCTCTGACAGGCTGAGCTCTGCCTAGGATGAGAGAGGGGCCTAGACTAGTAGGTCAGATCAACACCTAGCTGTTAGACAGCAACAGTTTGTGTGACTAATCCCACCCCATTCTGAAAATCCCAAAGTCAGTCAATTTTTAAGCAGCATCCAGGACTCTTGCCTCTGTTTTTGGCATTAACTACAAAGCCTTACCCTTGCCTCAATGCTGGATGATGGTGCCACGGAAAAAGAGAGTTCACCTTGGACATCCTTCTGCTGTATGGAAAGTTCAGCTCTATTTATACAATTCCTGAAAGTTGTTTAGGGCAGAGGAGGGCGCAATAAAATACATGCGAGGCCTTATTCTATCTGCTCCAAAAGAAAAGGCACAGTCTATCTGCTAGGAAAAATTGGAGGTCATAAGCAACTCAATTCTCCTCGCACCACTTTTTCCCTCTTCAGAGCGCATTTGGCAAGTGCTATGTGGTGACCTGAACTCAGCCCAGGCCCGCTGTGATGTTAATGAGATAATTCCCCATCAATGGGGATAGGCATATGGGAGCATCTTGGCAGTGGCAGGAGATACTACACCTGTTTGCGTATTGGCTGAGCACAGCTCAGAAGTGGATTATAATGAGATTGTCAGTCTCATCGCTGCAGGACATTGCCAAGGCCAAGAGTTTTGCAAAAGTTATTATAGCTAATGCTTAAAAAAAAAAAAAAAGGAAAAAGAATAACTATAATAAAAACATAGCATATTTCAGAGTTTAAACCAGTTTCTAAGTATAGGGATTAAGATGGAGGACTGATATTCCCACATCTCTCTCCTGCGGATATGCTACACTACTCTGAAAAACCGCTGCTGTTTTACAGCTGTCAGAGGCAGGATATTGGGCTGATTGGACCTTGGGGCCAACCTGGCTTGACATTCCCCTTCTGTTCTTTCCAAGGAGAGGCTATAAGAAGATGCACTTGATTCGTCCACCAAATGTCCCTAGATCAGGCAGCCAAGTGGAGGTCATGGATACTCAGTATTTTCTAAGAGGGAGAAAAACAGGTTTTCCATCTCTGAGCAGGATGTAAAGTATCCTGTCTTTCTGCCTCTGCCTACCCCAAAGTTAAGGCGATTTCTTCTTGCGTTAATCCTGAGCTCAGTCCTTGCAGCTCTGTAGTTTTTTTAAATGCTAAATATATGACTATAGTTTACAATGAACTTTAAACTGTCCTCCTCCTCTCTGCTTCTGTCCTCTCCCATCAGTGACAGTTGTAGTCCATTTGATATGGGCCAGGTTACTGAACCATGACCGTGTAATTATGGTTGGAGCCACAGAACTATTTTTATGCCTTGCCAGAGATTATTCACTTATCAGGAATGTATATTTAAGTGGCAGGCTCTGAACTGTCTGCTATAAATAGGCAAACCCTGCGCCCTCTGTGTTTTCTTTCAACTCTGTCATCTATCACGCCTTCAATTTCCGCAACCACATCAACGTCTGAGCAGGGCAGGACGAGGCAGACTGGAAGGGAGCAGCCGGTGACCTCACTTGAAACGAAAAAGAGACAGAAAGAGGCACTTGCAATGCCACCCTAGCTCCAGTGTGGTTATGGACTGAAAAGCGGTTCAGGGAAATTAGGGGTATGGCCTCTACATTGCCCTTTGTGGACCTGTCAGGCTGAGCTTTTTGGAGGCACAGGAAGTTTTCCATCACTTTTGGCATGCAGCCATGCTGCCCAGGGAAGGAAAGTGCTGGCTGGGACTGTGGTTGGTGAGTGACATCTTTGCAGGAAGATTGTCACTTGCAGCAGGGTGGCCTCACTCCTCGTGGTCTTGAGAGCTGCAGGGGATGTCCATGAGCTTGGCCAGGCTCTTGGAGTCATTCTGAGTGGGAAACAACCTCCTTCAGGTCCCATTGATCCATGGGACTGGACATGCAGTTGGGTTCCAGGGTGAACCAAGGACACCAGTGACCCAGGAGAAACCTTGCACCACAGATAGTCTTTCTGTGGCTTGGCCTGGGGTTGCACTGTCCTGCTCAGGAGCTGCATGCATCTCAGTGGCCACCGGCTGTCCCTCCTGCAGGCCTGGATGCTGGGACAAACCAGGCAGGAGCTGACTGCACTGGTTTCGGAGTATCTGCGGTGCAGGAGAAACACACTCCGCAAGTGCTCATCCTAATAAAGGTGATATATCCTGCACTATCCGGGTTTAAAGTCTTCATCCTATCGGAAGCTTCTTTTAAATACAGATTTGGTGTCACCAAAGGTGGACATGATGTTCCCTCCAAGGAGTGGCCCTCAGCTACCAACATTTTCCCTTATGTAATGGTCACCCAATGCTAAACCTCCTGGTATATTGCTGCTTCTTGGAGCTGACAGCACAGATTCCTCACGTGGACATTTCTTTGGCATGTTTCATGCATGGTGGCTTGAAAACTCAGAGGGTTCCAGTGTCTGTCAGTCCACAAACACATTTTTTAAATAGAATTCTTACTGTGTTCTAATGGGGAGAAATGGTTTCTTTTGTCAGTATGTTGGGGGCAGCAGATACCCACTAAGGTCCCATATGCTAGTTCATCAGCATATGCTTAGCAGGTTATACACATTTTGGCTGCTCTCCTGGTGTCTGAGTAAGGCAGGAACTTGGCATGTGTACAAAATGCCAGTTCTTTCCAAAGCTTTGCATGTTGTCAGGTGCTGTCCGTGACCTAAATGAAGCTTCTCAGGCAGAGCTGGGGCAGAAGTCTTATTTGGGGCTGATTCATTGCGTAGGGACATACGTTTTGGCAGAATCACTTTAGGAAAAATAATAGCAATAGGTTAAGAAAGTGGTAAACAGCAAGGTGTGTCTAGAAGTTTGGCCAGCGTTCAACGAAGTCAGCTGCTAATTTCTGAACAGCATGACATGAGTAAAGAACGTCTCCTTGCTTTACCATCTTGGCTCCTCAGCCCCGGTGCAGGACTGTTGACCATTTCTTTAACCTGTACGTTTACCAGAGCTCAAAGCTGATAAGCTCTTGTCTTTTGCATGGCACATTGTGTCCCTCATGACTCTTTCTCTGGACTTCTGGCTGCTTGGACCATTGCTTGGACGTACTGCTCAGTCCCCTTTTAGCATAACTGTTGCTGTATAATAACTCTGCTCTTCTTTTACTTCCAAACTTCTCCCAGTGCCAGAGGAACTTGTGGTTTTATGCAGGCCGCTGTGACTTTCTTATTGCTTAGAGAAATGCTTCCTGTATCACCACTGTGCTAATCACACTACTTCTGATAACATATTTCTTCATGCTAGTGAGAAATACAGTGTGTGAATTCCTGTGAAATCTTCCTGTGGTTTTGAATTTTGACATGGCACAAGAGAGGAATTTCTTGGGAGATTTTCCTTGCGTTTTTCCCTGCTGATTTCTCCCCAAGGAGCAAAAAGATCAAGCCTAGAGTCTCAGTAAAGCAGACATGAGAGGTGTGAATGCAGGATTAGTTTCAGTCATTGCAACGCAGTCATTTTTACATTATGATGAAATTTTTGATGTCTTGTGACAGAGGCAGATCTTTTCCTTTCACCCTGAGCGCACCTTGCTGTGTGGGCAGAAGCAGAATTTCTCATCTGCACTTCGCAGAACTTCTCCTTGTAGCTTCACTCTTTTGAATTCTGCGTGCTGAGAATCTCCTGGCAGTGCTCACTGTATTATTTTCCATCCCATATTTCAATTTTGTCTTGAGGGTTGTAGGATCTTTTATCATTTCATTTCATTTCAAAATGTCCTATCTAGATGGAAGCCCCAGGACAGCTTGCTGTTTTCTGTCTCTCTTCTCATCAGGGTCTTGTGACCAATTTCTAGATGTGAAATACAGTTTCTAATCTGGCAATTTTATGGGATTTGTATGCATTCAGCTTGAATCCTTGTCCAAAACATCCCCTTTTATAGATATTTCTAAGCTAATACTGTTGTTCTGTATTGCTTGGCTACTTTCCTGTGCTTTTAAGTTGCACATCCTGCCTCAGAAATAGCACTATCAGACTTCTGTCATGGCCTTTCCTCTTGATATCATTTTCCTGATGGGGATTTCTGACACTTATCAGTCCCACTTGTATTGCATGCCATTTTTATTTTTTCCTGGAAGGGTCTCTTGTGCCAATACTGCATCAAAAGGGACTTTTTTTCGCATCAAATTCCAAAGCAAATGCGATTAACTAGTTGCAGCTTTTCTCGAGTTTGAGCTGCTGATGTGAAGATGGAGAGTAAAGACTCATCTGCGTTTAACCAACCTGAGTGTAAACCCATTTAATCCAGGCAGGCATTAAGTCTGAGCCAATCACCCTGTGTCTGTCTCAGGTTAATGCGAAGAAGTTGGTACTTCCAAAAAGTGCCTTGTCCCATCTGAAGTAGCTGCCTCAAAGGTGGATGGTGCTGTCTGCGGGCTCCGAGCTCTACAATGCCTCCGTTTAGTGGAGCAGTTAAGTTTAAACAGCAAGGGTGTCATTCTGCATGCAGGTTAAGACAGTGAATTTGTAGACTCTTCGTAGAGGCAAGTTGTCTAAACTTCTCAATGGAGATTTTTGTCAGCTGGGCAATGGGCACTATTCACTTGCCTAAACATAAGCACTTGCAGACGTTTGAGAGACCCTAAGAAATCCTTCCCAGCCTGTAGCACTCACTGGAGAAAGCTCATCATCTCCTGCTAATCCTGTCTACCAACTTGCCAACCCAGTATGGATGTCTTGAACATCCCAGAAAATCTCAAATAGCACTAGACATTTGCATTCACGTAAGTAAATCATATGGTTGATCTCCATTGACTGGAGTGGGAGACAATGAAATTCTGCTCACCTGTAGACAGCTCGCATGTCAGTGTATGTGTCAGACCCATCCCTGGTTTTAAGGTGAATAAGTAAATGAGAGGGTGAGATCAAGGTGATGTATACAAGGAACTATGCACACAGGACCAAGGAAAGAGATAAAGCAATAACTCTTAACTACCTAGCTAGATGTATCCTTGGCCATGTGTCTTTCCTCTGATCTTTAAAGTGCTTGCTGACTTGTGTGTATCACCTATACATGATGTCCTTGCCTTGTAATAGCAGAGATGTGCATTTTTTCTAATGGATGGATGTAGTTAACAGATTACACTGAATTCCTAGGTATTTACAACACCAATTTCTATTTAAACCCTCCAAGAATATGCCATTTTTACAATTGTCTTCATTAAAACCTCCTATTTCCTGGGTTACTAGATGCTTTTTCATATCTGATATTGAGCACCAGGTCTGGTCCAGGATCAGGCAGACCATTTTTTTTCCACCTCTGCACTATCCAGCGCATCATAGTCTAAAGATATCTAAGCTAGTGACACCTATTCTGGTAGGGTCAAAGACCATGAGCAATGTGGCAGGTCATGAAGAAGGCTAGTCACAAAAGGGCAGTGGTGATTCATCCTTTTCTCATCAAAGCCTATTTTCTTGCACTCAGTCCTATGCTGATACTCCTCTTCTGTTTCTGGCATCTGATGTGGGTTTTTGGCACTGCCTTCTGCTGCATGGGGTAGACCAGCCCATTCTCTTTCATGTGCAGAAGAGTGAGGAGCCAGGTTGTGCATCATTTCGCGTTTTCCTCAGCCAACACTCTGAAACAGGTCAAAACCTTTTGTCTTCCAGCAAACCTGTACAGCAGTGAAAGGGATTGGTTGTGATGGAGAAGTGGTTGCATGTTTGCCAAAGGGGATGTGACTGCCAGGCCATTCCTTCTTCACTTCTGACCTCCATCTCTGAAAAGGATGTATAGACCCCATAAGTGGTGTTTTAACATGAAGAGTAATCGATATCTGAAATGGTGCATGGCTGGCAGGCTGCCTTGCCTACAGGAACCACATCTGTATCTCAGTATGTCCAGCCACCACTGGGAGAAACTCAAAGGGTGCTGGCACAGACTTGAAGGCCCATGGAAATCTCATTCTTGGGTGGTCTGGACTTTGTGCTGCCTCCCTTTTGCGAGGGAAATTTCATCCCATCTGACCAATCCTCCTCCTGCCACATGATTTTGCAGGGAAGTTGCAGCATCTAAAAGGCTTTTCTGAAGAGCAGAGCCTCCGGTTGTATAACGAGGTGATGGGAATCAGGAAGAGTCTGAAATGAGGCCTTTGCCTCCCAAGGGAGAACACTTAGGAGCTGTCTTTCCATCTGCATTGACATCCTCTCCCTCCCTGCTTGCCACCAGACAGTGCTTCCTCAGAAACCAGACCACTGGAAGCTGCCCTAAATTTTACCAGATGATCACTTCTTGAAAACCTAACGGGGATTGTATGTCTTGAGCAAGTTCCAGGAGATTTTGTGAGGTGGAAGGGTACAGCTGATGATGTAACAACTCTTTTTTCCCCCATTAAAAAAGAAAAAGAAATGCAGTGCTGCAGGATTTTTCGCCAACTCCTGATTGCTTCCTTGCAAACAAAGATTTTTTTCCCCTTGACAAATAACAGGCCGACTTAGTAACAGGTGGAGTGACTAAGGAGGTAACATCCGAACTCTCTTTAACATATGATGGCTTTAACCAGCACTGTCAAGACATTCTCCTCCAAAACATACATTTACTTACTTAAGAAAATACAGGGCCATGGGAACAATAAACCCTCTGTTGCCCAAGTGCATTTATGTTGGCTCACTTATGCCTGAGCCCTGACATCAAGAGAAGTACATAATTTTTTCTTTCTTCTGTTCCTATACCTACAGGCTTTTCCCACTGAAGTTATAGGAAAGAGCCCTATTAGCACAGGACTAAGATTGTGTTTAGAGGCCTCCAGGCAATATAGCAAAATCCACAGGAAAGCACTTCCTTCCAGGAGAAGTTGGCATCTCCCTACAAACTATGCATGCTGCCTTCTTTACCACTGCATTTACTGAGCATTAAGACATACCTGGGACTGTCTTGGTCCTTGCCACTAACTCATTTTGACTAGTGTGGCTGTACCTCATCTTCCCTTCTTGTATGCTGTGATTTCCCTCCCAGTTCACTAGTGATTTCTGTGCTGCTGAGGGAGCTGGTGCTCTATTACTGACACGTTTTCACAGCTTCTAGAGCTCCTCAGGAGCTTCTGCTACTCATGGCTATCTCAAACCATCTGCTTGCTCTGACAGAGAGGGACAAAGTCACATGAAATGTCACAATACATCACAGTTACTTGGAAAGACCATGAAATGAGAACAAAGATTTTTCAGCAGTTGAAAGTTCACTAAAAAAATGAATATTATGCTTTTTTTTAAGGAGTCAACGGGAAACACAAAACTTCTCTGTTATCTGCTGAAACATTGCTTGCATCAAGGAAGAAAAAAAAGAAAAAATCTGTTTTTCGTGTATCTTGTCCGTGGATATCAGTAAGTAGATGGAAATATTTCACCTCGAAGCAAAAGCTGATGTTACACATCAATGTGAACTAGGTCTAGAGTTGAAAGCCCAGATGAAGGTCTGGAATTTCTTCATCTGAATGCTCATGAGATCTCTAACTAGGAAGATATATATGAAAGAGGAAAAGCTCCCTGAAAGACTGGGCCAACTTTTGATTCATTTGCAGAAGAGCCATGTCTCAATAAGAAGAAAAAAAAAAATATTAAACTACCGGGAATATCATAAAAATGTCATGGCTGAGCTGTGTCAACTAGCAAAAATTGTTTTGGCTGTTCCAGCAACACAAGTGTGTGTTGAAAGAACGTTTTAAGTCCTCAGATCATTTTATTACAAGCATCCACTATGACAGAAGAAAAAATAGATTTTTTTTTTTATTTCACTAAAACAAAGTGTTCTTAAAAAAAATGTGTTTATTTGACAACACAAAAAAAATACTCGGATTTTTTTTGTTTTTAAAGTCAGAAAATAAATAAACAATCAAAAAACAATAGTTTCAGTTTTGAGTTTCAACACTCTGTTTTGAGCTACAGCTTGAGTGTCCTTGGTGTCGGTTCTGACTGGTTTGCTCTGGTAACCAAACGTTTCTTTTATTTTTGTGATGCCTTGAACTGGACCTGAACCCAGGCTGGATGCAACTACACCCAAATCCAAAAGGAGTGAGATGGCTCCAAGGAGAGCTGTGAGTAGAACTGATTTTCCGTGGGTTAACGGGTAGGTTTGGATGCCCGTCTTAGCTCCCTGCGGATTTCATATTCTCTTAATTCTGCAAAAACAGGTACTGGGTTGACTCTGACCAAGGGGTTGGGGGAGATATCTCCACCACAAGGGAAGGAGGAAATTTAGGGCCAGACTTGACCGTGACGAGCCTCTGATCTGCCAACTTTCCAGCCTTTTAGTTTGGTTATGCCACCCAGAGGCTGCATTTATACTAAAATATAAAAATTAAGGATTATTTTTACAAATTAAGGACAGATTAAGGTCTGTCCTTTGGTTCCAAGGCTAAATTGCATAGCCAGGATTATATCCTTGTGTCTAAGCTCTTGTTCCTCCAAATTAGGGTGGTCTCATCCGTCCTATGTACTAGGATCTATCCTTACTGTCCTTTTAGCTGTGCATTGGTAGGTCTGGGAAAATGCTGGTTGACATGGACTGGAACATGTGCAAATACTGGAAATACATGGAAAATTGCGTGCCAGGGCACAAAACTCTACCCTGATCCTGATAACACTTTGCTAACTAATATAGACACACTAGTACAGACACACTTTGCACCCCATCAAAGTTGATGCAAGATGATGCTAAAGTCAAATGAATAACATCTGGAATGGATTTGGCTTGCTGAAGCTATCTGTATTAAAAATAAGCAGACAAACAAACAGCCCAGCTAACCCAGCTCTCCCCAGCAGAAGTATGTGTTGCAGGCTTATCTTTGCAAAGTATTTTATTTAAGATTACATGAGTAGCCACAAGCAGAGGCTGGTTCTGCATTTCAGAGCCAGGCCAGGAGGAACATCATTGGCTTTGATTCCTCTTGATCCTCATGGAGAGGTCTTTGTCTTGGCGTCTTGGTGTGTTAAGGTTTGAGAAGGCAAGCTTGACTGCTAGCCTGGATTCAGGAGTTTCCCACCGAGATTTTTTGTGTACAGTCATTTTCACATATAACTAATGAAGTGCCATCCCCCATGTTTTATGGCAACTACTGCTGAGTATGAACAGGAGAGGAAAGCATCAGAGCTTGCCTGGAAAATGCTAAAATAGTTTAATATAAATTATAGTCTGTGGTTATTTTTGCTTTAGGTTTCTTGGGATGATGAAGAAAACACCCCCTCCTCAGCCAAGAATCCCCCCAACCTCAGATCTTCATGCTTTGTTGAAACTTCTCCATGGTTTAAACCTTTTCCTGTACAGCAGAGCTCTTCACTTTCTGGTTAGAAGCCTAAAGGCTCAGCTCTACTCCTGATAATGGCACTTTAACCTCTGAAAAAGATGTTATTTTCCTTGCTGTTTTCCCTGCATCCTGACCAATCCTGATGGGAGAGGATGCAATATACACCCTGCCCCAGGATACCATGGCTGCTCTTCCCAAAGGAATTTCACTCCTATCGCTTGCCCCGACACACACACTCGTGCCTTGGGCAGTAAAGAAACTCTGCTATGTTGGTGGGAGGTGGAAACAAAATATCTCTGACTGAAAGAGCCTACCTGGAAGAGATGTTTCCAGCTCAGTAATGACAAGCTAGGAAATCAGGATATTGGTTATCCATCTGAGTTGAATATACATTCTTCTTCAGTTAAAATGCAGTTTTTTGGGCTGAGATAGAAGGGATAAAAGAAAGTCATTTTAAATATGAAAAAGTTAAAATGAGATAGCTTTCTTTTGCCCTGAAAGCAGTATTTTCCCCCATGAATGCTGAAACAAAAGAAACAGGAATTATAATTTAGACTGAATTATTTTAACATATCCCAATCCACTAGGTTTAAAAAGTTTCACATAAATTAGGGAGGATAAGTCCATCTATGGTTATCAAGTATGATAGTCCAGATGCAGATTTAATCTCAGTAAATTCCTAGATTATGAACTCTCAGAGCCTGGGGTAGCCTGATCCAAGAGGACAGCTCTAAGCTCACCTTCCTTATTATAAACTTTTTCTGTATATTTGATGCTCTCATTGTCAGAAACAGAATAAGATTCGTGGTTTGACTTGGTGTGGTTCTTCTCATGGTCTTAAACCAGTTCTGTAGGATCAGTAATGCTTAATAAATAAGCAATATTTATCAATATCATTAATATGGTTAATAATTATATGAATGCAGTATACTTATGATAAGCTCTTAAATATAAATAAATAAGGTTAATAAATTATGCTCAATAAATAAAAGGTAATTCTTTTTATTAAATCAACTGATACATTTTGAAAATAACAGACTAGCTTTCAAGCACAAATCTTCTTTCTAAGCTTTGAAATAAAAGTGATAATTGTCTCAGGTAAATTATGGTTTAAGAACTCACAGATGACTTGATTGAGTTAATCACAGCATGTGGGGAGGAAAACGATTGATATTTGTAACAAAGAGGGAGTGTTAAGAGGGCAAAACATCTATAAAAATGCATTAGTTATGAAGGGGAAACATAAAAAAACCCTGTTAATCTATATTTGAATCTGTTCCTTTCACACCATTTTTTACTGGCTAAATAATCATTTTTAATAACCGGTTTTCAAATGTCTCCCTCTAGCCCAGATTATTACTAAAACTTTTTGGAAAATCACATCTCCATCCCAGGGGAAATGCCAACATTTCTACATTTGTTTTTATTCCAAATTGGAACACAGAGGTGAAAATCTGAAACTTCTTGTGAAATGGTATTTTCAAAAAAGTCCAGTTGGAAATAAGGTTTTGTCGATAACATTGACTCACTACATTTAAGTATTGGCACTACATTTAAGTATTGGAGGATTATTTCTATTGAATGTATAAAATCATTTCATTTTGTCAACACTAAAGAGTTCGTTTCAACACGACAGAAATGCTTTATGTCAAAATAACACCATCATACGAAATACTAAAGACACTACTGAATGTAATTTCTAGAAGACAAAACAAAATTAAGCAAAATAAAAATGTCTACATACGGTGGGCGTTACCTTATCAAGTGAAATGCCCTGGCAATCCTAAATAGAAGGAGAAAGTTGAAATGGCAAATTCAAAGTCGCAGCCATGGTTTGTTGTTCTTTCTTTCGACAATTTTTGTTGAGAATTTCATGGAAATGGAGCTACACCCACAAAATATTTGGGTTTCATTGACACTGCATTTGCCAATGGAAAATTGTCCCATCCAAAATTTTCCGCCAGGCCAGCTCAGGACGTGCCTTGGCCCAGCAGTGCGTGTAGGCAACGAGCCAGGTCTAAAAAAACCTGGGGCCTGATCCTGGCCTCCTGGGGCCGTCCAAGAGGGACCTAAGAAGTAAGTGCAATTAATATGAAGCCCGTTGGTCAGCCAAACCGCGCGGCAAAGCACAAAGTCAAGCAAGGCTGTTCTTAATGAGGGTTCAACAAGCTCCTCTTGCCCAGGAGGTCCCGGGTAGACATGGTCATCCTGGTTAAGACACATGGTGCTGTCCCGCGGCATCAAATGGCATCAATTTGGGGCAGGGTTTGTGCAATTACAGGCAAAATGAGATGTTCGTGCAATTTTTGAGCTTTGCTCAGAGCCGTGAGCGCTTAGCCATTCCCCGAACAGGATTCGACATGTTTGAGGTCCAGATCCAACATTTTTTTTTCGGAGATTAAGGATGGGTTGCAAAACCTTTCCCAGTGCACGAGCCCAGGACGGTTAATAGATGCATTCAGTGGCACAGCATCACTTCCAACCCCCACGCTGGCAGTTCCGCTCACTCTGATGATTTACGGCTCGCTCGGGCAGGTTTCCTGCCTTCTTCTAGGTGCTTGGGAAAGGAGGAGGAGCAGGAGCACAGGACGAGCCGAGCGTCTCAGTGTGTTTCAGGGCCAGTTTGGCTGGTGAGGTGTGACATTGTTCTCACGCCCCACAAGCGGTGGCTCGGATGTCCCGCAGCTTCGTGCGGGGCAAAAGCCAGGCTGTCCTCAGCACAGAGAGGCTTCTCCAGCGACAGAGCAAAATATTTATTCCAGGAGAACCATGGGAGCAATTCCACCAAAAAAAAAGAGGGAACAAACCCAGCCAGACGTCCCTGTTTGCAGATCTTGAGGCGCGGCTGCAAACCAGAGTCCGTCTGTCTGCTCCGTTCCTGGAGCCCCCATGAGCCAACAGCACGGAGCCGTTCCCAGCAGGCTTTCCTTTCCCATTAAACCACATCATAAGCGAGCCGGGCTGGCAAGGCCATGGAGAGGGATCATTGCACCCAGTTGGCTGCTCCAGGGCAGAATTAGCTGCTTCTAAATGACTGCTAACGAGCACAGCCCTGCTGATACCTTGAACTCAGCTCATGGGGTTGGGGAAGAGCAGTGCAATTCCCAGCTGTACTGGAGAGCCACACGTCTTATGTGTAGACGGCACCTTCCCCATGGCATGGGATGCAGATCGATACTGTCCAAGGTCCATAAAAGGAGAAGGGGAGGGAGCATGAGATGGTCCAAGTCCTCGTTTCAACATGTCCCTCCAAGAAGACTTTGCTGTTGGCCCATCACAGATGTCCAGGACTCACCATCATGCAGGAGCCTCTTGAAGCGGGGTGGAAACTGTAAGGCCAGAGCGATGCTGAGTTTACCTTTCTTCAAGGGCCTAATAAGTCTTCCTTCCCCCCCTCTGTCCCCAGAGAGAGGGCTGT
The DNA here is from genome assembly GCA_013398735.1 of Nothocercus julius. Taxonomy (NCBI): domain Eukaryota; kingdom Metazoa; phylum Chordata; class Aves; order Tinamiformes; family Tinamidae; genus Nothocercus; species Nothocercus julius. The sequence continues at coordinate 253,931 of VZSV01000284.1, forward strand.
TTGGATTGTTACCATCCTTAATTGTTGATGATATATGAAGGCACATTGCGAAGGTTTGTTGTTCTTGGACAGGCAGGGAGGGGACCTTTCCAGCAATATGTCAGGGCTCAGTGCACAGAACTGTGCAGTGCTGGGGCCATTCTCAGAGACAGATTCAGCTGGAGACCATTTAGGATGATGGGATGTGTCTCCTGGAAGTACCCAGCAAAAGTATCTGCAGGGGATATACCTGTAAATCATCCCCGTAGCAGGGCATGATCACAGGGTCACTTGTACCCCACAGGCAGAAACAGCTGTGTTAATGTTACAAGGATGGATACAAGTGTCTGCATTTTGCAGATGTTGCAGGAAGTGGGAATTAGGGATATTGATAACAGCAGGTGCGATCTTGCAATCCTCATCTTTCCTCCCGCTGTTGACATTTCTCTCAATATGAAGGTAGAATTAGAGGCAAAATGAAACCATGGGCTCTTCCTTCTCCTGGGAGATGGTTTTGGCATCTTCTAAGAGGCACCCCGGGGAAGAAAATAGCCTGAGAGAAATGCAAACATCATTTTATACCAGTTTACAACCACTGCAAGGCATCGGGATTGTTATGCCTCCGATTGTTCTGCCCCCTGAAGAGCCAGGTCACCTGAGGGCAGGTCCGCCGCACACACCAATTGCACCCCCTGCGGGGTGCAGAGACCGTTTGGCTCATTTCCACCAGGAAACACTGCTCTGTTCTCCACAGCTTTGGGCCAAAAAAGAGCTTCTGGCTTGGCGCATCCGTAGCACCAAATACCCTACTTTTTCTTCCTTGCTTGCTCAGTCCTGTATGAATGGGAGCAGATGATTTCTGCAAATCTCTCTGAAAACAAACTCCTCTAGTGTCTTCAAATGGAGATTTTGGTCCCATGTCCTTCTCTTTTCCCATGTGCCCCACAGGAAGGCAGCCTGGGCAGAACTTTTAATGCCTAACAACGTGAAAGGTTGTTCGCATCTTGGTGTGTTTTGCAGTGGGGACAGACGACACCTAATCAAAGTAGGTCTTTTACTGTTCAAAGACTGCCAGGAAGAATAGTGGCTGAGCAGGCTCTGTGTGTGTGTGTGTGTGTGTGTGTGTGTGTGTGTGTATGTAAACACACGGTGATACACAGTGCTAACACTTCATGTGTGTGCAGGAGTGGATGGACAAAGAGATAAATGGGCAGACGAGCACGCATGCAGAAGAAGACAGATCTGTGTGTGTATATAGCTAGATTAATGTCTTCTTATTTAGTCGACAGTTTATATTGCGTTATAAATAATGGCTTTGTTTTACTGGATTTTGGAAGGATGAGGAGAAGCTAATTCAGACTTTTTTGGAGGGTGGGAACATTTGAAACAAATATCCCCACTGGGAACATTATAGCCAAAAGTGACCTTATCTATTGAGAGCTGCATGGCTGGGCACTTCAAGGAGCCCAGCTACTTACCTAGCTCTTGGAACCAGGTTCTCGGTTGCACCCCCAAGATACAGCCTCCTGTGTCTTGGGGTATTGGACAGACAGGGAGTCTGTCACTCCCTGGATACAATATAGACATCTCAGTGCTGCTGAAAACCAAGGTTTTGGTGATGATTAATAACTAACAGATTTTTTTCCACCGGGGGAAAAAAACAAAACAACTTGCAACAATTAGGATGGGTTTCCAGCCTGTGGGCGTTTGCTGGGTCTGATGATCAGAAGTGTAAACAATACTAAAATAATGTCCCGCTGCCCCTTGGGGCTTTCTGTGGAACAGAGTGTCCAACTCGCTTCCATTTCAGGGTAGGGGAGAGGAGGTGCTGTTCCTCATGATGAGGACAAACATGCGTGGAAAATTAACAGAGGAACCATATTAAGAAAAAAAAAGGGGAGGGGTTCATATGAGCAAAAAGAAGGGCAATCTAAAGAGTGGTCAGAGCTAAGGTGAAAATTGTCCTGCTGTCCATTGCTCTAGCAGGTCATGTCTTCTGGGGAGTGAGTGCACGGAGTGCTCACCTTGGCGTTGGTCCAGGCAGGTCATGATGTGAGTGCTCTGCAAAGCCCAGTGGTGGGTGGCTTGCCCCTGCGCAGGGTGATTGGGCTGGTGCAAGAAGGCCTTGCTCTGTTTGCTGCATCCTTCACAAGTGGGATTTCCATCTCCAAGACTAAGTGACAAAGTCACTGAATGGCTGAGGTTGAAAGGGGCGTCTGGAATCCAACCCCCCTTTATCAACCAGGATCATCTAAAGCATGTTGCCCAGGATCCTATTCAGATGGCTTTTTAGTATCTCCAAGGATGGAGACTCTGCAACCTCATTCAGCATCACCCTAGAAGGGATTGACCTACCCTTGCCCATGTTCTCTGGATCTGCATCTCTCCAGAAAGGAGGGTGTCCCACTTTGAATTAAAAGCATCCAGGAAACAGTGTGAGACTGGGAAACAGACTCACCATCCACCAACTTTTTTTAGATTAATGTGTATTAATGCAGACTGCATCAACGGAAAAGAACTGTAAAATCCTTAAAAGAATAAATCAGCTTCCCTGGAACTGCTGACAAGATCCCTGAACTACAGGAACGTGGTGGCTCTAGTGGGCTGCCAAGCTCAGAAACAAGACATCGGTTGTTTAGACAGGGGAGAGAGAGGACACAACATTAAGATGAAGAACCTGAGCTAATCCTGCAGTGAAAGCTCATGACCACATGGGCCTGGAGACACAAAGACCTGTATTTCTGCCTCTTACTCAACCAATCTTTGGAAGCACAACACACGAATTCCCACCTTCCCAAAGGCAATCATAACCTCTAAAAATTGTCGTGTCTATATCCATCTAGGTAGCTGCATATTGTAGCTGTATCAGAGGGGCACGTATGCAAATTTTCAGCCCTAGTGCTGCAAAATGAATTTTAAATTGCTGAGCGCTACCACCCTAGCTGTCTAAATCAGATGGTCAAGAGCAAACCACCAAACCGAGAGCAAAGTGAGCATGGCAGGAAGGTAAAATGGAAACCCTGAGAATTAAAGCCACAAAAATCATGTCAACATAAGAAAATCTTACAGTGCAATAGAGCCAGTTCTACAGAGCAAAACGGATAGCGCTGAGGACCTGGTGGCCGTGCCATATCTTTTGGCAGGGATTACTTTGAACTAGTTTTAATCAGATCCTGTGGTTTGAATGCCCTTCAGCCGCCAGAGCACATTAGCATTTGTAGCACGCAGTTTGGATTAGAAAGCCAGTTCATGCACTCTGAGATCGCCTTGTGACATGAACCAAAGCATGGTAAATTGAGAGAACCAGGAGATTCACTTCAGAAATGCAAATCTCATCCAAAGTAGGGAGTGATATACCCCAAATGTGACATACCCTAAAACGTCTGAAGTGGTACTTGAGGAAAGGCTGCAGGCTGGCGTTATGCCCTGCACGGTGTTTCGCTACCTGCAGGTGATCTCCTTGTAGAAATGAGCTCTTTGCCTGTGGTTGCTGCGCCTGGTAGTTTGATCAATGACAGGGTGAAGGGAGCCAAAGTGCATGTTAGCTTTGGGCCTTGGGTGCTTTGAATAAACTGTAGGTGTGAAGGAGACACACGAGATGCTTGAAAGTGTGTGTTTCACATCCTTTGTGCCTGAAGGACTTCAGCTTGATCCTCACCCAGTATTGGAGCCAGGCTTTGTGCTCTAGAGGTCACGGATGCCAACCGAGCCAACAAGGTTTGTCAAGGGCAGTTTTTCTATTACAATTCATTTGCAGATACTCAATCCATCTGTCCAGAGGTCTTATATATTATAAGTACCATGCTCTGTAAATGACCCCTTTTCAATGATAGGCCCAGGCAACTGTCTTAGATAAGATGCTGACTCGCTCAGTGGCTGTGGCCCATGAGATGGGGCTTTACTTACAGGCCAGATGCATTCTTGATCTTACGAAATGTGGAGTAAAATTGCATACTTCCAGGAACAAGGGCAGTTTAGAGGGATTCAAGCTAGGTAAACATCGAGAAAAAAATGGGAAGATGAACACTTCCATTGTATCTATTTCTAGACTTTAGCAAACAAACACAAAAGAACCTGGATATTGTTTATTTGACCTGCTGGGTCTGTGTATTTGCCTTTCTTGTAATCTTGCCAGTATTTTCAGCTTCCAGCTGGTCCAGGCATGCCCAGGAGAGGAGAAAGTTCTTTTGTGGGTGGGTTTTTATTTTGTTGCATTTCTTTCTGTTTTTTTTTTTTTTTTTTTTTTTTTTTTTTTTTTTTTTTTTTTTTTTTTTTTTTTTTTCCCCGCAGAATTTTGGCACATCTGTTCACAATATTGCCCTGAACTGGAAAGCATTGAGGTACAATGAAAATATTGAGCAGTAAAAGGTTATTCAAACTTTTTCAAAACTCAAATAAGGTTCAGAATGGGTTCATTTCATGTTATATGCAAGTTTGCCAGAAGGATGCCTCTTTCTTTATGATAACAAACCTCATTTGCTCAAATGCATTCTCATCTGAAGGGGTTGGACCAGGTTCACAAAGGTGTTGCTCTCAGCTTGGAGATTGCTCTCAACCTAGAGAAACCTTCCCCCTTCTTGAAGGCTACTCAATGGCACTATCACAGTAAAAATTTCTCCTTGGAAGCGTAGAACTCCTTGTGACAAGAAATATTAGGTTGAAGGACTTAGCAAAAATCAGCAGAGGATTGATACTTCATATGGATGGTGAAACTATTGAGCATCAGAGCACTAAAAGAAATTTCAAAATTTTTGGAAGATAGATGAAACCTTTTTGCTTTGGAGCCCAAATCAACATCAGGCTAAAAGAGATAGAGTGCTAAATGGAGATGTTCCCCATAAAAAGGTTACCTAATGTTCTGTGAGGTTCTCATTTCTGCCTCTAAAATTTCTGTTCCTGACCCCTCTGTGAGCATGTGGACATGTGGATCTCTGGTCTGATCCAGTAAGGAACACAGTGATCTTCCCTATATTGCAGATGCTCAGAAAATGACTCATCCCAGCCCAAAATAAGTTATTTTTGTCCAGATTTATTTTTCATCATTTAAAAATTTGGCAGTTTCCAAAATTTTGTGGTATTTCTTTTAAATTAAAACTCCAGACTGTAGAAAGAAACGAAGTTATTTTAAATAAACACCTCCAAAGTGTTTTGATGGGAATCTTCAGGCACTTCTCCTTTCTTATGTCTTATGTCTTATGTTAAGGTATCTTAGCTGTAGTTTGCTTTTTCCAGCATATCCATGAAGCACCAATAAAACTGTTTGCTTAGGACTCCATTTCTTAGAATCGATGTTCCTAGGTAAGTCTGTAGAAGTTTTTTGTTTGGTTGGTTTGGTTTTTTGGTTTTTTTTTTGTATTACATTGTATCAGTTTCTCTGTCTAAGTCTGTTGGACTCACCCAAGTGCTTTGCTCCTTCTGTTCCCCAAAGGTTTCCATTCCCACCTTACTTTTGTCTTTTCTCAGCTGACCCATTAATTCACATGAACCTTCTTTAAAATGAAATGCTCCTACATTTCCAAAAGAATAGAAAAATACTCCCAAACATGCAAACTTCTGTTAAAATATATTAAATTAAATATTTTTTTTTTCTACTACAATATATCCATTTCACTTTTAGGCTTTCCACGGAAGAAGATGAATACGAAGCTACCTTCTGACCAAAACATAAATTTTAAGTAAGTATTGCAGTTTTGGCTGGGAAAAGAAAATTATTCTCTCCTGCTATTGGGACTGGTCTAGGCTGATCTCTTAGTGTTTGCCAAGATCCATTGATGCTCTCTTTAACAAATTCCTTCTGGAATCATATCAGTGAAGATACCAATAAGTTTCTGAAACATGATGGTGAGCCAAAAAGTACTTGCTGCAGAAAGAGTATGATTAAGCCTACTCTCCAGGGTAGAGCTAGATTCTCCATCTATGAAAATTCTCAAATTTTCAACAAATTGTAATTTTACAGCTTCTGTTGTAGAGTAGCTGGGAGACAACCTGTGATCTGGGTTACATTGGAGGTCAAGTGAGATGATCTGATGGTTGCTTCCGTCTTGAAGTCTGTAAATTTATACATGGATTTGTACACCGACCCCAGGCTTGTTCTATCTTTTTGGTTTGTTAGCATAGTGCTGCATTGCTCACGAGCCTGCAGTTGTTCTTTCTTTTTCCCTAAATTTTCTCAGCGCTTCTTACCTTCTGCCCTCTGACAGAAACCTCATGAGAATGCAGGATCCTGCCATGTTCTGGCTCCAGTAAGATTAAACTCAACTCAACTCAACTCAACTCAACTAAACTAAACTAAACTAAACTAAACTAAACTAAACTAAAATAAAATAAAATAAAATATAGAAAGCCTAGATGTAGCAGCAGTGAGAACATATATACAACTTTCCCAGACTTCATAAAATATTCCTATCCCTTCTTCCTTACTTTAAAAACAGCACCCAACCTATGACTTATACTTTTGTAAGTCTTCCTGGGGAAGGTTGCTGTTGGGCTCAAATTCCCAAAGCAAGACTGATTCTTCATTAAGAAACAGTTTCCTGGATTTGGGCCTGACTGAGTACTGGTGAAGCTTGCATCCAAAACCAAACCTGGAAGGTGGTCCTCAAAGCTTTTTCTAATCCCCATGTGCCAATCAGATGCACATGTCTCAAGACATACTCAGGTACAATAAGCAGATTGCAAAAGACACTAAACCAGGCGAATAATAATTTAAGAGTGAGAGTGAAAGAGAGAATGAGTTGTTGGTTTGCTGTTTTTCTTACATTTCTTTGAAATTTGGGGAAATCTGTCCCTCAAGTGATTCATGTTCAACTTTTGTCATCATGCCTTGCCATGAAAATGACTTTTTGGCAACTTGATGCTACCTTGTAAGTACAAGTGCAAAGGTCTTTTCCATCTCTAATTGCTAAGAGGCCTGGAGTTAGCCAGAATTTGGAAGACAGGAAGGCTCCATTAGAAGGAAATAGTTTGTCCTGTAAAAAGGAGACTGCAAGGAAAACAAAAAGCATTTACCTTATTAAATAAAAGTGTAATTAGCTGGAAGGAAATGTGAAAGGTGTTAAGAACAAAAAAGGAACCCTTTTTCCTGAGGTGGGAAGACCACCAATAGTCACCAAAGTGGAGATAAATTTATAGTAGTGCGGGGGAGAGTCTGTTTGGAGATACTTTAATGGTAATTTTTAGGAAGAATTTACAAGCATACTCTGCTACCGAGTGGAAAAATACATTGGCCACAAAGAAATTGCTGTTTGCCAAGCCTAATGATTCATTTCTGAGTCATAAATAATAGGTCCCTAATGACAAAGAGTATAAGAGTGGTTGTCTCTTGCCAACTATTTATTAGAAAATAGAGCTAAATCATTAGCTGGGAGCTCTCTTACCGGAAAGCTGAAACCACATTTCTCTATGAAAGGTCATAAGCTATTTCCACAAGAATTTAGACAAAACATTATTGCATTTTAAATCTTTCATCTTTAGCACCAAAAAAAAAGGAGGGGAAAAAAAAAAAGCAGCAATCGGTTCACCAGAGAACTCCAATTTGTCATGGGGCATCCCTTGAGATCCAAAAGGGTAAGAAAAGAACAGGGGGGAGTTTTGAAACACCAGCAGTAGTGTCTTCTGAGGAAATGGAAATTAATTAGCTTCTTGTCCTTCAGAGATCTTCCCCACGCCATCTTCCACAGCCTGCTGGGATGTTACAGCCCAAGGGCAAGGTGTCATTACTGATAAACCATAAGATGTCCATGGCCCATCTTTTGCTCCATGAATGAGTCCCTGCTTCGAAGAAGTGCCTCGGTGGCTGCTTGGTTCCTGCTGACTTCAAAGAGAAGTGGATGAGCATTTTAAGTTAAGCCCATCTGAACGTGCCTTGTTGGAGCAGAGTCTCTTGTCATGCACTGGTCCAGAAGAAAAGCTGTGAGTAACTTCCATCTAATGGAGAAGGGAAACCAAGGCACAAGGAGGCGAGAGCCAAGCCATTTTTATGGCTGAAGTGTGACACCTGTAATGTTCAGCAAATCAGCCCTTCCACATGGTCTGTCTCTCAGTTGTTTGCTCTTGATTGGAGGGATGTCTCTGCTGGTCCCAGCTCCTGGGTGTCACGGACAACACCTGACTCAGCTAAGTGCATCCGAAGGCCAAGTATCCAGCTTTGACCTGATCTGTGTCTAGAGGAGTTAAGCAACTGCAACATTTAATTCAGTCGCATACATCAGCTTAATTATCTCTTGATCAGATGAAGTTTGTCTTGATTACTATTACTATTAGTCTCTGGTCACTCGCCAGACCAGGAGAGGAACAGTGAACCTACACTTTGCTTGTGTCTCCACATTTCAATTCTCTAAATGCTCTAAATTGTTGAGTATAATTTGAATTAAAATGTGAAATAAAATTATAGTAGGACCTGACTTGTCAGTGGAAGAACCTGAGGAAAATCAACACAAAGTCAAATTTTCGCTGTCTTGCAGTATTTCATTTTTGAGATGGAGGCTTTATGATCACAGTTTGTGGAATGAGGCAATTATGTTTGAATCTCAGGTCTACCTAAAAAAAAGTTTATAGCTCTCACAGGCTGAGGGAAATCTAATAAAACATAAATCCTGAAGTTATAAATGAAAAAAAAAATCTAAAATTATGTTTGCTAAAACATCCTCATGAATTTGCTGCACTGCTCAGGTTGTTTGAGTTTTGTAATCATGTAAATGTTTTCTACCAGGATCCATCAGAGCTGAGAAAGAACAGACAGCAGTTTTTTAGAGAAATTCTTTCTCACAGCTTGTTCTGGATTTGCTTCCCAAAAAAGCCATTTTTTTTGGTGCCAATGAAATTTTGAGAATCAAACTTTTTGAGGAATTTCCTTCCAACACTGCGTGTCAGGCTTTCTCTGACTTTGAACTTTGATGCTACAGAAAGAAACACAGCACCTCTTCCTTAAATTGGGCTAATGCACAAGAAGAAGAGGAAAGGTGGCCAGGGAAAGGCAACTCTTGGTCAGGGGTTTTCGTCTTGCTCTGCTTGTGTACCACTCCCAGAACAGCGAGTCTGGATCCATCACGGTAAAATAACACTGATCCATATTGACACACACGTATGTGTGCTTGCATTTAAAATACTTTGTTTAATCTGAAGAAGATGTTTCTAATTCTCTGGGATGGTTTTGTTTCAAGCAATGGTAGCTGCTAGTTTTGGTGGCTTTTACTCAACACTTCTGCCTTGTTTGCTTGGTTCCTGCTCTCCTTCTGCTTCCTGGGGCTCATGCACTGCTTTTCTGTCTGGCTTGTCTTCTACTGGAAAATGAATAATGGCTTTTCAGCTTTTCAGTGCTCTTTTATGGGAAGGCCATGCAGAAGCACTGCCATTTTGCTGCATTTTTGCCCATGCCTTGAGCCAACGTTTTTTTTTTTTTTTTTTTCCCCTAATTCCCACTCTATTCATCAAAGATTTCCAAGACATGACATGCTGGTATAGATTTCTAAAGTTTTGTCTCTGGATTAGTAGCGGTCCTCCTGGGAACCACGCCTCTGCCAGCAGTAGTTCCCATGGGCACAGAAGTATTTTCATTCTGAGTTGTCTATGAAGGCAGCTGGAGAACCAGGTGTGTGAATGTCTTGGAGATCTGAGAATTCAACAGTGGTCACCTGAGTCTTGGGATGACTCAGGCTTACCAGGATGTGCTAATTCCAGCCCAGTAAAGCCATGTGGACTGTCCTAGAGAGCTCCCACCTCGGCTTCACTAGGAGGGGACAGCACTCTGATGGCTCCTGTCTTGCTATACAACTAAGGAGTTCCTTTCAGCAATTTGGAGGAGAGCGAGAACCCAGCAAAAAAGAAAAACACTAAAAACCAGATTCACTGAGATTAAAGAGCACTCAGAATGTTTGACATCTGAGCCCTGCTCCCATTTCCATGAGGTACCAGTATGTCTTGAGAGAAGGATGCAGGATCATCTCAGGCCCAACATGTTACGTGCTTTCCTTTCCAGAACAAATGCACCCACAAACACATACACACCCCAGATCTGTGGCTTTTCCACCTTGAGAGCAAAGTGCAAACTGCATGGAATAAAATGTAATGCTGAGTTCAAAAACCACAGGAAACCTTGCAAATCTTTAAGGAACTTTTCCCCATTGACTGTGCTGTTATTTTCTTCTGGTTACCCCTGATTGTGTTGCATGGAGCTGAGGGATCTCTCAGGGATTTATGATGATTCCAAAAGAAAAGGAAAGAAAAAAATAAGCCAAGTGTGGCCCTCATGTTAGGTGCTGTTCTGCTTTCTTCTTTGTAAAGGAAAGCGCTCTCCGCCTGTCCTGATAAGCTAGCTCAGCTGGGCTCAGCACTCAGCTGCCTCCTGCGCGCAACTGGATTTTACTGGATTTTACTGCGTGGAGACACTAAACTCCCTATGAACTCGGAGGTTTAGACCTTTACAGAGCAAAAATTGTAGGACTATAATTCAGTGGGAAGTAAAAAGTGTAAGGTGGCTAGCATTACCAGGAGAACTCCGCTCAACATCTGGGCACGCAGAAGAGAAAAAAAGTGATGTATGCGGCATCCTCCAACCTGCCACAGGGCTTTCGGTGAGGATGTCGCCTCAAGGATAAATAATAAAACATGGCACTAACTGGGCCTTCCCTCCATCTGCTTTTGGCCATTGATGGGCATAAGGGGCTGAGCTAGGTGCTCCAGCTCAGCACAGCCGCTCTTCATTCCTCCATTACCTGTACTCTCATCCGTCCAAATACCTTGTTCATACCTACCATATCTCTCTATGCTTATTTTTCTGATGTCTGTTTATCTTTCTGTCCATTTTTGTATGTTGGCATCCATTTCTAATATTTTCATCCCTGTCGTCAGTCTCTACCTACTTTAAAATTGCTCAGCATGCTGGCAGTTCCTTTTTTAAAGGAAAACGTAGCACCCCTTGTGAAGGGGCTACATGCTGCAAGGCACAGCCTTGAATGTACTTTTCCCATGAGTATGATTTCTCCCAAACACTGGGTTGGTCCAGCTTAGGTATTAATTACAAATAATAAGATTCCAATTGGCAAAAAAATTAAAGTGATCCTAGATATCTTCTGTTGCTTTTCACATGACTCTTTCCTGGTTGCTCTATGTTCAGACTCATAGTCAAAGTCAAAGGCTTTCTTGTATAAACAGACCAAAAAGGAAGGAATCTATATGACCATATTCTGTCCCCAAAATAGATGCAGTCTGATTTTCAGAGGTGATTCCTCCTCCCCACCCACTGCCACAATGAAGTAATAAAGATCTGCCTGCACTCAGCAACCCAAAAAATTATATCATATACATTTATTTGGAGGTTAAATACAGTAATTTAAAGCACTAAGTTGAGGTAACCAGAGTTCAGAAGTTTGTGTCCGATATGGAAGGAGTGTTTTGGCTTATGCAGAGGACCACGTCATGTCATCTCATTCATATCCTTATCATGTGCCAGAAAAGCACTTAAACACATGCTTAATTCCCACATAAGCCACTGGGACACATGTGTCCTTTCCTGACTCATGGTGTAGTTAGATGTGTGCTTAACTGCTTTTCTGAATCAGGCCGTAGGGATCTTTGGAGTCCCACCCTGTCGCAAGCAATGAGGCCAGATGCTGCATTTGATGCTTTCATGAGAGCGTACGAGACAGCTGCAGCCTCCCAAGAAAACAAAATTGCTGCAGTGATGCTGGTGGCTTGACAGCGCTCATCTGGGGGAGGCACGAAGCTAAACATCAACACCAAAATTGGCCAGTAAAGGGCAAATTATCTTCATGGGGTGTTCCCCAACATTGGACCTGAGACCCCAGGAAGGTGGTCGTTGTTTGCATGGAGAATAGCACGGATCCCATTACTCCACATTCTGAGTAGAAGTTGGCAGGCAGACCTAAAGTGATCTTTAAAAGCAAGTGAGGGATGCATGAAAGGAAAGACTTGATGGTGACAAAAGGAGACCAGGTAGGTGACAGGAGGTGGGAATATCCTTCAGTAGTGAAACAGAATATGGAAGGTCTGCTCACCTCCAGGGGTGGCATGAATAAGTTGCAAAGGAGAACAGGAGAAGAGAGGTTAGGAGAAAGAAGAAAGAGAAAAAAAAAATGAAAATGAAAATAGAAAAAAAAAAGAAGAAATAAGAAAGAAAAGTGATCCCCCCCAGACAAAAGCCCCCAGCACTGAGCAGCCGACTGGCATTTCCCTGGCCTCTTGTTCTGAGGAGGTGCCCCCAGAAACATCTCCAGCCCCAAGGAGATGCTACAGGCATGGGGTGAGAAAGTGCTGCCTTTCTTCTGTGAAAAACCCATTGCTGAGACACAAGATGTTTCCTGTTAGTGTGTTGTAGAGCCTTACCATGCTCAAAATACTCTGGCCAGAAAGAAAACATTGACCAAAAAAATAAGTGCAGAGTGGAAGCCCTTTTCTTCCTTTCCAAAAGTTCGAGGAGACTGCAAGAGGTGGAGGTTCCATCCAGAGGTGCAGTCTGCTGGAGCTGGAGCCTGTTTCATACGTTTCACAGCTACTTCACCTGGGAAGAAGACTTTGAGAAAAGATCAGGCCATGCTGAAATGTCCCTTGTCAGTGTCTTCTGAACAGAATATGCCAATTGTTCACTTTAAAATGTTTTTTTTTTTTAATTTTAGTTTTAGTTTAAGATTTTTTTGACATTTGACATCTGCATCTACATTTAAAATATGCATTCTACAAAAAGATGGAAATCAGAGCAAAGTGGGTCATTCGAAGAACTTTAATCAAAGCCGTACATGTTTTTCTTCTTTTCCTTTGCAAGTATTTATAAAATTCTCTATTTTTCTCCCTTATTTGCATCCAAACCACACCTCAGATGCTCCAGCCCCTTCCAGAACAAAACTTCTGCTCTTCACATGACCCCTTCTTTTTCTGCAAAGACATCTGGCCTGCAGGAATATGAATATGTAGCCTTTTTCTCTTGCAATCTCGGTGTGTTTTATGAATTAGTAGTGTGATGGGAATCAGAAGCCCTTCAACACCTTATAAATCTGAAATCATATTCAGCTGAATTGTGCCATGCAGACTTGACACTGGGAGCACTCATTTTTTATCAAGGTATTGATCCTTTTTCTCTCTCTCTCTCTTTTTTTTTTTTATTCATTTTTTGGAGTTTATTTCTTTTATTGGCTCTGTCTGTCTTGCCCACACTGGTTTAAATGTACTTGCTCTTTAGAGCTGGGCAGTCCTTTTCCTGACAAGTGCTTCAGAGGAGGTCCACCTTTTTGAGTCCAGATATTGTAGCCAAGAGGGTTTGATCAAAGACCTGGCAAAGGCACTGCTACGGAAGTTGAACACAGTGGGAGGCTCCATTTATTCCTCTTGTCATAGCTGAGCTGATGAGAATAGAAGAAAAGAGAAGGGAAAAAATGCTTAATTTAAGGGATTCTGTATTAGACTCCTGCTATGGTCAAAATGGTGAATTTGTATCACGGTAGCATCCAGGGGCTTCAGCTGAGACCAGGGTAGCTTTGTGCATGACTTTGTGTATGATTTCGCATTGCTCTGGGGCTACGCTGCTGGGGGTGGTCCTTCACTATGGGGACTTTCTTGCATGGGTCCCATAACTGAGACAACCACAAGGATGAGCAGGTAGAGGGAAAGCAGATTCATAATGTGCCCTCCATGGTCTCCCAAGATCTTTTCCCTGTTTCCTCTCTTCGGGGCTCTGAAGAACCATGGTCCTTCTGGTAGCTCCTGATAGCAGCTGTCTTGGTTGCCACACCAGGTGCAGCACAACCTGCCACCATGCACGATAAATGTCCGAGCTTCTGCTCATGGCTTCTACAGGCCATGTCTAAAGGAGGTTGCTGAGAGCTGCTGGGGCACACAGGTTGAAGAAGAGGCGCACTTGTGTCCAGGAAGATCACCATGTGAAAAGGTCCCTTGGAGGAGGAAGATAGGACACGAATGGAGGAATTTACAGCTGCAGACAGCATGTTGGTATCATGTTTTACCAAGGGATTTGAATTTAGAGAAGAGTTTTTATTGCAGGATGGAAAGACTAAGGGAGAGAGGTTTGAGCTTTTTAAAATTCCTTTATTCCTCATGCGTAGGAAGAGGAGAATTCCTTATGAATCTTGTCGAATTCAGATTAAAGGCCTTGGATACACAGGCAGAACTCAGTAAAAGCCCACTCATCCATAGCAGGTAGATTGAGGATTTGATCACCTCCAGCTCCGAAACTGCTCCCTCCTGGCATGTGAGTCACCATCAAAGCAGCTGCTGGGCAGGAGCACCAGGTCTCCTCAGCCCGAGAAGACAGCGCCGTTCCTCTTGGCTGAGGTAGAAATAAATAGAAGAGTACTGGAAAGAAGCTGTAGCAAAGCAGCAAAAAAATTTCCAGCAACACAAGACCAGCCCAGAACCCAGATAGTTTTCGGAAACGCTGCAGAGCCTGTGATTACCTCTGCAATACAAGAAAGAAACAGGAAATTACCTAAATATAGAGGGGAGGGCTTAGGAAAAGACCAAAGGAATTTCCTCATAACTTTCTTTTCTTCAAGGTCACAGTGGAGAAGCCAGAAGAGGCACTGTGCAAGCTGTACTGTTTGTGATGGCAAGGCGAGACCATGGGACCAGAGTGACGGGTAAAATCCTTGTCCCCACATACACTTGTGTCCATATCGGTATATAGCCAAAAGAAAAACCCTCATTCTTGTTGGGACACAAGGCACTATGAGGAGCTATGGGTTCTCGGGGGTGGACAGAAGCCATCACAGTGGGAATAACAGTGTGGAGGACCTGGATGATAAGCTGGAGAGACACTGGAGCGATGCTGGCATTTCTGTGTGTGGACTGGCCACTAGAAGGGGTTGGAGAGCCACGTGCCAGGAGCCTGCAAAAGCACAAAATCCCTGCATTTCATAAGGTCACTTGGCTCCGAGAGGCAGTGTTACCCTGCGGAGGGCAGGAGTGGGGGCAGCCATGGTGCTGATGGGGCTGTAGGATAAGGAGAACTGGGAGCAGTGCCTAGGGGTGATGCTCGCAGGGACCTTTCTAGGCACAGAGCATGTCCGTGCTGTCACCTCTCCTGCACTACCCAGAGAGCAGGGACATGAGGGCCCATCCTCAGCCCTAATCCCTTTGGCCTGCACAAGCCTTCCTGCTGCACTGAAACCCAATTATCTCTATAGACTTGTTTTTCTGACAGCATCCCGATGCCAGGGTACAATAGCCGAGGCCTCTCCCACCGAGAGCAGCCGGATCTGAGGCAGCATCTGTTTTATCTTAGCATAGTTCCTGCTTTCCCCAATTTTCCATGTGGCACTGACAGAGACATGGGGTAATGTGACTTTCCAGAGGCCACGTGGTTTTGCAATGGGCTCTGCTTGGGCTAATTTCTAACATTCCTGCTGGCCTTTGCTGCTGTAATGCACATTTATTGCTGCTGTCGGGAGAGACACAGTCCCTAACAGCAGCATCTACCCCTGGCCCAGGATTTGTGACACATAAACCCAGAGATTTGCTCAGCCACGTACAAGGAAAGACTCATACAAGGAAAGGGTCTAAAAGCCTCTTCTGTATTCTCTGTCTCCAGGGTAGTATAATGAATCCTTCCTGTGGATAATGCAGCCAGCGTTGTCTTATTTAACTGCTCTGTTAACTTAAGTAATTCCAGTCTTAAGTCCCTTCCAAGAAAAGATGCTCTTTGAGTTTAAAGGGGGAGCAGACAAATGCACCATGAGCCCACAGGGTCTCACAAGAAGAGCTGGTTCAGGAAGTGGAGAGGTCCCAGGAGAAAGGGATGAGCAGGAGGGAGAGAATGGTGTTCAGTCCTATTAGACATTAACTAGTGCAAGTGGCAGCTGTCTTGCTCTGTAGGGAATTGGTGGCCCACCGCATGCACAGGCTGTCCCACAGTCACAAAGCATCAGGATCAGTGCAGACCTTTTGGTCCATGCGCCACGGCTGCACTCCGGACACAGACCACGCATCCATAGGGCCTCTCTGCCGGCTGTCCAGGACTGTTCTGCAGCTTGGTGGTGATGGCACAAGACTGATGGCACAAGACTGAAAATCAGGTTTCTGGCTGAAGCAGCTGCAAACATGTGGATTATGCTGTATACCCAGGTGGGGGGAGACGGAAGGTGCTTGGTCCCTACAGTGCAGGAATGCAAGGTTAAGAGTCATGGGACTGGGATGAAAAACAGGACTTTTTTTCTATGCCAATCCCTGTTATTGAATGAGACATGTTGCCTTGACAGCTATATGTCTTGACAGTAGGTACAGGGCAGCCGCTAGGTGAGGAGTATCTCATTAGCCATTATTGCAGTTCACATCAGCACACAAAGAGCTCCCAGGACATCCCATGACCACAGGAGCGGCTTTATCCTGAGTCCTAACCAAGTATGAACTGCAAGTTCCAAAATTTCCATCTTTTGCCTCACTCAGATGCCTCTGCATAGGCTGAACTGACTAGTATGTGTGTGTGTAAATTTTTTGACTGCCACAAATGCAAAATTCTTTCTGCAGGAATTTAGGTTGCATCTGGCAGAGCTCTTCAAGCTTGTCCCCTGATGTCCAATGTTTTTCTAACTGTCAATCCAGAGGTGCGAGCACCTCTAGCCCCTGCTCAGGGTCTCACAGCTGCCTGAGGAACCCGTATAAACAGGTCAAAGCATGCATTAGGCAGCCGGGACATTAAGAGGAAAATCAGAGCTGATACCAGCTGGAAGAGCTAATTCTTGTCCTTGGGATCTGTCTCCCTGGAGCGCGTTTCTTGTGAGTGAATATCCCAGGCTCTGAAAACTTCCCATCTCTTCCTGCCCTGTGCTTTGAAGGTGGTTTTTCCATAGCTGGCAAAGGGGAAACTGAGCCAGTCCGTGGCAGAGTGACTTGATGGTGCATTTGTGGGAAAGCTAAGGAGAGAATCTCTTCTGCCTCCTCTCTCAGGGCTATCCTGTTGTTCCCGCTAGCTCAGCCCCAGCACTCTCAGAGCTACAAACGAGATGAGGTGGGTGGAGGGGGGACCATCCTTGCATCTGTTGGAAGAACACAAAATATTTCTGCCTCCCGCCCTGTTCTCCGGGGGCTGCACGGAGACCCGTGCACCGAAGCTGGAGACAAGGCTGGATTGTTTCCCCACAAACAGCCTCTTCTGTGTGTGCACTGACCCCGCGGATCGCAGCGCCGGTGCCTCGCAGCGAAGGGCGGCGGGGCGGCCGGGTTGATGCGCGCAGTGCGTGCGAGCGCGTGGGTGTTCCTGGCAGACCCGTGGCCGGGGCAGGCTGGGGAGCAATCCTGGGCGCCTGCGTGGGGATGCTCTGCTCCCGTGCTGCTCTAGGGGAACATTTCTGGGAGTGAAGCGATGCTCCCGCTCCTCGACCTCCGGAGCGGGAATCCCATAGGGCAGCTCCGGCCCTATGGCAAAGGAAAACTATTCCTCTCGCTGGAGCAGGGGGTGCAGCAGCGTAAGGCGCACGGACAGACTTTGGGAGGAATCGGGCAGTATTGGCAGTTTAGGAGCCAGCTGGAGGGGCAGCCAGTGGCGTGGAAGGAATAAAACACTGGATTTTCCTATGGCACTCAGGAGTTTGACTCCCAGCCCTTTCATCCTACCCATAAGTGAACTGCAGAAATGCTTTCTGCTGGATTTTGGGGAGGCCAGGATTGTAAGTGATTGTATTTATAGCATGGCTCCAAAAAGGTGCTGTTTTGAGCACTGTCCCACAACTATCCACACTGGTCAACTGCCAGCACACTCCTTGGTATGGTTTGGGCTTGTGCCAACAAGTCCTGCCAAAGAAAAGCCAGGCAGAGGTCAGGAATAAGCCCAAACCATGGTTTGTTTCCAAACCATAAACCATTGCAGCCACCCCATCATCAGGGCAAGAAGATATGAGTAGGGACATGAGTGAAGCTCTGCTCCTTCCTCTCAGAGGGCAGAAGACATGGGGCATTTAATTCATTAAAGTTGATGTAAACAAGGTTTCACTGAGAGACTAGGCTATGGCAGAACCTGGGGAGATGCTTCCAGCTATGTGCAGCTATGTGGACCTTTATCTGGGCCAGTGAGGCCATCCTCTTGCTTCCTCAGCCTGATGGGGATACCTAGGGAAGCCACTTCCCAACTGATGACAGTGACCTCCTCCAAAGTTGCCTATATAAAAAAAGTAGCTCATAAGCCTGTTTTTTTTTTTTTTTTTCTTTTTTTTTCAGATTAGATCATAAACTCATGAAAGCTAAAACTTCTTCTAAAACATTGGTTTGCAGCCCAGGCAAAGGGTGTCTCTCACCTGGGTGCTTGAGCATGCTGCTGTGATAATAGCACTGCTTGCAGAACAGTGAGATACAAGCAAGTAAACCTGCAACCAATTCATAATCCAGAATGACAGCAGTATTCTAAAATACTAGAGGAAACAGTCAAGTTCAACCTAACTTGTCCTTGCAGAGCAATATGGCTCTTTCTTTTAATTTTGTTATTTAAATTTTGAGAGAATTTACTCTCTCCAAACTGGAGTTGGCAGCAATTGACACTTAACTGGCACAAAACCCAGGGACAGAAAAGATGGTGAAAACTTATCTGGCCAATATTCCCTGGAACGATTTTCCCTGGCCTGGCTGTATTGCTTTATCACACCCACACTTGCATTACCTAAGAAGATAGTTAGGCTTGTGGTACACCACAGCCACAAAAAGCAGTCAATTAACTTGTTAGCTTGAGTCAATAGAGCAGATTGCAACTAGAGTTTGGCAAACAGGTCAAGTTAACCTGACAACGCACCTCCTCTGCTGCAAACTTTCAGCCAGAGCTAGACGAAGAGAAGGAGGATCTATCCATCCGTCTGTCTGTTTGCCAATGATCCTGCAGCTTCTCCACTCATGCCCTCATTTTCATGAAGGCCAAGACAGCCTGATGGTTTTGCACCTTTATCCTTCTCTATGAGAAAGCTGCAGGCTCATGACGGTCTGCTCCATGCTCTGCAGGGATAGCAGGTGCTTGGTGATTCCCTCAGCCCATCAGTGCTTGGATGCAAGTTAAAATTGCATAAAGTCAGATTTCACCTACAGTAGGAGATTAAGCATGCCCTGGACCATTACAGAGTAACGAGGTTGGAAGGGAGATCATCTAGACCAATCTGCTCAAGCAGGGTCACCTAGAGTAGGCTGCCCAGGTGGCTTATGAATATCTCCAAGGATGGAGACTCCAAAACATCTCTGGACAACCTGTTCAGCCACACTCGCAATTAAAGAGTTTTCCTGGCAGCGGGACCAGCTATTCTGCATCCATATCAATAAACTCTCTGAGCTTCTGAGCTTCCAAAACAAGAAGGCTTCATACTGTTTTTTATTGTTAATAGTCCCTGGTTCATGATAACTCCAGAGCTGTGATGGTTGATAGAGGTCAAGAAGAAGTGAACTAGTCTGATATTGACACAGCTGAAGAATTCACAGTACTGAGACTGCACAGAGAAAAGGGAAGGAAAAGCTTCCATAGCATCTTCCCCCGGATGATCTCAACCCTTACTGGTGTCAAAACTGGAGCTGGTGGAAATAGGTTCTAATTAAAAGCCCTTTTTCGCTATTAAAAGACGAAAAGAAAAGAAAAGAAAAGAAAAGAAAAGAAAAGAAAAGAAAAGAAAAGAAAAGAAAAGAAAAGAAAAGAAAAGAAAAGAAAAGAAAAGAAAA
>VZSV01000284.1:274066-312410 GCA_013398735.1 Nothocercus julius
CTAAAATGGCTTTGTCATCTGAAAAATTCCATGTTGGGGATATTGGTGAAATGCTCTGTTCCTGTGCAGGTTATGACCTTTGCCACAGGTGAGGCTAAGAGACAATGAGTCATTTGTCTAAGTGACTCAGTGAATCAGTGACAAAATCAAAAAGTTAGAACCTGAGAATTAATTCTGCTTTTTCCACCTGCCCTCTTCCAGCCAAGGAAACTCTTACTCTGATCTCTACGTTTCCTGCCCTTCTCTCAGTTGTTAAGGGTGATCTTCATTTTATCTGTGAGGCCTTGTTTCAGTTAAAGTTGCATCATTTATTCTGGATAATTTGAAAACAAAGAAATAAAAAAGAAAAAAAATCTTTCTGAGGGGAACCTGGGCCATTTGTTTTGCAGGGAAAAGACTGTTTTCCTGTAATTGCAGTCACTCATGACACGATATCCCCATCTCCCCCCACCACGTCCTATGACCGCAAAGAGCTGAGGATTATGCTAACCCACTATTAAGCGCTTGCTGGTGTCAGATATCTCAAAATATTGTGCGCAAGTATAACCGAGCACATTATCCTGGCAGGAGCACATTCCATGAAAGCCCAGGCAGTCTGGGACGCCGGGGCTCTCTCCCAGTTCAGGGAACATGTACAGCGCTCGTCCTTCCCCGTTGTGCTCTTGCTGCTTCACCCCATGCTCTGCTGGTTTCCTGAGTTCATTCACCTCTTGCTTTTGCTGTCTGTCTAGTGGATTTCCTTACAATGTGACCAGGTTTATGTTATGCAGAGAGATGGGATCGGCACGGGGCAGAAGGTTATTGGATCATTAGCATGGCTGTTATTGCATTGAGTTTTGAGGCCATCTGTTCTTGTTTTCCTGCATCTCGTTCTGGGATACTTGTGGAAGAGGGAATCCCTCTCCCCGTTGCTAGGCAAGCAGTCAGCATCTCAGTCTGGATAGGGAACCGCAAGCAAACTCTCACACACAAACACACCCTCAAAGCAAAATGCACAAATTGCCAAAGGGGATTTTTGCTTGCCCAGCTGCCTCTGGCAGGAGACACAGCAACTTGTGAACCCCAGCATGGAAAAAATCCCCATAATCAGCAGAGAAAAAGGGGATCAAATGCTTCAAATTCAGCTGGCGAGTGGATCTGAAGAAGCAGGAGTGGACCCCAGCCCCTAAGTTTGGGGAGGACAGTGAAGAAATCCACCCCCTTCCAAAAACAGCAAGGCCAAGCACACTTCCCTTTGGCCTGACATCATATCTGAGCAAAGAGTCTCCCAGTGACGCTACATGAGACATTGCAGTTTGGTTGCTCATAGTTTAGTGGAGACAGCACCTCTGCATTTCCAGCCCTTCTTTGATGATTGCATCAAGAACTGGCCTCCATTCTTTAGGTGGGATTCAATGTCTAATTTTAGTCCTTGATAACCAGGCTGCCCATCCGAACTGGTGTTCTGGGCCCTTTCATAGGACCTCAGCTTGAGCTGGAAGCCTAATTAAATGAAGAATTTGTCTGACTTCTGTCAGACAAATGTGGGCATTTACAACACAGTCCTCTTCAAGTGAGCTAAGCTTTGGCAACTTTTATTTTCTGCATTATCCATCTCCTTGTACTGTGCGTGTCCTCTCCCTCCCATGCTCCTGCCCGGCACAGTTTACACTTCAGCTGCCACCCCTGCACTCCCCTTGTCACAGGAGGAGCCCATCAAAATAAAAAAAAACACATCATGGTGTTTTATGTAACGGCACAGGTTTGGGGATGCAGAAACTGAGTTGTGGAAGGCTCTGTGACCACTCAGACTCCCTTTGTGGTGTGTTTCATCTCCAAAGCATGAGACGGCAGCTGTGAGCAGAGCTATTATCACTTGCTCCTAATTTATAGCTGAGGGCTGATCCCTAAATTCCTAAAAGCAAGGGGTTAAGATGATTTATTTGGTGGAAACATTTGCAGACTTGTGTTGAGAGCTTTTATCATAATTACAGGTGTAAAATGTCAGTGTCCATAATTTTTCAAAGAAATTGCACAGATTATGTTTCTCTTCCAAAACACACCAAGCTTTTTATGTGTGAATTTAGTACTTTAAAAATGAAGCTGACTGACAGCTCTGCAAGCCTGTATTTGCTCTGCATCCTGAAAAGCACACACTTCCCAACGCCGGAGCGGCCAGATCACTTCCAAGGAAGGAGTTTCATTGCTGTTATTCCTGAACAGCTCCATCTGGCTCTCCCAAAACTGTTCTCCCCAGCCTAGGGAATTTCTGCCGTGGGGGCTACCAAGCAGCAGATCAGCAGCCCAGATACCAAATGGTAGTGAGTGAAGCAGCTACTGGATCGGTGCAAGGAAGGCCCCATCACTGAGAAATGAAGATCCACATCTCCAAGTTAGTGGTCAATGTTAGTACAAAAAGAAATAACTCTGAGTGGATGGTGGATCAAAGCAAGCTGGCAGTAAAAAGATTTCTATTCAGTAGAGCAGGAAGGTCCTGGAACTACCTATGAGGCAGGAGGGGAAGGCATTTTCAGATCAAGCTGAAAAGGTTCATGCCCATGACGTTTGGGGCTGGGGCTTAGTAATCTACACTATGTCTTTCGTAGGAGACTTGCAAAGCCAGAAGCAGTCAGCAAGCTAGCAGGGTCTTAACCACATTGGACCAGAAGAAAAGGGTACAAAGCCATCAAGGGTCACGTGCCATTTGTTTAAAGACATCAAGCAGCCTCTCAGTTCAGAGATATATCACTGGCAAATCTGCAGCTTCTCTTTGTAGTAAGCTGCTTTGTGAGAAAGCACTGCGGCCACTCCAGCAGAGCTCACTTCCCCATGTCCGAGACTGGATTCTAGACAAAACTCAGCCCACGATGCTGAAGGGTCTTTCCTTTCCAATTCCTACACGGCAGGACAAAGGGTAGGGTGATAATAGAGAGAAGGGGTATCTGAGGTTTCTTCCAGCTATCCTGAGCCTTCTGAGACTGACAGAATGCAGAGGTGGTAAGGATTTGATATTCCATGAGTAAGTAGCCATCACTAATGCCAGAGCTATATCAAAGTCACACAGTGAAATTTGGTAGAGAATATGTTGAAGTTAAAAATTCCACAGTGGAAATCGTCAGTGAGCTTTCCTTGGAAAATTATAAAGGACCAACCCTGGCTTGTCTCTCTGTTGTACCTAGTATATGCTAAGTCCCTGGCTGACATGTTTGTAAAACCATGCAAAACACCTAGAGATGTTGGCCACCAGAAGTTTGCAAAGTGCTTTGAAATCATGGGCAGTGGATGGTTAAAGAAGATGAGAGAAGATTTTCATCGCAAGTCTTCTCTGGAACGGTGGTCAAGTCCCTTTTCTTCTTTTTTCCCAATTCCCTTTTGTTCTTTTTAAGGTATTTTTTATCTCATAGGATTAGTATGTAAAGGACTCAGATACTCTCTGGAGCTGAGGACCATTTCTATGCTCACAGAAGATAGTTATTCCACTGCTGGCTCTGCTAGCAAGGATTACAGCCTCATCTGAAGTCACATAAAATCTCATAAAAAAAAATGTTAAAAGTCCCAAACAAAGCCCTTTATTTATTGTTTGTGTGCAGTTAGGACCCTGGCAGAGAGAGAAAAAAAAAAGCATTACTCCTCAGGAAATTACCTTCTGAAAATCAGGTTAAAACCGGACATCTTGCTGAGAGCTTATGAATGGACAGTTTCCAAATTCCATCTTCCACTCCAAAGTATTTCATTCCTGACACTCAGGAAAGCAGTCTATTTGATAGAGCTGAGGGTGGGGAAGAGATATCCATCGATCAATATTATAACACTGGTGCATTATCTCAGTGACTGTGGAGGCCTCTGGAGTTATAAATAGTGATTTACAGATCACCAAGGGATGTTTTCCATTAAAGTGCTGTTAGACCCTGAATAGAGAACCTGGAAAAATGACATTGCAGCCATCCATAGCTATTCTCCCCAGTGACTTTTTTGGGAACAAGCAAGATTGCGGAGGCAGCTTCTGCTGTCCAGCACCATAGGTTTGACTTGAAATCAGCCAGGTCCCTTCATTATTGACACTAATATAGCTAATATAGGTTTTTATGCAAAGTATGCATACTCTGGTTACACTTATCCGAAAAACTGTACGATCTTGAATGTCAGCTATTTAGAAATCATCGAGTGGGATGATGGGACAGACATAAATGCATGGATAATATACATGGATGAAATGCATGGATCACTTCAGCTCAGTCTTCCTGCAAAACTGAGTTAAAAATGTTTGGGCCTATAAAATGCTACTATAAATACCTCAGCCTAGATCTGCCCTCTTATCTCTGAGGTTTGCCAGGATCTGGTACCTCCAGTTTTCCTTTCCTTCCGTTTTATGATTTTTCCATACTGATGTTTCCCGTATATTTAGCATTTGTTAGATAAACAGCAATCTTCCTGCGTCCCACCTTTGCAGCAGCATGAAGAAGTCATTCTCTACTAATAAGCTTTACTCTTGCCTTCTCCCTTGCTACACACAAGTATATCATGGATCTCCAAGTGTCCATACACATAGACTTCATCTATTTTCATGCATCTTAACTGTTTTTGATGGCCCTACACTAAACCCCTTAGTGAAATGCCCAGACTTTGTTCGGAGACAGATGCCAACACCCTCAGGTGGTGCCATGATGTGCAGGGACCTTGGTAAGCTAGTGGTGGGAACACCGTAGGGTAGCCAACTGGTGGATGAAGGGGGCAGATCCGGGCAGTCCCAGTGCAGTACTGGGGGATGGAAGCCGTTGGCGACGCCAGTGACTCCAAACTAGCTCCACAAAGATGAACTAGTTGGTCCAGGACTTGCTGCTTCCTCCAGGCAAGTACAACCCTTGCATGGCTCTGCTGTGCTCACCCCACCATGGTTATGGCTTCCAGATTGTGACCAATGTCTGTTAGCCCTACTTTAAAATGTACAAAGGCTACTCATGCATGTCCCCCCAGGCTTCACAGTAGCTGTGTGTGATAGAACATTACTGTGCTATTTTAATCATTGGGTGCTGGATTACAGCATTGGTTTGACATTTTTGGAATAAAGATCTTTTCATCTACTTGATCTTGCATAATTACAGTATCCAGTTAATAGCCAGTTATTTGGATTTATTAAAAAAAAACAGTATTTTCTTTTTATAAGAGCAGCCAGTTTTCTAAGGCATATATTTCTCAGAATTGATTTAATCAAATGACTTTCAACTTTTTCCATCCCAGAAGGTCAAAATAAAAGAAAAAAAAAGAAAAAAAAAAGGAAGAAGAAAAGAAAGAAAATGAAAACTTTGGTGAATATTTTCCTATGAGCATTATGAAATCTGTTCCCTTCTACAACTAAAGGAGACTACAGCTGTTTGGAAACTGTTTGGGTCTTTTCTTTGCCCTTGCATAATCTATTTTTTTCTTTTTCTACTTTTTTTTTTTTTTTTTTTTTTTTGGCAATCCTGCCAAAAAAATTGAGAGAAAAATCTTTTTTTTCTTTCTGACAGAAGTTATTTTATTTTTTCCCTTAGAAAAGACAACAGAGCCCAAGAGCCCATTAACTGTCCTATTTGATTGGGGAACACATGTCTTTTAAGCAATTTACATTTCTAATGGGAAATCTGACCAACTTAACCGTTCCTCTCCAAACATATTTATTATGTTTAATTGGACCATTTGCCCCCTGCTGACAACCTGTGATCAAATATAATCTAGGGTCCTGCTGTGGAAATAGTTACTCTCCAAACTGTCATTTGTCAGTGACCACCCTTTGGAGGGAGGAGGAGAAAAGGGCAGAGGGTGCTTTCTAATTATGCTCAAGCTGAGTGGAAAATGTCTTCATCTTCTGCAAAAGCTTTCAAGACTTCTCTGAGCCTACATGGGATGAGACCAAGACACGAAACTGCGCGTCATTCATACTGGTAAAGGACTCAAGTTCTCCATCACTTCATGCTCCACTGTTGCATATTTTTGACTAAGGGTTCAACTAGCTGGGCAGCAAGCTGCACTCATTCCAGAGCAAATCCAGGAAAAACTTCCTTCAGACAGCCCTACTTCCTTTCCCCACATTCCAGTTCATGTCAGGTCCTGCCAAAGCATGATGCATTGTCTGTCCAAGGCCCCAGTGGGCCATTGTCAACATGCAGCTGGACATGCAGCCAGATACAGCCGAATGACATCACCGATCAGAGCTGATAAAGAAGAAGATTCAGAATATACAGTAATGAGCGATGCGGAGGAAGGTACTGAGAAGCTATTCTCCTGTAGGGAGGGGACCAAGGGTCAGTCAGCAAAAGGGCCCATTAGCAAGCCTAAGAGGAAAGTGTAGCTTGTGTTCAGGATAATATCGCTCTGTGCAACTGAGAGTGAGTGTTTGGCACCGGGACCAAGAACAGTGCAGCAGTGTAGCAAGATGGGAGGATGCTCACTTGAGCAACACTGATATCTAGGGTCCTGGAAGTGAGAGACAAATGCCTTTTTAGAAATGAAGTCAAGTGATATTCAGTATGATGGCTCACAGGTCAAGGCCCATTGACTGCTCAGTAAGAGGAGGATGCTGGAGTGCACGTCCCAGTATTATGACCTACCTCAGTCAGAACCTTCATTCCAGGTCTCTAAAAAAGCTTAAATAGACCAAAAATGAAGGTCGTGATGAGTAACACAGGTCAACGGAACTTTCTACTACAATGGGACAATAGTCTACTTCTGTAAATACACTGATGACTTCTCTGCACTTTTCAGAAGTAAGAAATTCTTTGCACCTCCTGTGCCCGAGCCATCCGAGCCCCTAGAACATTCTTGCTTAGTCTCCTGAAATGTTATTAACAACCTCAGCAACAGAGAGCCATAAATCCTGGCATCCCCCTGAACTTTACTGCACTCCAAACTGTTTGGATATTCAGTATCAACAAATCATCCCAATAAATATGATTTCTTTGATGGCATTTCATCAAAATAGTTTATGACTCTGACATTTTGAGCTTGGATTTACAGCAGCTGCAGCTTGTGCAAGACTGGCGGTCACCTTATTGAAATTCACCTAGAAAAAGGAGAAAAAACACTTGCAACAGTTTCTGCAGTGCTAAGTTTAAGGAGATTCTTCTTTTTTCCTTCTCACACTGCTTGGGGAAAGGCAGGAGTTAAGGGAACCTGTAAGGCAAACATTAGTTTTGGCTTATCCTGGTCTTGGCCATGATGGGATCAGACCTGCAACTCTGGGGCAGATCTGATTTCTCAGGCATATATTGGGAGGGGTTTCCAGATAAATTCTAGCTTCACCCTAACTCTAAGTGATAGCAATGAGTGGTGTTTCACCATTTACATTAGCGTGAAAATGGTTCATCTAGGTTGTATGTATCTGTCATTGTATTGAATGCTTCTCAGTTAGTAAGATTTCAGAATAATTAAGATACAACAAGAAAGGTTTACACCATAAGTGTTTCCGCTGGAAAAAGGAAGGAATTTAGTGGCACTGAATCAAACACTCTGGCATCTCTAGAATACGTGCAAAGTGTTGTCCACTGGTGTTGGAAAGCAATTCTGAACAGGCTAAGAGTAAATTGGAAAGTGGAGACCTGGCCATGCAAGAAGAGATGAAAGTAGCTTCATTTATTTAGAAAGCAAGGACTAGGAAGGAAGATAATCTATGCATATGTGTCTGAGAGCAAATTTCTGGGAGAGAATATCTAGGTTCAAAGATAAAAGGGTCATTGGGCTAGAATGGCCATGAGCAAATCTAGTCTGAGAGTTAGGAGCAAGTTGCTGAAATATCACAGCAGTGAGACTCTGGAATAGCCTCTGATTCGAAAAAATAGGGAAAATAACAGGACACCATCTCTTCCTGCGTGAAGAAGATCACATATGCTTGGCTTCATGAAGTAAACAATGATAGGACTTTTTGATCTGAGCAGTCTCTTACACATTTTGAAGTGTTACATTTAATAAAAATAACCATGTAAGATTTTCCATGTCCCCAGAAATGCTTAAGTCAAAGGAAAATGAGACATTGCCATCCACATCCCCAAAGACAGTAAGCTTCTAATTTCAGTTTCCACATACTTTTGGATAGTTGGGTCTACAATCCTTGGCCAAGACCATATAGGCAATCCATATTGTCAACTAAAATTCAGGGATATTGTCCTTCAGAAGTATGCTGTTCTCCAGAAAGTTATCTCTCTACTCAAAACAAATCCAGGAGAATTAATTCTGACCATAGACCTGCTCTCATGTTTCCATGAAACTTCTGAATACTACCCAGAGAAGTATCCTGGATATACAGACCCAAGCAATATTTCCTTCCCTGTTGTATAATACCTGATTCTGATCTCTAAGACTTAACATCAGAATCCGATTCTGAGATAATAAATTTTTTTGGAAGATGCCAGATAAGAAGGAACAGATATTTCTAAACTGCCTTTTCGGAATGCACTTATATAGTATATTGCAAAAATATAGCTCCCCTATGACCTACTTGTGTATCAGCATCACATAGAAATAAACAGATAGGAAAAAAAAAATTAATCAGTGAATTCTGTATCACAATTAAGTAGCTCAAACATTAACAAATGAAGAGAATCCTTTAAGCTATTAAAATGTAGAGATTCTTTCCAGGTCTTGACAAAACTATGCCTTTAAATATTAACTTCCTAAATGGAAATCAAACTACTCCACATCCAAACTACTCCAAACACATCCAGACAGGATGTGGCCATATCCCTGAATGAAAGAAATTAGGATGCAACTGTACTCTCAGAAAGCAGCACTTCAGGGCTCAAGCCAAGGTATGGTCTACTATTTCTCTGCATTGCATTTGGATCTGGGTCCTGTCTTTGGGCTCTGTCAGTGAGGACTGGGGATAACACTGCAGTTCACACTCAAAATGCAGGATGTGTCCGATGCTGTCACAGAACCAAGCTGTCTTGACAGTGCGGTTGTGACTTCTGGGCCATTCAGCCCAGGAACTGCAATACTCCAGGCATCCATAAGGTAATTAAGTAAACACATCTCAAAGGGAAAAGAACAGAAAAGGAGAAAAGGAGATATGTGATTCAGTCATTGTAGAAGTAAAGGTTGCCCATCAATGTCTTTTTTTCTCTGGAGAGGCTACTTTGGAAAAAAAAAAAATTGTTTCACTTCCTGATGAATGAAATAAGTTTGGCTGAAAGAGTAACTTTAGAAACATAATGTACTTTGATGGCTGAAGGTGTTTGATTTTGCATTGCACTTTTGTTCTTATTAAAATAATTAGATCAATAAAGTCATCTTATGGTATTAAGAACAGAACTCTTGACAGGTCTCAGAGTACATATATTATTGGGAAATCATCACCAGCTGAAGGAGTTTTGAGTGAACATTTACAGAGCTCTAGTCCTGGTGATGTTTTACTGTTGATTGAGAAATAGGTATGAAACCCTGAAAAAAAACAACAGATAAACTTTCGCGGAGTCAAATAATGATGAAGTCTGGACAACCATACAGAGCTCTGGTTTCCTAGCTTATCTGCATTACTCAAATATGTTTCCTTTCTAAGCTGATGCAAAGTCACAAATACATCTAGGGATGTAGAAGGTTGAAAGGACACAATTGGAGAATGACAAGCCTGGAAAACAACAACTGTTTAAAGGCTTTAAGGGTCAGAGAGGAATAGTGGTTAAACATGAGCTCCTGTTGCAACTGAATAACAGAAAAGATTAATGAGATCCTTAAAAGCATCATCCATGAAGCAATGACTCAAAGCAGAAAGGAGAGCATGGTGCTGGGGAGACAATCATGAGAATTTAATGCAGTTAAAGACTAACAAACATTAGAAGGGGTACAGGGAAGACGTCAGAATGTTGGTTGGGAAGCTAGGGAAACTGTCTTATAGTGAAGTTGGGGTTCACAGCTTTTAACTTCTGAAGTCTAAAGCTAACATGAGATAAATCCTTCTGGAGAGGGTTGAAGAGCTAAGGACAGTAAAGTCAGTAGGTGTTTGAAGGTTGTTGCATTGCATCTGTATGTGCAACAGAGTTTGGGTCGTCACAGACCATCCAGCCTGGTAGAGATGAGCATGTCAAGGGACAGCAGAAGCGAAATCGTGCAAATGGGAAAATTAACACTTTTTTTTTTTTTTTTTTCCCAACAACAATTGGGCTTGAATATTGTCTGTGCTCCCCAGAGGTTCAAACTAAGTGATCCAACCACTCCTTTTGGCCTTCTATTGCAACTATTTTCTTTTTAAAAGAATCAACTCTCTACCTTCCATTTAAAACCTTGTTCCCAAACTTGAAGGTGCATTGGGCCAGCCACAGAAAATGGTGCTGGATGGAGAGAATTATTCTTCCCTCCCTGAACTGTTTTCTGAGTTGGAAGAAGATGTGGTGATGAGCATGGTAAAATATGGGATCTAATCTGTGCACCTGCTCCAAACTCCTCTCTCGCTGCTGGTAGGGAGAGCTTGGTCTCCTGATTTATGGCTGTGATTTATGGCACCTTTCCACTCTGTGGACTGCTCATGCACTCTCCTTGAAGCAATCTAAGCAGAATGTCGTATAAAAAAGGGAGAGAGAGCACCGTATTTCTGTCACACTGCTTGCCTGAAAAAAAAAGCAAAAAGCAAACTCCAGTGAGTTTGGTTTCGTTTTCTTTTTAATCCTGGAGAGTTATGACTTAAAATGCCTTTCCACAGAACTGCAGGGAGCAGTGGTTCTCCAGGAGCAGGAAAGTGCTATAGTTAAGAAATGCCCCTGTTTAACACCAGCCCTTGCTCACCAGCTGTCCCCACTGCACACAAACTCCTAGGCTCCCTTCTGGACGTCACCATTGGTTCCCATCTGGATTAAATTCGGGAATTTGGGAACAGCCTGGGAACAGTGGCAGTTTTCTGTCACTGATGTGTTTGGGCCAGACAGTTCTCCCCATGCCAGTCCACTCCAGGAGAGGCAAATCCACCATGGCCAGGTCTTCCTGGATCAGCTGGATCACAGCTGGATCAGCTGGATCACAGAGCCCATGTCTATATGCATAAACCAGGACAGATCATGGGCTAGGCACTGAGCCGCAACTGCCCAGTGTTTACTTTTCAGAAAAATCCAGGTAAAATTTTAGCCCAGTTTTGGCCAGGCTTGGAACTCTCCCAGACAATGTCATCCCTAAAAGCCTAGACTTAATGCCAATTAGGAAAGCAAGCCAATCTTATTTTTAAGCTGTAGGTCTACAATGGCGGTAATGGCCAGAGATCCAGGCATTATTAAAGACTAGATCCTGCAGTCCTTAGATCTTGGTCATCGTTTGGCCTTGTCTCCGAGCAGAGATCGTCCGCCTGGCATTGTTCTGGGAATCCTTGTGAGGCTGATGCCCTTGCACCCTCCTTAGTGCTGGAATCCAAGCACTGAACAGTGCCAAAGGAAAGATATATATATAATGGAGAAGTATGTATGTATATATAGCGGAGATCTATGAATAGTTAATCATACTATCTCTGTCCCTTGTCTGAATATCAAAATGGAAAAATCCTGCTAGCTATTTTGCAAAGAAGAATTGCTGTCTTTGGATAATTGGGGAAAAAAAAAAAAAAAGTAAATAGAGTAGAAGTTTTAGAAAATCTCAATTTTTCCGAAGAAAAATTTACCATGGTTTCTGCCCTATTGAGTTTGAGTTAGTGTTTCTGTACATGTCGGAAAGAGAACAGAAGACGGTATCTCAAATAAAACAAGAACTCAGGCTCACAATAACCACTCCACAATGACTGCAGCATGGAAAGAAGCTGGTAGTTCATCAGAAAAGAGCATGTAGGCCATTAATGCTAATTTCAGTTGACAGTTGCAACCTGATAGCTGATGGAAACATCATAATCTGTTCTAAGCAAATGGTTCTCATAGTTCCTTAATTAATGATAAACAGACCTTTTGTTATTTCCGTTGTTAAGAAAATAAGAAAGAAATCAAGGCAGATTTTCCTTGCCACATGTGCAAAATGTATTCTGGAAGGACAGTACTAATGAACCTTGGTGACAGAGCACATGCCCATTGCTCCATCCTGTCATTCCAATGGCATGAGATTGGAAGTGAAGCATAATGTGCAGTCCTGACATGGGAGCCTGGGAAGCATCCGGTCCAGCAGAAACTTCTCCAACTGGGCTGGAAGAGAAACTCAGGCAGGCCTTGCATGCTTTGCCCGCAGATTCAGAGACGTGCCGACATCTCCTGGAAACCCTTGACACAAATTGTGGCTCTGGCTTTCTGCTGTCTCATCATACATTTCCTGCATTACACTTTTTGGTTATTATTTCCTTTGACCAAGGACAGCTGTTATTGTTCTTCTATAGTTGCAGATGTGAGTCCCCTGATCACTCTCCTTGTAAAGTCATGATGCACCAAGTAGAAGTGTCTTACACACGTAATGCTTATTCATAGCACTAGTTTCCTCAGGTCACTGTCACCTTCCTGGATACTAGACTACATCAGGGCTTTGGGATGTGAGGTTGTCACTAGGAAGGGCCTGAAATCGTCTTTTGTGCCCTACATCAGTCAAGGAATATTGCCACAAATCAAGATATTTCAGGGAGGAGCATGCTGAGGAAGAAGACATAAAAAATGTCCACTTGAGGCCTCATCTCAAAGACCCCTCGAGTGTGCTCCATCAGATAGAAAGGCATTAGCTGTAGATTAATATGGCTTTGAACCCAGTTTAAAGATTCCATGTTAAAGTGAAGGGTGGATTGGACTTATCTGAGCTATATTTCAGGGCTGCGTGCCCACTCTAACCTCAGTATCACAATAAGGCGGCTTTTACCACAACACAGCACATGTTAGGTTTGATGCAATACTGTTTTTTACTCTTTTGGCTTGGAAAGTTCCCTCTGGCACTCAAAATGACCACCAAGGAAGGGAAGGGGCATGATCTGGCAGACACGTGGCATTGGGAGATCAGCTCTGTGTGGTGCAGAAAAAAAATTTCCATTGCTTTTCAAGGAAGGAAAGTTATAGGTTCTTCATCCTGTACCTCTCTTAGTGAATGGCCTGTTTTTTCCTTTCTCTGTGGGTCATTTTTCCTCACTCTGAAGTGCAAATGATGATGTTCATTCAGATTTGGTGATGTTTAGGAATAAAATGCTGGAGCAGAGGTAAGCATATGCAGGACCCATTTCAGGTGTTCTCTGCAATGACTGAACTAGACAAGCTTGTTCTATATTCACAGGTTGAGCACTGGGCAGATTCTGCGTAGCAGTTTATCTATTCCTCTTCTTACTGCGTGCTGTTCTTGTTCGTTTCTAGCCATTAAAGTCGTCTTCATGATTGTGGTACATAGGGCAAAAGTACTGTCCTTAAATTTCAATAAGAGAGCTTTAAGGCAAGAAGACGAGAAAAACTTTGCAACACAAAGCTAAGCACAGGACAGGCTCCTCTGGGAAAGTCATGGTATCCCCATCGCTGGAAGACACTAAGCAGATAAATACCTTTGAAATGCAGTTCAGAACAGATTCTATCTTGGTATCCTGTTTGAGATCCTTCCCAGACCTATCTTCTACAGGCAAAATGTGGTCTGCAACATGGAGAAGGCCCTTCCTCATATCTTTCTCCTTTTCCCATTATTTATTCCTCCTCTCTCTTCTCTGCCACATTAATATCTTCATGAGCAGGAATCACTGGCTTTTCTAGCACGTGCTTCAGGACTCCTTATGTCTTGACTCCAGCCCTTACAACCCAGCTCCCATGGTTTCAGTTCCCGACGGCTCCAGTTTTTCTATGTCCTCCAGTATTTTCTATTTCTACATTGAGATATTCCCTTTGTAAAGAAGGTCTGAATTGATACCCATTTAACTTTAGCCGTTGTCTTTGGATCTGTTGCCTACTTCACTGTAGGCAACACAAGAGTTTCCGCAGACCTCCAGCACTGCTACTACACACATCACTCTGGCATCAACTCTGAGCTGCAAGAGCTACTTCTGTCTTTGAATCTTGCAACTCCAAATCCAACTCAAGATACTACTGGCTACTAGACCACCACCAGCACCTGGTGCTGGGATGCAGCATCACAGCAAACCCACTGCTGAGAGCAGAGAAGTGTTTATGAGGTGGAAATCAGCTGTGAAAATCTTCCAAGAGGCAGGATTGCTGTCTTTTCTTCAACCATCTCCCCTAAGATTTTCTTTTCTTCCCTCTCTCCATCATGGACTTCCTTCAGCTTCTTTCAGGAACTTTCACTCCACTTTCTTCACCATGTTCAGCAGCTGTTTCTGCAGTAAAGGGTGTCTGTTTGCCTGGTGGAGGTTTCTTGGTGGAGTCACTGGGTACTAGTCTGAAACCACTTATACCAGGCCTGTACATTTTATCTTGGATCTCACAACACAAGGGCTGTCATGTGCTCTACCACAAAAACAGAAGAAAAACCCTGTCGGTCCCCAGAGCCCAAGGGCCTGAAGGCCCTTGTTTACCATCCCTTTGCAAACATTCAAGGCATAGCTGCTGCCGTGACATGCTCCTTCAACACCCAGAGCTCAGCACAAAATACTGGACAGCTCACACACAGTGTAGATGTATACAGATTTATTTCTGGGCACAGTAACAGATCTCTGAAAGATGTGATTGTATCAGCACTGGGGAAAATTGGGCTTTAGGACCACTGTGTATCTCCAAGGCATTGGGCCATCAGATGGACTGATGTCATGGGCTGTGGAGGACTGGAGAAGACACAGGCCATCAGTGCTGTAGAAGCTAGCCAAGCCCACAAGCGCCTGGTTCATTTATCCCACAGGATGGTCATTCCAGGGCACTCTGTCTAGGAGAGGACAGCACTGGGGGACCTTTTGAGTTGGATACCATTGAATTCAAAGAAAAAGTATTTATTTCCTTCCAACTCAACCATTCAGCTGGGATCTTCAAGTATGAATCCTCCTCTTTCCTCTCTTCATTCTGTCCAGCCTGCAGCAGAAAAAAAAATACATATATATATATATATATGAATATATAATATTCATCC
This sequence comes from Nothocercus julius, assembly GCA_013398735.1. Classification (NCBI taxonomy): domain Eukaryota; kingdom Metazoa; phylum Chordata; class Aves; order Tinamiformes; family Tinamidae; genus Nothocercus; species Nothocercus julius. Next base: position 289,004 of record VZSV01000284.1, read on the forward strand.
AGTCACAAGGATTTCTGCTGACCTCACTCATGTTTTCCCAACACCAACATGCCTGAGTGAATAAGGGAGGGATTTGGAGCTACCAGGAGCGAGTCAGGGAGCCAAAATGATTAAGTCTTTTGGCCCTGGCCCAAATCTAATGTGAAAACCGTTCTCGCCATGCTCACCTTCCACCATCAATGATCCTTTTATTAGACAGGCGATTGCTAACTCCTCTCTCAGTTCTGACCACTCCAAAATACCTCAAGGGCCTGCTGAGGGGAAGAAGAATACCCCATCTCCACAGAGACCTCAGCGCTGCCTCTTAACTCCTCAGGTTTCTTACCAAAGTCCTGGCTGCCTTTTGTCATGCTTCAAAAAGGAATCATTATCGTCTCTTTGCTTATATCCCTCCCTGCTTTGCCTCTATTCAGGCATAATAGGGTTTCTCTGAGAAGAGATCTGATAATATCACTTCTCAGGCAGAGAGGCTCAACTGTCACCCCAGCAGGTCTGAGAGGGTCCTGGAAAGGCAGCCTGAAAGCCCTGCAGTGTGACCTGTCTCCCCGGGAATGCGCTCTTTACAAGGAATACTTTGCTGCGTAGCGGCACAAAAGCCATCGGAACACAGTGAGCAGACAAATGGGGCCAAAGCTATTAAAGCTTGGACAGCACTACTTATAGGTATCATTTTTTTCCCCCGAATGCACAAGAACAAAGAGTTCCATGGAATTCAGATTATTTAACATAGTAAACATTAAGCAACTTGTGGTTGATGTAAATGCTTCCTTAATAGGCTGGTGAAATTCCATGGGACGCATCCAAGTTCATGTATAACCTCCAGCAAATCCTCTCTGCAGATCCGCTCCCACAAACTTCATCTCCACTACCCCTCCTCTCTGGAGATATTTTTTTAATGCCACAGTAGCAGACAAAACACAATTTGCAGTGGAAGAGATGCCCAGCTCTCCTGTGCGCTGTAGAGGAAGCCCAGATGCTGCGCTTTGCGTTCAGCCTCTTACTCATCGGGATGGCGTAACTCTCGTAAGCCTCACAGATCTGCATCCCTATCCTCCCCGTAATGAACACTGGAACACTGTATTTGAAGAGGAGTAACTTAAACAGAAGATATTGTGGTGAAAACACAGTCTGGGATATCTCAAAGGTCAATGGTTGGGCTATTCTGGTGGCGAGACAAACTTGAGCTCTATCTACAGGCCTGGCAGGTAGGTAGTGGGAAGGTTTTTGTGGTTAAGACATGTGTGAAATCCCATTTAGGTGCTCTCAGGACATGCTGCAAGAGGGAGGTGTTGTAAGAACCCCCCTTGTGGCTCCCTCATCTGGCAAAAGGACTAAATAGAGAAGGAAGGGTGGTGAGTTTTCTGAGTTTGCTACCTGCTCATAAAAGAGCATCAGAGCTGTCATACAGGAGCAAATGGGACCAGCATCCTAACTTCTGCAACTACCTGCAAAATCAGCTCCAAAACTCACCTGAGATCCTAATCTGAGAACCGCTCCAAGGCTTTTTGAGGAGTTAGAGCTTTGAGGAGCTCTACAAGGGTTTGAATATTGACTGAAAGAAAAGTAGGTCCTTTGTTGAGTTTTAGGTGCACCTAAGAACAGGAAGCAGTGGAAGGATGAGGAGACTGAAAACTGAAATTTCAGATTTAGGCACCCTGTTTTCAGACCATGAATGTAAGGGCTTGCAAGGGCTATCCTTCAGGATAGTGAGCGAGAATGTGAGTGAGAATGGGGAGAAAAGACCTTGCTCAGCACAATGATGGACTTTTAGGCACCAAGAATTTTAAAGTGCCTTTTTTTTTTTTAATTTGATGAATGAGCACTAGAATAAGAAAGACAGTGCATGCCAAGGGCAATTTCAACATGCACTTTATTTTTTTTTAGGTTTTCTTTGTTTTCCTTTTTATCAAAGAAAGCTGTGCACGATCTCAACCTCTCAAGAAATCATCAAAATTTCTGCCCCAAGTGAAGGTTTCCTTCGTTCTGCAGAAGTACTAGCTAAACCGATGCCATTTTAACATTGTGACTTTTTTTTGTCATTGAGATGACATTTTTTTTTGCATAGGGCATGCTTTACAGCACATTGACTGGCGGGTAACAAAACCTTTAGCTGCTTCGCCAGCTGCGTCTCCATGGCACATTTAGTCCATCCTGTTTAATTCTCTCTGTCCTTGTAGCACCCCCACACACTGCTTGCATGCACCTCCTCCCTGCCCATCGCTCTTCTACTACTTTCAGCTCCATAAACAACTTTGATGCCCTCCCAGGTGCAAGCAGACTCAGGTTTAATGCCAGTGCCAGTGTCTTGAAGGGGGGGATTTTTTTCCGTCCCTGATCAAAGATGCACTTCAGCATCCTTCCTTTTACTGATGTTTGCATTTGGTGGAGCAGCGATGCTGCAGTCCCGGGAGAGCAGCTTCCTCTCCCCCGGCATGTCTCTCCCAGCCGGCTAGCATCACTCTCTCCCTCCTTCTCCCTTGGATGTCTGTCAAACAGTAGAGAGACAAAGTGTTTATCATGTCGAGGAGCCTGGCTGCGCGCCAGGCTGCCTGGCCATGCAGGCTCTCACTGAGCTCACTCTGTGCTGGGAACAGAGCCGCTGTCATTCGCATGAAAAGCAGGTGCTGACTGAAGACCAAGGTCAACCTTGCTTGAACTCCAGGCGCAATTACACCTCGCTGGCCTCCCCTCCTGCCTGCCACAGCAGGAGGAATGGCTCTGCTCGATGTGCAGTCCCGTATTTCATTATCAGTGGCCCCTTCCCCACCTGTTCACATGAGGATGCTGGAAGCCACCCACCACCTCCATCCTGGCACGTGCCAAGATCCTCTTTGCAGCAAACGGTCAAGGCGCTAACTTGGAATAAGACCGATGATGAGTTTGACCTCAGCATCTCAAAGTGACGGAGCATCTTGCTTGCATGGGTGGACTCTTGGATGGACATGCCATGCTATGTTTCACCACAAAAGGAGAAGAAAACTCATTGCCAAGGTTATTGCTGGAGCTTTGCAGAGCCAAACCTTTCTATCTCTCTTCCTGTCACTATTTATCTTCCTTGAACCAGGAAAATCCTGGTGGTTCGGTGTCTGCAGTGGCTGTGAAGAAGTGGCTGTTTCCAGGTCAGCTGTGTTGCACTGATGCAGTGATCAAGTCCCCTCCTTTCATTAGCAAAATTAATCCTTCATCTTTCATTGCAGAATATCAGGAGAACAGTATATGCAACACACATTTTTGGTCAGGAATTAGAAAGATGGCAGTAGTGCAAAACAAAAGACACCTGTGCTGCTCAGGTCTTGTCCCCTCTGAAGAAGGCTGGCCACATCCACCTTGCTGTAACTGGACTTGACTCTCCACCCACCCCAATAGCCTCTCATCATATTGCCTGTGTGTTTTTCCATTTCAAAGCAAAGCAGTACAATAGTATGGGCTCAAAATGATGCAATCATAGATGGTATGTTTTGCAAGACCGGGGATGTTTGGAGGTGCAAGCCCTCAAACTAGGCTAGGTTTGGAGCCCACATGGGCGCAGTCTCACCCTCCGCAACTGCAGGGTGGGGGAATTGCAATGAACCATCTCCATAACCCAATCTTGGAGGCAACAAGTTGGGGTGGTCCGAAGCAGAGCCAAGAACTAGGGCGCGAGTGAAATGCTGTGGACAGCAAAGGGCTGAGAGTCGAGCACACTCCCTGGCCTCTGCAGTGTCCATGTATCCAGAGTTTCCACTTTGGGGAGCATTCCACAGTTTTAATTTTTCATGACTAAAACCAAAAGGGTATACTTATTTGCCAAGAGGTGACATCTGGTTAAATAAATAGCAATTATTCGTTCATCCAGCACATGTTTTGTTTTGACTGAAACTTTGTTTTTAATAGCTAAAACACAGAATATAAATATGACTGCGGAATATACAGACACATCCACACACTCACACATATACACACACATACAGAATAATTATTTTTTAATGCTTGGAAGGAATGGTAAATTCCAGAAGAAAGAAAATAAAACTCTGAACTTTTATCTGTATGCTTTAATTATTTAGGTCTAAACAAAATGAGGTAGATGTAATCTCTTTAAAAAAAAACAAAAACAAAAACAAATCTGGTTGCAGTGAAAATAGCAATGAAAAGAACACTTCACTAAAATGCTCCTGACCTTGTCTGGCCCAGCAGCTTATTTGATGTATCTGTTATTTTTTACCAAGCTACAAAGGCGATAGTAGTATATAGTATGGAGTGACAGGTGGTGAACGTGCAGATTTGAGGCGTCTGGTTTACTCTTTAACACAACACAAAAATTCCCCGTGACTTCGTTTCCTCTCATGTTTACTATGCACAGGGCACACAAGGTACATCAGTTTCCTTCTGTTTTAATCCAGCTGTACCATACTGAGTCTCCGTGCGTGGTCAGCAGCGTGGGACTCGCATGGGACCAACATGTATGGGATGCGCAGGAGATTGGTGCCTTTCCAGAGCGACATGTCTTTGCCTTCCCGTTTGCAGAAGCTGCTTTAGCAATAGGAAGGCTGCCATGTAGGGGGTTTCTGAAGCACCGAGGAAATGGTTTCATCAGGGCAATGAGCACGCTGGTGCGCCGGCCAGGTGTGTGCGAGTGCGTGCGCACGCGAGCGCTAAATAGGTAACCGGACGCCGGAGGGAAGAATAGCCAGAGCTGCAAAGGGCAGATAAAAACTGGCTCCACTTAGTAAAAAGATCTGTCTTAGCCCAAGTGAACTGTGTTTTTACATTAATTAGAATCGGAGACAACGCTGCCCTTTTATTCCCCTCCTGCTTTCCCTCCTTTACCTCTAACGTTCGGGCACAATTCAGGGCGGGTTCCTTCCCTGCACCCTCTGCTGCCGTCTGCTCCCAGCTGCTTCTCCCACGGGGCAGAGGCTCTGGTTGATGGCCCAATGCTGCACAGGGCTGGTTTCATGCTCTCCATCGAGCTCCGGGTGAGGAGAGGTGCTGAGCTCTGGTCTCCAGCACTTTGCAGGGATAGTGAAGGCAGCAGCCCTGTCCCTAAACCCAGTTTCCAGCTGCTGCTTTTCCACGCTGTGGAACTACGCTGATATTTGGGACTGACCCTGAGGCTGATGTCAGCCAACCTTTCCTTCGTCCATAGTATAAATTATACTATAAATTACAGCCTTGTTTTACTGGTCATCCCCTGATGATGACACCTACAAGGGCTTGTGGAGCCCTTGTAGGAGCCTGAGGGTTACCTGTGTTTGTGAGTGGTCAAAGGTGGAAAGAAAGTGCGGTAAAAGCTGGAAGAGTAGGGTGATGCGCATATGCATGTCCATATAGGAGGGAGAAGTCTCAAAAGCAAGCACAGCAGGGAAAAGGGGTCAGGGCTGTCCTCTACCTGGCTGATCTCTCAGGATGAGGTAGGAGAGGTGTCAGTATTTGCAGACAGTATATGAACTTTAGGACAAAATTCAGCTGGAAGCTCACAAGTGAAGTCCAGCACAGTTTTACTTAGCTTGTGGCCACTGCAGTCAAGAGGAAAGACTGCAAACAGTTCACTTTTACCCATTTCTGTGAAGCTCGGGAACCAGCTTCCTGCTGAAGTAAGATACTAGTAATTAAAACAAATTTACAATGCTATAAAATGGTCTTGGCCAGCCTGAGCTGCTAAGGATGCTATTTATCTAACGCCTCTCCTCCCCAAACATCAGCTAGCAGCATGACACAAGATGATCTGGAGTCTGACCTACTCTGAAAGTCACATAGGCATTTAATAAAATAAGTAAATAATGGTAAAAAATAAGACTGCGAATCTCTGCTTCTGTGAATAGGGACCCAAACAAACTCTTAATTTTATAGCATAGACTCTGCAGCTAGATGACTTCAGACTCTTTGTAGTTTTATTTAGACTGCAAAATTTGGGCCTTTTCTTTCCAGAAAAAAAGCCACCTGCATCGAGGGGTGGGGAGTTTTTACCTAATCCGAGCCTGCATCACCATGCGCTCCCTCGTGGCACCTGTGATGTCTCCTTTGCAGGGCCTCTGTTGGTAACAGTAACTCACGTTGGTCCCAAGTTCTCAGCAGGCTAGAAGGGAAGATTTTATTCATGACCTCTGCCTCTGTGGATCAAAGCAGCCCCTCAAGGAGGGAAGGAGCAAATCTGACATTCTACAAATGGAGAAAGTGAGGCACTGGGTGGACTATGAGGGCTCCTGATGAGCATCCTTGTGTTCCAGCCACTGGACATCATTCCTTCCATGTGGCCATGGGGGAACAGAGCCTGTTTTAGCCACATGCGTGAGAGGGGTTCCCTGCTGGTAGCAGGGACATGCAGAAGGAGAGCCATGGGCGCTGTGGTAAAGGGGACAGGGATGTGACCAGGAACTCACAGCACCCTAAAAGCAAATAGGGAATGGGATGCAAACCCGCAGCGACACTTCCGCTACACCAGCATCAGAATGAGCACAGGGAGGAAGGGGATTTGGGAGGGTGCAGGGGCAGAAGGAGCAAAAGATGGGGAAATTTTTGAGCTCCTCAAGACAAAGACAAGAAATCTTCAGAAGGGACATGAGGCACAGAGTGGGGAGGGGGGAAAAAAATACAGGTGAAAGCAGAGCAAGGGGAAAACATTAATTCCTGAGATCAATTCTTCCTGCTTCTCCTCTTTCATTAGCAGCCCAAGCCATTTGGGGCCATGGAGGCACAAAACCCCGGCACAACAGTGCTGTCCATTTATCCACAGCCTGCAAGTGGACAAGAGGACTTATTCTCTGGGCCTTGAGAATGAAATCTTCCCAGGGTAGGAGGCCGAGCCTGGGGCCTCCGGAAAAAAACCCCTTTTCATTGCGAGTCATTAGGAAGAGATAAAGGTCTGCTCCGCTGAGTATTTCGCTTGTCCTGCCAGCGCACCTTCTCAGTCCAGGGACAACAGTGGGGCCATTTTAAAAGGCCCTCTAATTATCTATTTCCTCCCATTGCTACTGCTTGCAGAGGAGGCTATGGAAAGGGAAAAAAAAGAAGAAGAAGAAGAATTTTTAAAAAAGCGCTTATTTCAACAGGCCTTATCTGATAGCGCATTCAAGATGAGTTTCTCTCGCTTTCTTTTCTTGCCTTGCCGCCCGTTTTGTTCTCTTGGGGATGCGGGGCCAAGCACTGTGGGTGGAGGAGTGGTGACAGGGTTAACAAAAGAGGCCTCACTTTGCGGATAATGACCGGCCCTCCGGCCCTTTCACGTGGGACACCCAAGCTCCGGGACCAGCATGTCTTTCAGGCTCGTCCTAATTCAGACCCTTTGTCCAGGGCTTTTCTAAAGGAGGATGACAGCTGACAGGAGCTCTCTATCTGCACACCGTTTTTGTCTTTTTCTTCCAGCTCAAGCCACAGATCTTTTTTTCCCCCCACCAATTTCTTATGCAAAACCCCACTGAGACTTTTACTGGATTTAGTTAATTATTTTGCTGTAAAACCTGCTACCTGCAGTTAGATACAGGCCTTACCCTGCACATTTTCATGGGGGCTTTTTCAAGCCTGCAGGTCCTGAACTGCGATGCAAATCCCCAGCATGGTGGTTCCTGCAGAGAATTGCTCCAGACAGTATTTTTCGGTACACACAAGCCATTTAGCCTTTCTCCCACGCAAAAGAACCTTGAGCTTTCTGCAGCCACCAGTGCCTGCTCCTACTCTCCTCCTAGGGCTTGTTTTTTGGTCAGGGACAGGACGCTGTGCTGGATGCTGTGCTGGATGCCTGGTCTCACTGCTATCTGAGAACATTGCCCAAATCCCCCAGCTTCACGTTTTTGTGTCATACAAGGACAACCGGAGCAATCTGCCTAATTCGATAGGCAGCAATAAATAAATCCCACAACAAGAGAAGAGGGGAGATGGTCTGTCGGTAAGGACAAGTGCACAACTTCTCCTTCCCCCCAAGGACAAGCATGTATCGTGAATCCTTTGTGCTCTGCCTGATTTTTGTGCAAGGTTCAAGCACCTTCCCAGCCCCAACAACAGACTAAACATCTTGGAAGGAACTTTGTGAAGCTCCCTTTGCTTGCTTGGAAGGACCTTCCTTAGCACAGGCTTTCAATTTCACCCAGATATTCTTGCACTGATTTTTATATCTTGCATGCAGTAAACTTTGAGCAGAAAGGTAACAGTAGTCAGTGAGCTGATCCTAAGCAAGAGATGCTGCTCCTGCCCTGCAGCGAGCTGCTACAGTTAACTTCTCCCATTCCTCATTCTCCAGAATTTTCCCAACTTAGCTGCCATGTGTCAGCTCTCCTCCTATCTCCTTCTTTACTGCATTATACCTGTGTTTTCCTCACAAGATGTAGCTCATACATGCTATTCTAATACCCTCCCCATGTTTGCTTTTGATACACAGAACACAGACTTGATCTGCTTCTCCCTTTGAAGGCATTTATTCCTGATCCTTAATTGATTTTGTGGTGTTTTTAGCATGCTTCTCTTCTAAAGCATCACCAGAACTGGACCAGTGTTTCTATATCAGGGTGGTTACTGCCCTCTGCTAAGGTAAAGCGACACCTCTCTCTTTGCCGCTTCCGTAGAGTAGGTCTCTTATTTATTTATTTATCGTTTGATAAACAGATAAGCACTGCAGGAATTTCTATTTTCTCTCTAGATATAAGCCACTACCAAACAGTTTATAAAAATTAATCCAACTGAATATAGAGCTGAGACTACTCCATTAGCTCCCTTAAATTCCTTTTAGGAACGTAGATCCTTTTAGGATCATCTAGGTTCAAAGGACAGGATGTGAAGTGTCCTTTAATTTTCAGTATAGCACTAGGAAGGTGATTTCCACAGTACAAAAAGCACTTAATCATAAAATCCAGAACCCAATTCCCACTTTTTTTTTTTTTTTTTTTTAAGTTAGTAGGAATCTGATACCAAAACATCTGATTAAGTGATAGCAGACCTCAGGCTCTCCAGTCTGAGCTGAACGGCAAATCGGCACTAATTCCCAGGGTGAGAATGCAAACCAGACAGTGCACAAATAGGTAAAAAACTGCAGCTGCTTAAGATGTTACAGGGTCAAAACCCTCACACTCTGTTCATTTGGCTGTTCAGCGATGCACTGGGGAGAGGATATGTGGCTTTCGGCCCCTCCACACATGGCTCGCATCTCTGCCCATAAACAAAACCGGGCCAAGGCAGTGGCTGACGTAATTGCAAGAAATCAGCTATTCTGTACAGTTTTTGTATGATTCCTGTTGTGCGTTGGGGCAGAGCTTCCCAGGAACTCCTGTCACATCTCAGGGGATGGTACAAGGCAAGGATTGTCCCCGGTAGGATATTTGGCTGTAGTCTGCTTGTTGGAGAGGAAAAGATAGTTTACGGAAATGGGACATGCCACTTGACTTCAGAGAATAGGCCCAGACCAACTTTATAAAGTGCCAAGGATGTAGCAATCCCAAATCTAAGCAGGCCAAGTTAGAACCCTACCTCATGGGATGCCCATGGTGTCATTTGGTGCTGTACCTATGCAGACAGTCTAAAGCACTGCTCTCTACAAAACCCTTGTGTGTTTGTCATATGAGATTATTCAAGAAAGAACCCCAGACTGGCCATATGTGAGCTGCAGTGATTACTCATCCTCAAGACCTCGGGTGCATTCCTGAACTTGGGTTTAAGGGCAGTCAGAGCTCTTGAATTGCCCCTTCATGATATGACCAGCTCAGTAGACTCATTCTCAGCTCTAGCTCAATTCTTATGGCTAACCTAGGTGCCCATACCCATTTCTTCTTAGGCTGTGGTCTTAACAACAGAGCAGTCAACAGGAAAACCATCATGTTCCCCATGCCTTCAGGGTAGATGGCTTCTATTAAATGAATTGAAATGAATTAGACTTGCATAGATCTATGGGGAGACACGTCGTACTTCTTACTTCTCTTACTAAGAGAAGCACTCTTGGAGGTGCTTCTATTAATCTGATCTCTCCCACCATTCTTTGGAAATTATGATTGTATCATGATCATGTTTCCCAGTGCTCCTGGCAGTCTCCATTCTAGATAAACCCTATCAAAGTTCAAACTGAGAAAGTCATCACTGCCCTAAAATATCCCACAAATTGGCTGAAAATCTGCGGGCCTCTTTATTCTCATATTCAGTGACCATTTTGTGTTAACCAGTCATAAAATGAAGAAAAAAGAGAGTTTTCTGTGATGTCTTTTCAGGGATTACTGTAGTGCAACAGAAATCAAGGCAATCTCTGCAGCCCATAACCACTTGCTGAGGGGAGGTTAAGGTTGCTGAAAATCCTATTTGACCTTCTCAATGGAATTAATGAGTCAGAAGACTTCCTGTGGATAATCCAATGAGGTGGATAAAAAGGTCCTGAACTTCTTGGCATGAAGCCAGTGCTGGAGAATTTCCTTGCCCTCTAATCCCCACCAAGAGAACAGCACAGTCCCATCTTCTCTAGGGATTTTATGATGTTCTCATCATTGTCATTGAATTTTCCACGTGGACATTGCTTTTCTATGGTACAACACAATATTTAAGTAATCAGTCTCTGGGGAGGCCAGCATCTTTCTGTTGACTTTTTCAGGGAGGAAGACGACTAGCTTAGGCAATATGAATAACTTTTGGATGGTTACAGTGAGATGAGTTGAACTCTATCGTAACGGACTTTTGATTAATTATTGTATGCAAGTGGCCATTATCACATAGGCCACCTCTTAAGGTTGCAGCTCTTGAGGGCCCCATTTAGATAAAAGTCACTGCCAAGTTTATAGGTCTTGCAACCCTCTAGATTTATGGACTCTGACAACATTTAAAATTTCTTAATCTTTTAGCTTTTTTTCAGATGACAAAATTGCATTGACACGATCTTATTCATGAACCTTCATGGACTCTTCATAACTAGTGTCATTAATTTCAAATGTTGGGTGTCTTATCCCATATTTAGGCCCCTCTATGAGCAGACTGATTTTTGAGCTGTAATGAGTTTCCAGCTACTCCCATTGCACTCAGGGGAAAGATATAGTCCCATTTCAGAGGAGAAAGCTAAGACTAGAGTTTCATTGCTGAGGTCTGCAGGAAGGTAACCAATGCTGACAAGATAGTTGCTGGATTTGATGTAGAAAAAGGCTGCTAAGACAATCAAGAATTGGAGAGCTGGTTTGATGAAAGGTGGATAGAATAGCTTAGCCGGGTTAGCTTTGAAAATGAAGAATAGGAAGGGCTCTAATTGGTGTCCAGAACTACATCTGGGAGTAATACACCAAGGGGGAGACAGCTATTAAAGCTAAAGGCCAGTGTTGGCACAAGAACAAAGGGATGGGGAACTGGCCATGGATAGAAATTAGGCAGTTTAAGCATCAGAGAAGCAAAATCCTGGAAAACCTTCTTATAAGGGCAGCCTGCAAAGCAAAGAGCGGGATTCACTGGCTCAGTAACGCCAGGTCATGCAAGGCTATCCTTATCATACCACCTAATTCCTAATTATAGCAGAATCAGGTAAATATCAATGGTCACCCTTCTCCTTTTCTTACACAGACTGGAGGTGCCAAACTGCATCCCTGCTGTAGACCTTCTCTTGGCTATTGACAAAGAAAGGACCGTCTCCAACCTTCCAGGTCTCTGGAAAGCTAGATGCCAATTTGGACTTGTGCCCTGAAACCATGTGAAGCTACTAGTTTCTCTGATTAATATTTTCTATGTTGTCGGGTTTCCAAAAGCTTTGGGATCATTATCATCTTTCATTGTCGTCATTAGTAGTGAGTAATAAAATCTTCGAATTATGAGACTTTGTCCTTACAAGAACTCTGGAATTACGTATCTCACTCCCAAAGCACCTCCTCACCTCCCCATCCCTATTTGTTCCTTACAAAGTCAAAGAATTATTTTTGCCGAAGTTGGACATGAGGAGACGGGCAAATTGTAGTGTAGAAGGCTGGCAGGGGCCTTCAGACAAATGCGATCCATTTCCTTCTCTTCCTTCTTCAACTCTGAACTTGCTCCAACTAAGCAAGGCTCAGCTCTGCCTAATCCATCCCTGACAGATGCACGTTTAACTGCTTTTAAAGATCTCTTGAGAAGGAGCCCCCACCCTCCCCTCTGGCCAGAAGTCTCCATTTTTTAACTGTCTTTACTGTTAAAAGGCTTTTCTTTTTGTTTGTATCTCACCTGGATTTGCCTTGCTGCAATACAGACTGGGGCTGTTTCTTTCTGCCCTGAGTGAATGTGAATATGTCAGGTTTCTCCTTGTTTGCACTCAGTTTCTACGTATTATAATATATTCATGTCTTATGGACTTGGTTTCAAATGCCAGTATCACCAATATCCCAAAAATTCAAAGTTGTGAAATATTCTTTAGCCTGTAATTCATGGCATTTTATTTATATATTTTCCTTCTAGCTTGTTTTCTTTTTTTGGTAATTTTTCTTTCTTTCTTTCCTTTCCTTCCCTTTTTCTTTTCTTTTCTTTTTTCTTTTTTTTTTTTTCTTGACTTTACAGTACACTCAGGTCACATATTCAAGCTTTCCTAAGCAGCTTCAAGGGCTCAAGACTTCTTTAATGAAAGCTGGAATCCTTGCACAACCACTTGCTTCCAGATGCTGGGGATTACAGTAAAACACTAAATATTGCAAGACTTACGGTACTATTGCAAGAGTTGGCAGTGCTGAAGAAGCAGGTCAGGACTGAGAGAAAGGGAAAAAATAATGGGAGAAAATTAAGAAAAGGGATAATTAGGGTGAATATCAGGAAAGGAATTTCAGGAAACAATACTTTCCAATAAATTTTCTAAAGCTATGGTGAAGTCTGAAGAGGGAAAGATGGGATCAGCGTGACCAAAGCCCTGCAAATGTGCTGTCAGGAACATTCCTGTCATTGGGCTTTAGCGAGAAATGCCTTTTCTTGTCTTGTTTTCCATTGATCTTTCTCCCTTTCTTTCTGATTGCTGGAGGTTTTTTTTCTGTTCCCCCCACCTTTTTTTTCTTTTCTTCTTTTTTTTTCTATATATATAAAAGATGCCAGAGTATGATCTAATGAACATGTTTGCTAATCATATCACTTCACACATTAGCCCAGGGATCAGGATGTCTGCAGAGGATTCTCAGGGTATCAGACAGCCATCATTTGTTCACACCAGTGGAGCACATCCAGCACAACAAAACAACAGCTACTGGAAATAATTGGAGCTTGGTTCCAAATGGTTGTTTGCAAGCTTATTTGGAAATCTCATTCCATTCTTCAGTGATCATAAGAACAACATTAGACTGGTCAGACCAATGGCCCATCTTACTTCTCTCTATCGGAGGTCCACAGCAGATGACTAAGAAAGAATATAAAAATAGGACAAACATAGAAGGATACTTTCCATGAAAAATCCCTGTAGCTCAGAGACCCTCTGAACAGAGCTCAGAGGGTTTTTTTTTTATTTAATATGGTGCATTGTTATATTACAAAATTAACCTTTTTCATAATTTCAGCTAAGGAGACTTGTGAGACTTCATTGACCTGTTGTTTTTTCTTTCAGTCTTTCAGACTTTGGCTAGTAAAGGGTCAAGGTTTAACCATCGTAAGTTCACTTCAGCAGTAAACACATCAGAAGTGAGCAAGCAAGCAAGAGAACTGGTCTTATGATATCCAGAGCGTGCTAAGGCCTGAACAACAATTGACCTCCGGTTCTTGGAATTCCATGGTTAATAATCTATCATTTCCTCCTTCTTAACTGATGTCAAAGAGAGTCACCAAGGAGCAAGTGCCCCTTCAGGGGTCCTTAGCATGTTACTCAAGGGTGGCTACACAATGTGCATCTCTGCCAGCATCTGTGACCATGCTAGGAACCCCCTGAAACAGAAAGACCTCCTACCACGAGCTCTCAGAGACAGGTGTGGAGGTAGACAGAGGGTATTTTACCTCTCTCAACACCACTGAAGTTTCAGCACAAAGGGAGCAGGGTTCAAGGTCAGTTCCTTCTTATTAGAGACCTGATTAGGCAGCTCCCCAGCATGGGTCCCAATTTAACTCCGTTTCATGGCAAGGAATCAAGCAGGGGAGATTTTTTAAGCTAAATGATCACTGGCCCAGAAGTTGTTCCGCCTTAACATATGTTTTTTGGAGAGCCATGGGAGAGCAGGTCATTAGAGGGTGACCTGTCAGGTTAAATCATTCACTGATAGTACCAACCAGTCAGATATCACAGAGCAATGTTGTTTTTTATATCTGAATTGAGAAATACCCCCATTTTCTGCATTATTATTTTTTGTTGTTTATTAGAATTGATCATGCTTAGACGTAGGGTGGATTTGGATATCTATCTGCCTTCTAGAGCAGAGATGCTATAGATGCAGACATGCAAGTTCTTCCTTTCCCCCGTCGCCAAGGGTATTCCCACTTTGTCCTAGGAAAATAAGGGAAAGTCAGTGCTATCAGTCTTGCCCATCCCAGGTGGTGTGCCTAGGTGTATGTTGGCAGTGCCTTAATGCCCATTCACACACTTCTGGGGCAAACCCATCTGCTTTTTCTGAGATGAAACACAGTGTTTACTCATCCTAGGATCTCAGTCTGCTCCAACAACATGGACATTCTCTGAGCCAGGGCTGGTCTGAGTGCTACGCGGTGCGGATGCAACAGGTCTGCTCTAGAATCTAGAAGAGGTTTGTTTAAGCAGCAATGGTCCAGGACACTCCATGTTGCTTGGCTTGGCTGCTCCTTGGGGCACATCAATAACCCAGTTGCTTCCCAGACTCTGCTGAAGCTACTCAATGCATTGGTGATTGGGCAGGCACAAGCTTTTGGTGTTTGTGGTAAGCGCAAATTGTGAGATTCTAGTGAGACTGAACAAAAAACACTTCAATTTTCCTCCAAAATACATTGATGACCTGTAAACAAACAGCTTCTCTGCAGCTGTTACCAGAACCCATGGGAGACTTCAACAGTCCTTACAGTCATAGATGGTTTGTTTGGTGGGTGTGCATTGGCCCCAGAAGCCCATTGGCTTCTGTTTTTAACACATTAGAGCAAAGATCTTGTTTGGCTGCAAAAGTAGCCTAGAATAGCATCGTATTTCCTATTCCCTCTGGAGACAAACAATCTGCAGGTCTATAGTGTTATAACTATATGATAAATTAAGCCTCATTTTGCTACATAGGCTTGGCATGAATCTGCTACAGGTTTTATTCTATTTCCCTGTAAATAGGAGGAGAAGCTTTTTGAAAACTGAGGAAAGCTGAGACACACAGAATTAGGATTATGTCCACAGATGAGTCAAGGGGTGTCTGTCTTGCGGACTCACTGACAGGGGAAATCTAAAAGCCCTGCTTGACATGGATGTGACACCGAGAAAGCTGTGCTACCCAAGAGACGGGCTCTGCTTCCAGGAATTCCACACAGCGCCTGTGCAGGAGCACAGCAAGGAGAATATGGCTGTTAGAAGTGAGTGAACCTCACAGGAGTCTGACATTTTGCAAGCAACTCACATTTTCATTCTGTGGCCTTTTCAGAGCTGGTTCCTGTTCACAAAACCCTTTGTTCTTGCAATTTGAACTTTTGTTCCCCGAGGATGAGTCAATTAAACAAACACAAAAGAATGCTGGCTAAAGGGCTTCAGGGACAGAAGAGCCTACCACAAGTTCAGCTAGAGCTAAGGGCGGGTTATATATGGGCTAAATTTGACTCTAGAATTTCTTGGTGAAATACAGTTTTCTAAGATTTTCTCTTTCAGCTGTAAATTGACATAACTGCAGCAGAAAATGCATCCACACCAATTTTCAATGGAAAAGTTAATCTTCATATTGCAACAGGGTCATCTCTCTGTTTCCCTTGTCTGCAATGGACCAGGGCAAGAAATCAGGGTTACATTACAGAAGGCAACATCCAGATAACACAAGATTTCTTCTTTCCTGGGAAGCGGGAATTCCCAGGTCAAAGTCCGAAGGGGGGAATCTCCAAAAATGGAAGCTTTTAAGGTCAATTTCAGTGAAGATTTGTCAGAGATGACTTAAACACATTTTAATCTTGATGTAATGGAGAAGTTGCAAATTAATTCTTTATGTGCCTTCCAGTATCACTTTATGCAAGCCAGTACTACTTTATGCAAGCATCTGATAAATCATAACAAATACATTTTTTCTTTTAAAATAATAATTATTCTTCCCAAATATACTCTTCTCTAAAACATGACCACTGTAGGTTTCTGTTTCCGCATACACAATAGAAGGAGCCTAGATACATAGAAGTACAACTTAATGTTATTTGACTTTCAACTTGCTGAAGTTACACCGTATGAAACCCAGCTTTATTCTTAGCATGAACACTCAGCAGCACATGACACGAGACCCAGATCAATAACGTGTCGTGTTGGTGAGCATATTGCAAGGACACAAGAGAGAATTTTTCAGTAGCTATCTCGTGTCAGGAGGTCAGCAGTAAATCAGAGGTAACGCGTAAGAGACCCAGTCTCACAGTAGACATACAGCATCTCTAGAATCACATCCTATTCCTCACTGCATCCTCTACCACCTTTATTTCCCATTTGGTTGGTCACTGGACCCTCTTTAGTAAGAACTCCCTTCAGATGATGCCTGTAATTGTGCCACACTGGAAGGTTTGGAGAAAAGTGCTCTTCACTCAGGTTGACTAACTTTTGCTTAGAAAAAAAAAAGACAAAAAGAAAACACACACACACAAACAGTTTATGTAGGAAGGGGTTAAAAATCAAATTGAATTCAAAATCCTCTTTCTTTGATGGGCCTTCACTGCTTACCCAAGTTACTTATCTCTTCTGACTGGCTTTTCTATTTGCCCCAGAAGTGTATCTATGTCCTTTGTGGTAATATTAATGCTTTCGGTGTCGTAACTCTGCTTTGTCCCAGTCTGTGACATTCTAGGTATGTGGCTTAAGACAATCTGGGGAGAATATGGCTTTTTTTTTCACAGCACCATGAAGACACAGACAGAAGATTCTGTTATTTTTCTTTTTAGTGCAGCAAAAGCTTTGGATCAGGACCATGGTAAAATCTGTCTAAATAGATGACAAACAGTATCTCTCTGGGTGACTGCTGCAGCGTCTCTCTCTTCCATCCAGACTTGACACAATTATAAAAGCGGGAGGCTGAAGACAGAGTGGTTTGGATCTTAGGCATTTTTGTGGGCCCTTATTCCTTTTAACTTGAAACTTTAATCCATTGCTGGGGCCTCTGGGTTCTCCTCCTGCTGCTCCTCTTGTTCTATGGGATGAGTCAGGGTTGAACAGTGCAAACAGAGCTGTAATTGCCAAAGATATGCTTGGATTTGGGTTACGAAGCATGGGACACTGAGTGCCTTTCACCACAGGATCTGACCGGGCTCTGAGGCTTGCATGAATCCAATGCAGACCATCCTTGTCCAAGACTGGTTTTGTAAGGGAACCCAACACTAAAATATTTCTGAATAGTCTGAAACCTCCAGAGCTCTGCTGTGCCAGGTGCTGTACACATGAATTAGCCCCTACACAAAGTACTTAGAGTCTAGAAAAGTCAGAAGTGAAAACAAATGATGATGTCCTCAAATTGACAGGAGGCAAAATGCAAGAAACCTTCCATGGGCTGCTAATCTATCTCTTGAGACATCAAAATATAAAGAGTGGGGCTGATTCAGAGCCTCCCTTGGCTAGTCTGCCTCCTTGGAGAGCTGATATTTCCTCAAATGAGAAAATGAAAAGGTCCACATCCAGTGCCAATGTGTGACCTGTGACTGCGGTCCCAGCTATTTCTTTAAGGCAAGTACCAGTGATTACTGAATTTTGCAGCCAAAATTATATTGACAATTAAAAATGCATGCTTTCATAACCAAGTATCAAACAATCTGAATTGCTGTCTTTAACCTGTGTGGCATCTATGCTCCTGGTAGATGTCAGGACCTGCAACCTGGATCTTTTTGTGGAAGGCTATACCTGAAGCATCGTGTCACTGCATTGACCTGCCATGCCTTTGCAGATTGTTATATTATCTGTGCGATCAGCCCAGTGATACTGTGGGAAGCCATAAAGAAGAGAGATAAATGTCATTTTGTCTGCTCCCAAAATCTCCCTGTTTCTCAGACTGCCATATAAGAAATCTGGTGTCTTGTTTCTTGTCTGGTCCCCAAGCCCCTGGGGATGGAGACGTCTAGGAGGCAAGTTGTCCCTCCACGGCTGAGGAAGCCTGGTGTGGTGCAGAAAGTACCTCTGCCTTGCTCCCAGAGAGCTCTGAGAAACAAATGCTGGAAAAATGTGTGACAAAGTTGTGCCCTGGAAAATTATGAATGTTGGCGGGAAAAAAAAATAAATAAAAGGAAAATGAACTCAAGCTATTCCAGATTTTGCGGTAGCAGAAGTCCGTGGGAGGATTCCAGAGGAGCTGCGAGGGTTGGTAGATAGCTCCCTTAGGCAGTGTGCGGCTGGGCAAAGCCACCGCGCTTCTTCATGCACTGCTATGTCCTTGAGCCACTCTATCACTCAACTGCAATGGCACCAGACAACCCTTTCCCCTTTGAGGGCTACAGGCAGATCATTCGGTTAGTTGCATAACAGGCAGCAGGGCTGCTAAAGCCAGTGCTGATATCTCATCCCACCCATCAATTTAGGCTGTTGGAGAGTGATGTCAGCTGCAGATACGCCACTTCCCTCCTGGAATTTCCCTCTTTGAAAAATAGTCTCCTGCTTTCATGTGGTTTTGATCTGGATACTGAACTGTCCCACTGATTTCTGTCGTTTTACCCTTTCCCCAGTTGCTGATTACAATTCAAGACAGTTTTGGAAGAACATCTGTGCTTTAGTTTGCTTGCCACAGTAGGACTCTCTAAACTGTACCAAATCAATTCAGTAACCTTTCTGTGGACTTGAAGAAACTTTGCCTTTTTCCATACAAGACGCTACACTACCCTTCTCCACTATCAGAAGGAAATTATTTGATACTAACTGATGGAAGCAAAGTGCTTCAGCCATTGACCTGGTAATCCCATGGACTCCATGACTGTTGGTAGTGCTGAATCTGGAGTTCTGGTTCATCTTGCTTATAGACAACCTCTTTTACCTAAATTGGTCTTCTGGATCTGGATAGGAATGTCTCACATCCCCAAAAATGGTTTCAAAGCATTTCTTTGGGAATGCCATTGTCACAGAGTGCTTTAAATGAAATTCAGGTTAAAAAGAAAAACTTTACAGCAATTTCTCTGATCTTTGTCTGCAGCTCTCTGTTCCAGCTCTTTCCGCAAGGAGAAGCCAATGACCTATAGTTACTGAATAATCTTGATGGGAGCATTTTGGCAAAAAAAGACAATTAAAGAATTTATTACATAATAGTCTCTTACTTTCACTTTCCCTTCCATTCACACTTGCTCTGCTCCACCTCCTTCCTTTTTCTTCCTTTTATCTTTCTTGGTTTATCCCTCTATCCACCTGAACTATCTGTCATACTACTTAATTCTCATTTCATAACTATCTGGTGGTGCACTGATTCCCTCTCTCGCAGTTAAGGCAGCTAGTCTAAATCCTCCCTTTAGAGTCCCTTTTTAGTTACTCAGAGAAAACAGCGTTTTGACGAAGCAACTTGTTATGTCCTAAAACTGGTCACCTGAGATAAGATCATGTGGATTAAGCGTTTCTCTGGAGAAAGAAATGAGACTAGTAGCATAAAGCAGACACCCAGATTTCAATCGATTAGAGGCAGCGAGGCAAAGCCTGTTCTAGCTACCTTCTTTAATTGGGCCCTAAAAAGTTAAAAGATATTTACTATAACTGACTTCACTGTGACATCTCGATGTCTCAAAACCTGGCCATGAGTTTGAATAGAAAGGCATAAAATGTGTACTCTTAAATGGCTTTTAAAAGCAGCCAATAAATAAAGGGGTTTGAAAGATTGAAGCCATCAGAAGACTAGGTCCTGAGTTTGCAATATTGACATTTTAAAGGTGATTTTTAAAATAAATTGTTCGTTACTAGTTACGATTAGTGTCATAGTACCCATGATACCAAGGTCAGGAACAGAATCCTGTGGCGTTGATAAGGATTTCAAGAACCATGAAAATAAAGAAAACACTGAATTTTGTCTGCATTTATATATATGTATCATGAGCACATATAAGGAAGAAATAGGATACAAATGAGACTAAGTTTGCAGACTATATCTGTTTAGTCTAGAGCTTGGAAGACTTAGGAGACACATGATATCAGTATCCAAATACATAAAAGCCAGCTGCAAAGAGGGGAATAATCTTGTCTACGTGTCGACTGGGGACAGAATAAGAAGTCATAGTCTTAAATCACAGAAAGGCTGGTTTAAGTTTCACAGCAAAGAGAGAAGAAAATAAAAGAAGTTTTCAATGATAACTGATAACTGAGTTGCGTTGTCTGAAGAGATTTTGTTGGAGGTTTCTACATGCATGCTAGACAGACAGATATCTGTCAGGAATTGCTGAGATATACCTGCACAATTTGCATCAAAGAGGAAGCGGATTAGGCAGCCTACTGACATCCCTTCCTGTCCCACACTCCTATGCTATACTATTACTTTTAATAGCAAATTATGCACTTCCACAGGTCTACAGTGCAGCCTTGTGCCCACCCCAGACAGCCGAGGCCCACGTTTCTGAGCCCCATATTTCCCAGAAGCTGCTTGCCATTATTTGAACTTTGAGCTATTAAACACCCCAGAGAGGAATCCAAAATCTCTATTGACGCAGCTTTCGCGGTGCAGTTGTTAATATTATTCCATCTGCAGATCATTCCTGAAGGTCTCTCTCGTTCTCTCCCTTCTGCCTCCCGAGCTTTGTGCCAAAGGGGATCAGGGCAGCAGTACAATTCCCATTCACAAAATCCTCCTCTTCCAGCTCTAATGGCAGCCTCCACCTTGCCAAGAAAGCTCTTTAGAGCACTGGGAGCTTGCTTTGCCTTTATTTAAGACATTTGTCACAGCCGGATCAGAGTGTTTTCATTTAAGTTCATCTGCAAATTTCGTTGATCCAAATCAATTTCTTCTCCCCCACACTTGACTCATAAGGAAGGCTTCTTAATGTCAGTCATATGATAAGGAAATATGGTAGAGACTGACAAGATTTCTACAGGCTGAAAGGACCCTGGAAAATAGTTTTAGCCAGCGTCAATTAGGTTTCTTCCACAAAATTCAATGAAGCTTTTTTATTGCTGCTGTAGTTTTGGAAACTTCTGTGAATAAGTATGCTAATTCCGTGATTTCCAGCTTGTGGTCCATGTGCTCCCAGGGGTCCATCAGCAACTTCTGAGGAATCTAGAAAATAAACTTAAGCATCTTTTTGGTATGCTGAGATTTATGTACAGGGCAATGCATTCACATTGGATTGAAACAGAAGTATATATGTTGAAGATGAAACAGTAAATATGGATGGCTGGATGGATGATTGGATGGAGGAATCAACAGATCTGTTCATAATGCATCTGAGCCATAGTCCAAGTAAAAAGTATGAAAACTACGGTCCTGTTCTTGGGTCATGCTGACAAAAGGGCTGGAAGGCTGGAAGAGAAGTGAGAAGATTTACATGTCTCACTCCAGACCTATTTTCCTTTGGTGAAAAAAAATGGTTCCTACTGCTGGGCAGCAACAAGAGAGAGGGTTTGCTTGCTCCCAAGTATATGTAGAAACCCTCATTTTATTCCCCAAATATAACATCTTCTCCTGATTTTTTTCAAACCTTCTCTTCCCCACAGGACTCATTCACAGATTTATAGAAACAAATAATTTTGTCTAACAAGGAAAACCAGTCTCCTCTGGGGAAAAAGCCAACAGCTGTTTCATGGTCACAGGAAAATATCATGCACTAGAGAAGGACAGATAAAAGAGGGTATACTGAATTGACTGGACACAGGCAATTACTCCCATTTTATGGAAAAGCCTTCACAAACCACAACTCTCTAGGTCTCCCTCATTTACTATATAAGCCTTGCCTCCTCTACAATGATATTGAGGCTGATGGAAGAAAGAAGGAGATGTTGTGGTATGAAGTCAACCTGTCGATTAACAAGTCACCAAAGCCCTTTACTAGTGGTCTCTATTAGGGCCCCTTTGTGGTCTCCTATCCCAGCAGTGACCTGACCAGACCATGTTGGATGGGCACAAGAAAATAACATGTCCTAGTTGGGGGCTAACTACGTGCAACCTTTCCATTCTTCCTGCTTCATGCTTGCTTGGTTATTTATTTATCTTCTAATTGCCTCCTTGAAGTTTTTTAAACCAACCTAAGGAGGGTTAAGTCCTGGTATGAGGGAAGGAAAATAAACTTGGGTAGAGTTTAACAGCCACTGCTAAGGGCAATCAACTGATGAGTGTAAACAACACTCTTGACCTGAAAACCTCCGTCTATTTCAAAAGGAAAACATCACTCATTTGACCATATGAGGGCACAGTCTCCTTATTTTTGGGATTCACAGCTTAATCTACAATGGATATTGTCTGAAGTCTATCTCAGTGCATTTGCTCGTAGTAACTCCTGCAGCAGAATGTGTGTAACTGCAGCAGCTACTGCTGGTGTGCAGCAAAGCCCATACGGGGAGCACAGGATGGCTGCAAGAAAAGTTCACACACGGGCAACATGACGTGCCTCATGCTCTCTTGGGCTGGTGAAAAGAGGTCCCTTAATCTTGCTGTGTAGTCACATCCTATTAGAGCAAAAGTACATTGCCCTAGCTAACAGTGCAGGGATGATGAGAAGAAAGGAGTGCAGACAGGTTCCTTACAAACCTTGTCAGGAGGGTGTGCAAAAAAAAAACAAGCTCAAACTGCTTAGGAAAGGACCCTTCAAGTAGAGGGTTGGTGTCATCTTTAGAAGACATCAGTTCAATTCTTGACTTTTTCAAAATGGTCCTGATGACCATTACAAATCCTTGGTGTAGCCCTAAAGACATCAGACAAATGCCACTCTGGAGCTCTGTGCCGTCAGCAAGGGATCCCACGTCAAAGGTGCCTTCAAGCAGGCAGGAGATGATCTTTGAATTAGTAGACGTGTCCTTGTCCCTGTTGACCTTTTCCTAGTAGCCCCCTACTAGGTGGTTCTTCCTCTCTTCTCTCTCCACTGCTGTCACCACCTGGCGAAACACCAGCATTCCTCATTCCCTTCTTTTGCTCCCAACATCTGGAACGTCGTTCACCTCAGCCACATCTGCCTGTGGCGAGGGCATCGCTTGCGGTTCACCTCCAAACAGCTCCCCTCTGCTCAGCTTATCCAACTCTCCCGTTGGCTCGTCAAACTCCATTTTGAAGGCAGTTTTCATCAAAGATGTGACGTTAAATAGAACCAGCTAGCTTTATTCCAAGCACTCCTCAATAATCATACAGACATATATACATTTTTTTTTCCTACGATGCATTTTGAAGGGAAGAAGGAATAGTGCAAGTGATTTACAAGATCAAGAATCCTCTGCTGGAAGCAGGAGACACACGTGTGGATCATTTCACTGGGGCCATTTACTTCACTATCACTG
>VZSV01000284.1:317315-331214 GCA_013398735.1 Nothocercus julius
AAACTCTTGGAAATCTATCCTGGCAGATGCCGGTGGGACTGGTGTTTGAGGCTTATACTTATTGGGTCTGATAGAGAGAAACAGAGAGGTAGTAAGGCTGTCGGAAAAGTACTCTGCTTTAGAAGTGTTCTCATCGGCCTATTACTTTCTTAAAGGTCAGCTGGGTGGAGTCACAGCGAAGGGAAAAACACAGCGGTGGAGTACATTGCGGGCTGGCTGAAGCAGGGAAGCTCTTGGTGTCATCTCAGAGTGCTTTTCTCTGGTGGAGCAGAGGGCTTCAGAAAAAAAAAAATTGGAAGAGTCAGAAAACAAGGGTTCCCTCCTTTATTTTTAAATCAAAAAATGTCTCATTGAGTAAAGTGCCTCAATTCAAAAAGAACCCAATGCCAAATTTCCTCTAGCTGCTCTTTAAGCCCAAGCCTGAAATATTAGAGCTGGGGAAAGTGCTCATCCTCCCTTCCTCCTCCATCATAGCCAATGTGCCTTTGCTCTTGGAGATTAAATGCTCTTTTTCTTTCTTTCTTTTTCTTTCTTTTTTTTTTTTTTTTTTCATACCTGATGACAAAAAAAGCATGTGAATCCTGGCTTTCTTTCAGGCTTGGATGTCAACCTGAACCACAGAGAGATGTTCTTTTGATACACCGATTCTACAGCCTGAGATTTTCCTGCTTGGAGTAAAAAGGGGGCAGAAGAGGGAAATGGATTTCCTGAGGGGGAGTCTGCAACTCAGCTAAAAAATAGTTAAAACAAAGTATAGTTCAGCTGAGTTGATATAAATCTGAATATATCTCAACTTCTTGGCATCCAAGGTGAACACTTATAGGTACCTATGTATCTGCCTTGACAGATTTCTTAGGCCATCACACTTACTTGGCTCTACCCACATGGAGTTAGATAGAAGAGAGGGAGGTTGGGTGGACAATCCAAGAGTTTAGCCTAAGAAGCTTGGGTGTGGGATGGGAAACATGGGAAGTTCCTTTCCTGCAGTAACTCGCCAGATCAGTGGCAGAGACTGAACTAGAGCTCTGCATGCAACTGTGAACAATTTCACTGTGAACATGTTCATCCTTGCAATTCTTGAATTTTATTCTCCAGATTTTAATTTTTTATTTCCTTCTCTTTCACGGATGAGGTAGAGCCTTTCTCTCAGACTTCATGCTAAATATGTAGAGGTGCATGTATGCACCTGTATGTGTATGCATGTGCGTGCACTTGTGCATAGCTGTAGGAGTTAAATAATTGCTTGGAAACAATTTCCAAGGAATGGGTGAGCTTACATTTTCCTCAGTGACCAGTTCTATCTTCACATCATTCTGGCATTCTTAATGAGGAATATGATATGATCCCGTATATTTCTAGGTCTTCTCCACATTCAGGAGTCCTAATGATGAAAAGAAATGAATGAACTAATCATTTTCTGTCTATTCTTACTGACAGCAAACCAGGTTAGAGAGATATCTTCTTTGATATCTTCATACTTCACTCCATATCTTCCATTTCAAAAGTTTTCTGAATGACGTACTTGGAGAATTTTTGTGCTCAAGGAAAAATCATTGTTATTTGGGGAAGATTAGTGCATGCCTTCATCACTATGCTGAGTATCAGAAAATACAGACCGCTTACATTATCAAACGTATTCAATCGTCTCTTTGCAGCTATTATCTGCTGTAACTTGTTCATTCCTCCCAGTACATTGCTGAACTCTGTGCTGGGATCATGCGCCAAAAAGGGCTTATTTTCACATATGTGCTCATGGTGGACAGCGTATAGCCTTGGCCTTGTGCCTCTCTGGCAGCATTTACCACCACGAGAATAC
Source organism: Nothocercus julius (assembly GCA_013398735.1). Taxonomy (NCBI): domain Eukaryota; kingdom Metazoa; phylum Chordata; class Aves; order Tinamiformes; family Tinamidae; genus Nothocercus; species Nothocercus julius. The sequence goes on from VZSV01000284.1 coordinate 319,132, forward strand.
AGCACCTTGCTGTGCCCTCTGCTCACCTTCCCACCTGCTCAGAGAAAACCCGAGGAATTTAGAAGCTTCAGTCTTTATCCACAAAATGGTCCAGAAGCTGAGCTAAAGACTGACCAAATCCTTGGACAAAAGCTGGAGCTATCTCAGAGACAGTTCTCTGTCATCAGAATAAAGCAAGTCTGTGGAAGCCCTCCAAAGGACTGTCTCAAAGCTCTCCAGCCTCAGCTCTGTTCACTAATGTGAGCAGTGGGTGAGACAGACATAAAGCAACTAAAAATGCCACCTCACTCGACTGCAAAGAACTTCAGAAGAGGGAATAATATATCGGGTAAGGCATTTTACACCTAACTATCAAGGCTCTACCCACTGTAGACAGTCACCCAAACAGTGCAGCTAAAGGGAAGGAAATGATCTAACCTCTCTGCCTTGGAGAAAGAAGCCAGAGAAAAATTCCTGCCCTGAGTTGTCCCAGGAAGGAGAAGTACGTACAGAGCAACAGGCAAAAGGTAGCACGGGACAAAGCCGAAGGAGACATTAGACGCATCTAACCTCTGCCTCCAGCAGCTGCAAGAGCAGGGTGAGCTCTGCTCAGCTAACCTAGGTCCTAAGCAGGAGCCGGCTTTATACAAGGGGAGCTCGGGTGCAGGAGAGAATTTAACTGCAAATCTATTACTAGACTTTGTTGAGTGCAGACACACTCTGCAATTTTAATTCAACCAAATCTGGTAAAAATCTTCCATCAGTGCCAAAAGACACATCTGCAATAGGGAGGTTTAGCAGGGTGCTCTCTGCTAAATTTTGAGGGCCTGCTCTTAGTCAAAGGCACACCAGAGCTTTCCAAAGGGAGGAGGTTCCCGGAACCTTTTAACATGGGTAAAACAATTTATTTCCCTCCCCAGTCTTGTTCTCAGAAACTGTTTTGGCTGAACTACTTTGGCTGTAGCATCCAGGAAAATTCAGCCTATGGCATGCGCTCTGTGTTTCAGTTCTTTGCTTAATTTTTGACATTGCTTTAAGGAGCTGAAAGCAGAGCTTTGAATTGAGGAGTTTCAGGCAACCATATGCTTAGGCATTCCTACCTGTTCTGTCTCTAATGGCAGAACCACAGTAAAACCTGGAATCAGATCTGCACTTTGTGGCTTGGGCTCTTTTCCAACACCTATCAGAGAAAGTATGGGAAATGGCAGCTTGCTTTTACTAAGCCCAGCCAGAGCTTTTCCCCGTTTTGGGAGTTTTGTACTTCCCCAGATGGTGGCATCAGGTACTTGATGACCAAGAGATCATATTCCACTGCACTATCATTTTTGGTTGAAAACAATTCCCAGGACTTGCCATCAGGAGGATGGATTTCAGGGTTAAGAAGAAGGGCTTGAGAGAACAGATGCTCTATTCAGACCAGGTTTCCTAGGTACAAATGCTGCTACCTCTGCATACAGCCCAGAATCATCTAGCTGGGAGAGACCTCCAGAAATCATCTAGTCCAACCTGGTGCTCAGGGCAGGTCCCATTAGAGCAGGTTATTTGGGGCCTTGCCCCAAGGTTCGAAAGGTGTGAAACACTTGTAGTGAAATGTCTATATAAAAAAAGCAATCTGGCAGTTTTTTTCCCATCTTTCCATATTTCCCAAGTCTGATGGCCATAAAAGCCCTTGGTCTGAATTGCTGTCTTGAGTGTAGATACCAACATAGGTAAAATAACTGCTAAAACATTTAGACTCAATGGACTAACCACCACCATAGCTTCTCAAAATTTTCAGGTAGTAGAGCCAATCCAGCCCATATATGGGCAGAGAAAGACAGTACTCTGTTTTAGAGCTTTAGTGTGTAAATTGTTTACCTTTTTCTTTGGCTCTCAATTTGAACAGCTCAGGTAAGAAAGCTGGTAGCCATGAAACAACACTCCAGCAGAAATCTTCAATGAATAGGAAACTGTAGACTGTAAAGGAAAGCAGATTTTTGGTGGGAAAAGAAGCAGAACAGAAAATAATAGGAAAACTGTTGCATCCCACACATGAATCTGGAGGAAGGCAGACCCCAGCTGGCAGAAGTAGGAAGCAGCATGCATATAACCCTATGCATTTAAATCATCACAAATGTGAATGCAGCAAGGAAAACCCTGGTATGAATTACTTCTTTCCAGGATGTAGCCAGGAGTGGCAGAAATCATGAATAAATGGGGAAAGAGCACCAGGATGGAGTCACAACCTAACTCCCAATATATCACCCCAGCAACTCTGCCCATTACGTTACAGCTATGCCATGCTGAAGCCACTGAAGGAAGTTATTGACTTTAAACAGCTTTCTATGGGAGCAAGTACCAGACTTAAAGGTTTTTATTTGCTTGCTTGTTTACGCGTTTGTTTTAAGTTAGCGTGGGAGTAAGTCTGGCTTTACCAGATTGCAACTCCCAGACAACTCTACCTCTTTCAGTGGATCCCATATAGATCATCAGGCAACTTGGCCTCCAATGGTTATCACTGAGTAAATTCAATTCGCATCACCTGGGACTTAACACATTTCTACAGGGAAAGCCTGATTTAATTTATCTGAGAAGCTGAACTGCATTTGTTCCTGTAGTCCATTTATTTTTGGGAAGGCTGATTTTTCTTGTGCTTGTTATTCTTTCCAGATATGCTGTAGGCACACTTACTTATGTTAGGTATTATTTGGGTTTCTTAGTGTTTTGTGAAATTTCCACAGACTTTTAACTAGTATGGATAAAAATCTCACTATGCTCCAGGCAACAGGATTTTTTACCTTTTTCTTTCTCTTTTTTTCCTTTCTCCCTTCTTTTCTTCTGAAAGAGGACATAAGAATGGGATTTTTTTCCTTCTGTTTTTACTTTATATTTTTCAAATAGAATCCTTTCCTCTTTTGTGAAGAGGGAGGGAAATGCTTCCTGTGGATTTTGAAGGTATGGATTTCTTTATTTTCCCTCTTCCAAAAATCTGAATGTTACTTCAATTCCGTTGCTAATTAAGATGCCTTTTGAAGATAGAACTAGGTGCTGTGAACAGGTTTGTTATGATCTTGTGGCAGAAACATTCACACTCCGAGGGAAGAGGCTTTTGTTTTTTTAAGCCTGAAACAGCTTTTCCTCTCTGAAGCCACGTAAGTCACCATTCCGTGGCTGTCACTATGTGGATGCTCACAAGTTAATAACTATTGCACTTCAGTTACGGCTCCTAAAAAAAGTTGATATCCACTGGAGCCTGTAGAGCTGTTAGCTCAAATAAGAGAGAAACGTATAACAGTGAAATTACTGGTTGGTTGCTGCCAAAACGGAAATCTCTACAGTGAAGGGATCTTCAAGGATCTGAAATTTGTCATCTCCTTTGCTTACTGGCATAGGGAAATATGGACTTACCAAATCTGCAGGTGGTACTGGTTGAGAATGTGGAAGAAGTGCTGGCCCACATACTGGAAGTGAATCTAAACCAAACTGGAGGAAAGTGGAGAAATAGTCTGGAAAAGTAGGATGCTTCTCCATGAGCACAAATAAAGGTCTATGCTTAGTTGAGGTTAACCAGCTACAAAAGTCAGGGTGGAGGACAGCTGGCTAGGGACACTGCTGAGGGAAAAGATCTGGGGTTTGCAGTGTGTCACGTTGTCTGTGTGAGTCAGCAATGTGCTGCTGTTGGACTACCCCGGGATGGATAAACAAACTAATGCTCTATAAGGCACATAAGGAACTTTTCCACTTCAGTGCTGGGACATGTACAGCTGATGTATTGTGTCCTGAGCAGAGCACTGTCCTTCCAGAAAGAGAAGGAAAGAGGACAGACTGGGAGGAAAAGCAATAAGACATGGCCCATGGTGACCAGGAAGAAGAAAGGGTAGTTTAATCCAGGGAAGAGTAAGACAGTCTGAATTTTGGTATTTCCTATTGTTTGGGTGGTTGACTTTACACTTTTGCCAATATCCTTCTAGTGTAACTTTTATTTCATTCCATTCTTGATGCTGTTATTCTTGTTGTTGTCCAGTTTAAAAAATGAAACAAAAAATCCGTCCTGTGACATCACATTGGCCTTCCTGCATCTCACCAGGAGATTTGCTGCTGGGACTTCAAAAAATATGCATGGTAAAGCCTCTGAGAGGTCACTTGGCATAATCTGTTTTCTGGAAAGAGGATCATCTGTCCCTAAAAGACCTCAGGTTTCTATAGAATCAGTGAAATAATGCATTATTATGGATTAAAAAAATCCCTTAACTATTTTGTCGGTAGCATCATAACTTTCTATGTGTCCTTCAACAATGCAATTTCATTCTCTCTCTTCTGCTCCCCCAGAGCAAATCCAAAATGTTGCATTTAGGAGACAAAAAGTGACGTTGGAACAGAGGTTCCCCTCTGGGGAGGGGAGAAAGGATGAAACATCAAGCTATATGTTTCTGTCAGACTGAAAGCCATGAAAAAGGACGATAGGATATGGCAGCATGGAGAAATTTAATTTTGTTGTCAAATCTCTGGCTTTATTAGAACATTTGCTGCATAGTAAAATAAGTTATTTCCTTAAGCAGTAATGTTATCTGTTTTCTCCTGTTTTCATTAGATGCATTTTTCCTCTCTCTCTCTCTCTCTCTTTTTAGTGATTTTTCTCCAAGTATTGGAAAAGCAGAAAGAAGAGAATTGGATGGGAGAAAAGAAAGACAAGTGAATGAAGAATCATACTGCTCATGCAGATAGCCTGTGCCTTGCTCTAGGTGTGACTTTGTGCCAATGTAATCATTTTAGTCTGGGATGTGATTTTTCTCCTGTTTGAGCCAACCTCTATCATAACAGAAGTGTCACTGAGATATCTTTCTGCTGGTTTTACCAGATTTCCTGGTAATGTGCCCAAAAAAGCACTTCCCTAACCAAAACAGTAGCATCAGGGCAAGAGTGTGATGCTTTTGTCTGATCGCACCTCCCTCCTCCCCAGAAGCAGCTTGTGGCATCACTGGTTTTTTTTTGTCCTTCCTCTGCTCTGTCTAGTCAGAGGCAGCAGCTCCTGCCTCTTTTCTTCCCGCATCGCTGAGCAGTGTCTCGTTACTGGATGCTGACTGTGGCCCCCAGGTACTAGTTATATTACGTAGCACCATCTAGTGTAATAGTATACTATAAACTGACCTGGTTATTATTTTCCATGCAGAACAAAATAAAACGCATAAGCAAATTGGCAGGGATTCCCCCCCGAAATGCAGTTTCAGGACCTGCTCAGGCTCCTTGGGTGATTTTTGGTGCAATTTTAGAAGGTTAAGGGGGAAGTTCACCTCATTTATGTTGGACAGAGTCCTCAGCAAAACACCTTCTGGAAATGTCCCTTTTTCTTTCGCTCTTTCCACTAGGTATTGATGCTTGTCTAGAAGGAGAGCTTAGAGTAGACAGTAGATGTGGTGGTCATGGTCTGACCTCTTTCACTCGGTGTGAGATCTCCGATGCTGAAGTGGTGTCGTTTCACCAGCAGTACCAGTGGTTCATCCTAAATCATCCTCTGTGACCTGTGTTGTCTCCTCATCTCTGTGCTGCTCTAGGTCGTGGTCAGTCTAGGGCCTCCATGGGTCTACCGAGATGGGAGTAGCCCCTCTTGCACATCTGCCATGCCTTGCCACCCAGCTGTCTCTGCAGCTTCCTTGCAACCTGCACTTGGAAAGAGGGAGGAGAAGGGGAAAAGCAACTGATATTCCATAAGAAACAGCCACAAAAGATCTTGGAGCAATTGCACAGCCTTTTCCTCTGGATTTCCAGTCCCCTTCACCTGTTGAAAGCCTTTGGGAAAGGTTTGTAGGAGAGGAGCATCCTGATAAGATGGTGACATGGGTACAAGCAGAACATGGATCAGGAGCATTTCATGCTGTCCTGCCTCTCCGGTTCCAGGCGACATGGGGTTTCATCCAAAGCGAGAGCGCACCCCCCGCCTTCCCCCTTTTCTCTTACTGGGTGGTTGCGTTTTTCAGGATCACGGACGATTATTCTATTTATTTTGTCCCTGTCAAAAGAGGAAACGGGTTGGCTTCTGCCAAGTAATTTTACACCTAAGTATTTCCTTCTGTTTGTCTTAAAAACAGCTTAGTATGGATGTTACCTCCAGGTCGCGGGGTCACTGGGGGATTGGCAGAGGCTTTTCAGGGTTTCTCGGAGCACAGCTCGCTCCTGGAGGCCTGTTCCTAATTGTCTGCTGGAGGCGAGGGAATATAGAGCCGATCCAAAATATGCAGCCCTGCAAAGCAGAGGTTGGTCCCCCGGACAAGGGAGGTAACGAACCCAACGTGCTCGGGTGCCTCGCGGCAGAGACGCGGGGAGAAGCCACGTATGCGTGTGTGCGCACACATAACAGGTCATTTTTCACTTTTCAGGCTATAAGTGCCGGTGTAGGGAATCACACACAAGGGGATAATGAAACCATCCAGCCCAACAATGCTGCCTTTCACTGCGTCGTGAGATAAAGGATCGCTCCTTCCTGCCTGCCTATTTAAAGGGGATTTTGTGCTGCTGAGAGGTGCTCGGAGGATGGATAGTGAGAAGTGGGCTTTATTTATTCATCATGCAAGCACCACATGGGTTCCCAAAGCCTTGGGCTGAGGATACGTCCCATTTTGGGTCCTATCTACTAGAACCCAGCAGATTCATGCTCAGGTTCATGCTGTCATGTGCTGCTTCTAGCCATAATCTTAGTGTGACCCACACCTCATTTAGACATGTTAGTTGGCAACACTGTATGAGCATCAATACCATTCCACATTAATGGGGACTGTGTATGTTCACAAGAAGCAATCCCCAATAGCAAGAATTGTCATCAATAGAGAAAAGGGAGAATCAGAAGTAAATCGTCAGACAGGAGAAGTGATGTTATGAAGGTAACAAATCCGAGAAGCCACTTTGCTGTGTCTTAATCCAGCATTTTATCCAGCAAAGCTGGGTACTTAGCACATATTTGCCGTTCTTTTTTCCTCACTGATGTTGAAAGATGGCAAGTTTTCAATTTTTTATAGTAACATTCCTCCTCAAAGTGTCTTATAGGTCTGGAGGAGAGGCAGAAGATGTAACTTGCAACCCCCAAGGACGGAGAGATTAATGTAACGAACCATCATCTCCATCCATGACTGTTATCAAGCTTCTAGGAACAGTTGCAAACAAATGAGTTTAAAGAAACATTGAGACACTTCAGAAGAAAGTTATTGATTAGGATCCCTGGCTCCAGGCAAAATGTTTGTGCGGAGGCGTTACTCACATCCTAGCAGTGTTAGGGTCTGAGTTGAGCACAGAGCAGGTCCAAATACTCCACAAATCCTGGTGTCCCTGTGATGTTTTATCCAACCGCCTTATTGCAAATCCAGGAGGCAGCAGGTGTACAGGGGAGCCCCTTCAGGAGGTGACAGGAGATGGCACGTACGTACTACATTGGTGAAATGTTCCTTCTGTGTCTTCTTCCCTTCACTTTGACTGAAGTAAAAGACCATACACTGTACAAGACACCTACCCTCTGTAGATCACTTGTTTTTTGCCTTTTTTTTCTGAAGTGTTAGTCATTGCTATATCGGGGTTGTATGAATGGGATGGTTGTGGCACAGAAGGTCACAGGCCAAGGAAAGAGTCATGAGCAATTTGACAGGGTTGCCTCATGATTCTCCTTTTTCCCCTGTCACCCTGTCACAGAACAGTATTGAAACCATTGCTCAGGGGAGATGGTTTTATGAGAATTATCCTCCAGATGAGAGGCTTGACAAGTTGCCTCTGCTCGGAGGAAGATGGGGGCAGAGATGTCTCTTCTGCTAAGATGACAGGCCATGCTTTTTTCCCTGATAGCAGACACCGAGAAGACAAGAGAGTTTGTGCAACCCTCAGCTGCCTTCCAGAACCCATGTGTGGATTGCATTGCAAGGTGAATTGCAAGAAAAAGCTTCTTCCTGAAAAAGAGAAAGGACTCCCTCCTCCCCTGCTATTTCTTTCATGATGATCGTCATCTCACTAGACTCTCTAGAATAACCCAGGTAGAGACTTGCAGGATGTTCCTGGAGTCCCATCTTCTGGGGAGGGGGAAAAATGGAAGAGAAATGTGGCGAGAATGAAAATCCATTGTCTCTCCAGAGCTGGATGTAGAACTGCCTGTCTGTGGGTGCTGGGTCCTGTACTGCCAAATGGAGTTTTCTGTTCCTTGTCTTTTACTTCATTTGCTCATGAGCATCCTGGACTTTCTTGCAACAAGGGCTGTGAAGGAAACAGCCAAAGGATTTGCTTTACTAACAAGGATGAAATTCCAAATGTCAAGGCTGAAAACAGGTCCATAAAGGTTAAAGTGGCTTACCCAAAGTATACTTATTTGTCCAGAATATTACTTATGAGAAGAGACTGAAAAGGCTAATACTCTTCAATTTCGAGAAGAGGCTAGAAGAGGCATTTCTTTGGTTGCAGTGAGTAAAAGTAAGCTCTGCAAAAGCTAAATCAGTCGGTAAACTAATGCAGAACTGTTATTCACCAAATCTCATAATGTGAGAACTATAAGGCATTCAACAAAATTAACAGACACTTCACAGATACTTCACAGAACAGAAAGTACTCCTTTGCATGGAATGTAGTGAAAGTTGTTGCCGTATGAGGCAGACAGGGTCATTGAAGGATTAGACAAATTAATGGACAAGTTCATGAGGGAATTTTACAGAGACCAGACAGGGATGGGCACCATAGCACTCTCAGAGCAGCGACTGTGGTTGATGGGGGAGGAAGATGCAGTGGTCCCAAATAGCATGACCAATGCTACTGCCCTCCAGAAGGCTTATGCAAGCTGGGTTACTGATGTGACACCACAGGCCATCTCTCATGTTCTTGTCCATCAAGCTGTGGACAAGACTGAACAGCACCCAGGTCTTTGAAGCCTTGGTCCTGTGGAGCTGTGTCTTTCACACCATGCTACCCCAGTGTGTACTCATTAGCTGGTTGATATTTTGGTGCGAACACCTGGAGAGCAGATGATATGAGAGGCAAACAGATAAAATATGAGAGGTAAACTGAGATAAAACACCATTCGTTCAGCTCTTTTACACACCAGCACAATCATTGTGTTGATTCTTTTTTTGGATAATACTTACAGAATCTAATAGATAGCAAAAATGAATGGATGGATGGATGATGGGAAAGTAAGTAGGTAAGCAGTTATATTGACAGTATCATGCACTACCTTTTCCTCTTCAGGCAAATGTGTTCAATAACCCCCGGAACACAACGGTGAAGACGCTACACAAATACATGTACCTCGTTGTCTTCATGTTTGTAGACACATGCATATATGTATGCAAATTCTTGTGTGCCATTGGGTTTCTAACTAGTCACAAGAGCAGTTCTTCCTCCCCTATTGCTAGTTCACATATGGGGACACCTAAATTTAAGTGCCTTTGCATAGATATGTAGAGGGAGACTAAGCTCTCATATGAGGCTCTGGAAAGCCAACTAATGCATTTAGAGAATCTCTGCTCACTCACAATGTGACATGAGTTCAGTTGCCTAAATGCAGATGTCAAGCAACATATGGGATGATCTGGAGTATCACATCAGAACCCCCTTGCCAGCAAGGAAAAGATCAGGTCTTACAAATCCAATGGCATAGCTGCTAGCTCTTTGAGGATGTCTCAATGTCCTGGAAATCTCCAGGGTACCATTTTTTTGTACCCTGTTGAATACCCTCTTTGGAAGGGATGACTCCTGAGGCCCTGGAGAGACCAGACTCTCTCCAGTAATGTAGAAGAAATGCAGTTGATGAAGCCAGAATCTGCTCCTAGTAAATCGGGAGGAAAAAAAAAAAAATCCAAAAAGTCTGCAGACTTAAACACAGCAGAAAGCAGTATCTGGCTCAGAAACCAAATTCTTCAGCACTCACTGTTGCATCACTATAGGAAAGGGAGGAAAACAAACGGCTTGATGCCTATAAACAAGGGCCATTGTTAAATGTACTTGAGGATTTTCGTGGAGACAGCATCAGATTTCAGGCTTCCTGCTACTAAGTAAACGCTCTCTGATATGTGGAGGCTGTTGCTGTCTCTGAGTTCGTAAAAAGAGGAATTGCTAGTATGTTAAAAATGTAACAATTATCTTCCTTCCCTGCAGTATCTGAACTTTAACTTGCCTTGAACCAGGGTCCAAGATACGAAATAAACCCAAGAGAAACACAGATGCAGACTCCATGGCATGAGGGATCCCTTGTTGCAGGCTGAAAGACCAGTGTATTTATTTGCCCTGCTAGATCTTGGTTGACTTGGGCGATTTGAACCTAATACGGAGTATGTGATAATAAATGGGGATGTGAATTGTACTGGATGTGAACTGGTGCTGGTCCGGGTGCCAGGAACGACCCTCAGCAAAATCTCATGAACACACGAGATGGTTTGCAGATCTGCCTGATGGCATCAGGGTGGCTTTTGGTTCTGGAAGAGCAGAAAACATTTCCAGACATGGTGAGAACCAAATGGGATCTACCTGCCTCATCCCCCAAATTCTCCTTCTTTTGGCATGAAAATTGCAACCCTTCTTGCACATTCACTGGAAAGTGGACATTTTGGCAAGTTTGCTGAAGACCTAGGGGCATCTAGTTTGTGTCCGTTTGTGTCCATCCCCTCTTTATAATCCTGTTTTGCTCTGCTCTGTTCTCACCTTCTTCAAAAGATGCTCTAGGCAAAAACTGTTCTGGCTGGGAGAAGGGACTGAGGCTACTTGAAGTCCATTTGCGCTTTTAGCTCTGGATTATAGGTTGATTTATGTATGTCTGAAATATTAACTAATTAGCGTGTTTTTGGCAGGTCTATACATGCCTTTGGGAGAACAAATGGCAGAAGGCAGCTCTATCTGTAACCGAGAGGCTTGAAATTGGTCTGTTTTCAGGTTCTCTGCTGCTGAGCATCTCAGTATCTGCACCTCTTCCCCATGAAAAAAAAAGCAAGAATTTCCTAGAGTAAGGGTTTTTTTGTTTGTTTTGTTTTGTTTTGTTTTCTTGGTGGGGGCAGTGAAAGAAGGCTTGAGGGAGTATTGAGAATCAACATGGCCAGCAAAGGGGAGATGGTTTATTCACATTGACTTTTTTTTCTATGAAACAATATCAGTTCCTCAGAGACACACTTGGACAACCAAAGAGACCTTAAAAAATGTATTTTGTGCCTTGTCAGACCAGACCTTGCACTTGTCCTGCAGCATAAATACACAAGAAGAGGCAGTGTGGATGCATGAGAAAGCATTTGCCCTAATGATCATTTGGGCTGCAGTTCCCTTCACAAAGGGGAGGCATCAGAGATGCTTTCCAACCCAGGGAGAAGCAGAGCCTGTGGTGGAGAGGCGCAGCAACTTGCAAAACTCTGCAGTAGCAACACAAACACACAAACATCCCACGTAACTTCCTCAAATTCTTATTGGGGAGTTTTCAGGAGGGATAGGGGGACAAGTAACTTTGCTCTGAGAGAAGCACTTTGAGGAGAAGAACTTGGCAAGCCAGGGATCTGCAAACCTCAGGTCTTGTGTCCTTCGGGCAGCCCCTCTGCGATGTTGCCCTAGAAGAGATCGTTGCTGTTGGCCCTTCCCGTAACTGTCCCTTGAACCTCTTCTCTGGAAACCTTCACCCAGCCTGACCTTGCATAGCTGGAAGAAGCTTAACACAAGCATCTGAGGGCTTAAAGCAAGACAAAAGCAGTTTCTGTAAAAAGTCTGCCGGGGCTGATCGAAACCATATTGGCTGCTTTGACTTGAAAGGCCTTAATCTCCGAGGGACAGCGCGACGGAGGCTCGCAGCATCCCAGGGCCCATTATCTGCCTCCATAGCCCGCATCTGGGTGGATTTAGCATCCATCCCGCCCGGTGCGGCAGCTGCTGGATGTGCACAGCCCGTCTCTGGACCGGGGGAGGGAAGGCTTAGGCTGCCGGTCGCCTTGAAAGAAACCATCAATCACGCTCCCAAAAAAACACCCCCTGAACCTCAACAGCATCTATAGCAGCTGCTGGAGCCCTCATCCGTTATTCCTCCTGCACACAAACAGAGATCCTGTTGTACTAAAAAAGAAAAAAAAAAAAAAAAGAAAAGGGGAAGAGAAAGAGGAAGAAAAGCCCTACCAAAATCCAAGGATCTGAAAGTT
>VZSV01000284.1:335684-390701 GCA_013398735.1 Nothocercus julius
TATATATCTCCATCTGCCAAAGAGAAAGAATTTCTTGTAGGAGTCTAGCCCTAACTCCCCACTCTAAAATAACAAATTCAAAGATTGTTATTGTTCCCCCAAAGATGGGGAAGAGCCCAATGATGTGATTGACCTCAGTGTTACCTCAGCACAGGATGAGGGAGAGCTCTGAGAAAGCACAGCCTGATCGCCTTGCCCCCTCAATGGGTGAGTAGCACCCAGAGATGCCACCAGTGGTGGCCTTATAGATGGTGTCACCAGCATGCCAGGGCACCGCCTTCAGCACTTTTGGTGTCCTTCTACTGTAAATACCCCTGATAGCCCAGGCAGGTGGCACTGTGTCCCCCGCTGCTCCCCAGGGAGAGGGGGAATTGCTCAGCAAGCATATCCCATGGATGCAGAGTCCTCCTAGGACAGCAAGGCCAGTCTCTGGCTGTGATGCACAAGCTCTTTCATAAACTGATTGAGAGCTCTCTTAAGGCTACCTGCTCGAGTTAAGGCAGCTTGAAATCTTACAACTCCACAAATAAAAACCTATCCGCTTACCCAGCTTGCTGAGTGTGACTTCATTACCCTGTGTGATCACAAGCTGGGTACCAAGTTCCAACATCTTCTCTTCTTTCACCACCAGGTGAGCTATTAAAGAATATCTAGAAATTCTTGGTAAAAGCATCTGTATTTGCTTGCTTGTATCTCCGCTTTGCCTTTCTTCTTTCCTGAGCAGGAGTGATGCGTGTGTTTGAAATTAGTCATCTGCCACTCTTTGCTAGCTGGGGGAAGTGGACAAGGGGGCAACAACTGTCTGTGTGCCTGAGATACCCAAGAAAAAAGAGAGCAGGGGGAAACCACAAATGTTTTTGGGGAGATCATGAATATATTCTTGTGTGTGCCAGCTGATGAATTTAACAGAATGAGGTTATTCCTTCTTTTCTCACATGGAGCAGCCTCAGCGTGTGTGTCCTGAAAAGGGATTTACGGGACACTCTTCCACGCTGCCTCCATCGGACGCCAATCCGATCTGCATGCGACTGGAAACGGTCTCGCAAGAGGCAGTCTCCAAAATGCCAGATGCAGAAGCCGCTCACGTAGTCCAAGGCGTGCTGCAGCTCAGCCCGAGTGTGAACGGATCGCCTCCCCAGGGACAGCTGGTCCGCATCCCTGCTGGCATCCCACCGGGGAGCATCGCTGCGCACGGTGCTCTTGTCCGACCTGGCTGTTCCTTGGTGGGGTGAGTGCTCGCCTGGGGTTGCCCCTCGGTGGTTTTTACTTCTTTTTTCAGTTTTTGTTTTTTAAGCGGGTGCATGACCAAGGCGACTTGGCTCCCCTCGGCCTCAGTAACCCGCTTTCCTCCACGTCTGAATCCTCCTTTCATTCTGCTGACATCCAGATGCTAATTTGTTCTCCCCCTGACCCTGCTCCTTCCCCTCCTGATTTGAAATTAGCTTACTAAAACATGTTTTCTTTTAAGAATCCACAGCCTAATCCAGAACAAACAAAACACATTTTCGCAAACCACCAACTGCATGAACTTCTGCCCTGGCCTTGACCGCACTCTCTCCGCCCCTCGCCTCCCCGTCCCCCCCACTCCCGCCATCACCATTTGAGTGAGGTTTCCAAGACATTTTTTTTCACTGACGAATACAGTTGCAACAGCTCAGAAACTGTGGAATTTTTTGGCAGCCGCTAGAGATGTTATTTTATTTACTTTCCTTCTGCATGCATGGATTTGGAGCAGTGGATATGGAGACATGCATGAAGAAGATGAATTTGCACACTTTGGCTTTATTCTGCAGGCTGTACTGTAGGTGGAGAAATGCCCTGAAAAGGAGCATTCTTCATTCTTATTAATCTTAGGGGAGGAGCTCTTAATACTTATTAACCTTAAGGTTTCGGAGCACAGATGTCTGGGACTCAAAGAACAGAAACAAGACTGAGATGAGGCTGTTTGAACAGAAAAGTTATTTATTCCAACAACACACAGGGCAATAGTTGTCCTTTCTCAACATTTCCTATGAATGGCTGGGTTGTTTTGCTGTTTATCGTTTTGGTTAACAAAACCCCTTCACTCCAGAAAGCAAAAAAGGAGTGGAGGGTCAAGTATCAATGTTCTGCACCTCCATTCCCTTTCAGAAACACTCATGACATGGAAGGCAGGGAGGCAGTCACCATTCCTACTATGATCATCACTTTTTAATATCACCCAAAGATGATACCTCACCTCTTTGCCTGGTGGTGAAGCTGTACGAGATGGCTCCATCCTTGCAGAAGGTTCATCCTTGTGCGCAGAACCTCAGCTCAAGGCTCCTGCTTTTTCTCAGTGCTATTAATTATCCTCTATCCACTGCAATACCCCCTGTTTTGAACTGGGAATGGCAATCACAGCACAGCCCTGGTCTTATACCTTCTAATGTCAGCAAACTAGTGACTCCTGATTTATGGGAACTCTGAAAGTGACTATTTGAATAACGAGTTAATCAGTCACAATGACCTAACTAATCAGTCCTGTCCGTCCATCCATCCATCCTTCCTTCCTTCCTAGTTCTTTAGTTGTTTTCCTTTGGTAACTGCAGCAAAAACAGTATAATAAAAACATTGCAAGATTGTTAGTTAGATACCAGTTTTTGCTATTTTTTTTCTATAGATGCACGATTATGTTCAGCATCTCAAATATGTATATACTCATCTCCTGCAACCTTAAAATCACCCTTCTAGGAGTTGTCGCGGTCCTGTTTGCTCTTGTGTCCACAGCCTAATCTGCAACCTTCGGCTCAGATGTGGCTGTACCACTTTCTCCACTGATAAGTGTCAATTAAGAAAGAAACAGAACCAAAAATATCTGCAGTGTACCTCAACTTTTTTATAAAATACAGTTTTAAAACAATTAATGCAAGCCCAAGAAGTTTCTTCATTTCTGAGAGTATCTTAGATACCTGCCTGGAAGAACACTTTATCCAAACTCAAATTATTGAGTAAAATACAGACTAAACATGATGAAATTGTTCAGCCTTGATTAGAATCAGCAAATTAGATTAAAAGGTTAAGAATCACTTTGCACCTTTTAATCTATACATCTATGAAAAACAGCAGTGAAAATACAGCCAGGTTGTCAGGGAAAGCAAGTATTGTTTTCCTAAATGTTTTCATGTGTTAGAAATCAATTTTCCAATGAAAAACAACACCAAGGGAACATTTTCTGCCTGTCCTAGTTGTCATCCTCCACTTGGAATAGCGCATACACCCTATAGAAACCTTATTTCAGGGAGCGGACACGGCGCACTGTTTGCTTGACTCGCTTTTAGCTTATTCCCTGCCGCTAGCTTAAAAATCAGTGGCTGCCAGTTTACTTTACTGTGCTGAATAGCTGTCTCAGATCATTTTTCTCCAGCAGCCTTAACTTTCATTTTCCAAGTGGAAGATTTTGTGTATTCATTTCCTGACTATGCTACTGATCTCTCCAGAACATTTTCTTTATTTGCTCGTTTATTTACTTATTTTCCCTATCCACATCCTTGTTCTAATTTTCCTATTTTTCCTCCTTGCATCTAGATCATTAACAAAGCTATTTAACAATAATAGGTCAGACCTACCAGCTTCTCTCTGAAAACATCTAACCAATAGGTCACATACAACGACTGCCCTTTATATATTATATATATATACGCAAACAGCCTGAGTGTGTCCTGATTGGGGGGTGCCGGGTATGTCAATTTAATGCACTTTTTTTCAGGGGCAATGATAGAAGATAATTAGGCAGATGGATAGTTAGGGAGAGGGAGGAAAGGAGTGTCTACTCCTGAAAACCAAAAGTGAAGGAGAAGAGGAGGATTTGCCCCAGGGTCCCAGGGAAATGAACCCACGGGATCAGCACCGATGTTACTCCTTGCTTCCCTTTGAACTTCAGCTGGATCCGTTAAGGAGCAGGAACAAGGACTTACAATGCAGAGACCATCACAGAGCAGGCTGGGCAGCCAGGGGAAGCTCTTCGGAGAGATCCTCTGAAAGGGGGTTTGTCCCAGCTCTTTCACCAGCCTTCGAGAGCAATGAATCTGGTCCAAGTCAGACATGTCTGATGGACATCTCTGGGACATAATATGTTCTCTGCCACGCGCAGCTCATCCTGCTCCGAACCGGCATGGAGTGCAGATTTGAGTATTCCTGGATCATCAGGAGGGTAACTCATCTGGAGCATCCTGAGCAGATTTAGCCTGGAGGTTAACTGGGTCAAAGCATCTGTTTTTCTGAACTGCATGGATAACACTAAAAAAAAAAATCAAAAAGAAAAAAGAAAAAAGAAAGAAAGAAAGAAAAAGCAGTAATACAAAATATGTCACTTAAATCCTGCATAATTAGACGTCATCTCCAAGGCTGTTAAAGGAAATGACATGCTGCATGACAATACTACTTTTTGCTGTTAAAGAGGTTCTGCAGCCTTCTGACCCAGAGCCTGGCCGAGCTGTGTCATCCCAAGTTGCATTCGTCACCTCTCTTTCCCTTTGTTTACTCCTAACATCTGAGTCAGGGAATCAAGTGTCCCTCAGTTAGCAGCTGGTGCATGAAAACGGCTTTGGCGAATGTTTAAAGCCAAATGATATATGGAGGATGATAGCATTTATGTGATAATATTTGGGCCCAGATGTGAAAAATGGTGGTTCTCAGAAAGTTGTTCCCAGCCACATACTCACAAAGTTACAAACTGTTTAGCAGGTCATGGCACTAAGAAGACCCTCTCTCCCAGTCACACCAGCAGCTGGGCTGGTATCCCCTATCTTAGATTCATTCCTTTCTTTCTTTCTCCCTCTGGTTATACATATTTTTAGCTGTACTTAGGGTTCAGTCTCTCTGTTCTGAGACTTGGCACTATAAAAACAATACACCTGTGTAACCCAAGGATGCCAACACTTAGTTGTTTAGGATTTGGGGTCCAGGAGCCCCTAGATAGTCAAGAAGATGGGACTGTGGAATAACGTAGTCCCGAATCAGCTAAATCTAGGTAGTAGAGGTGACAGCTGCATCAGCCTGAGCAAAGACCATGCAAGTTCTCAAGGCCAGTCCTTCCTCTGGCATCACTCTCATGTCAGAGCCAGCTGTGGGGATTGTGTGCCTGAGTGCAGGGCGAAGGGAGGAGAAGGGAAGATACTCAGCCCTTGCTTTCCCATCACTAATAACCCTCTGCCTTGAAAACCACAGCACTGCGACCCCTCTGCCTGTCAGAAGCCTCCCGAAACCTCCCCTGGGGAATAGATCATTTAGATCTTTGCTGTTTCCAAAATCACAAACAGCTGGGCCCCCTCTGTGACGGCTCAGCCCGAGGAGCTCTGACTCAGCCTCATGTGTCGGTGTCCAGAAGTTCAGGCTCTGTTCAGGACTTTTCCCGTCGGCCCGGGACAAGGGACGAGGCAGCACTGCCCATAGCCGGACTTCGTCATGCACCCGTAAGCATGGTGACTAACACGCCAAGCAGGATTACTTATCCTGCTTCCAGAGGGGATTAGGCCAGAGGTTCAGAAAGCCTCCAGAGGTCTCGATCAATTGGAATTGTTTTATGATTCTATGAAATCCATATTCTTGGAAAAGTTGGGGAGTGTTACTTGGTAGCAGTCAGATTTGTCATCCCGGGAATGGGCTTTGTTTGTTTGTTTGTTGCAATAATTTTTTGTACTTTTCTTATTCTAATTTGTATTTTTTTACAATTACTTCACTGATTATCAGAAAGACTTTCCACTTGGATACACTTTCCACGAATTAAAGCATGGCAAATTCTCCCTGCCTCTAAAGACCAGGGATGAAACCCTGGCTCTCTGAGCTTGACAGCTCAGGGAACATGCTACAGGCTGTTGATCCTTTTAGTACATGGCCTTTTACCAGCAAAGCCCTGACTTACTTCCAGTAATTTGGACTCAACTGCTGATCCAAGTCAACAGCCTGAACCTGACATGGCTTCGTCAAATTCCTTCGGAATATGCATCTGGGCTGCAAACCCTCCTATTGCATTACATGGCTACCGTGCTGACCGTCTTAGCAGAGGCAAAGGGCCACCAAGAAAAATATTCTGCCTTTCCAGTTAGAGATGGAAGCAAGTCTGCAAGGTCAAGCTCCACAGCACAGCTTTGCCCCATGGATGCATCTCTCCCCTCTTGCATCCCCCTGTGCCTGCGAGCAAAACTGGCTTGTCTTGGAGGAGAGGCACAAGTCACCTCATTTCTAAGCCTCCTCCTGCCTTCCACACGTGGAGGAAGGACTTGGTCCCAAACACTATGTTGGCATGGGGCAGGATTTCCCAGTGTCAGGTCGATCTCTGGGCAAGCAGAGAGAATTTGGCATGACCCGGTTTGCCCCTTTGCTCTTCTTTGAAATGCAAGCAGCACATGCTAGCAGAGATGTATCTCCCAGGCACCTCTGAAGCATTGGATCTTGGATGGGCTGAGCACGTCAGCACCATTTTTAGCTAGGAAGAGCTGCACTGATGCCCCTGGCAAGGCCTCCTGCTTTCCAGGACTGACTCTACCTAGGAAAGCTGCAGCCTCTCGCAGGCCAAGAAAGGAATTATAAAAGCACCTGGATTCTCCCCTGGACACTGAGGACAGGCAGTGCAAAAATGGGATATTGGACCTGCAGCTCCAGCTTGGAGAGACGACGGGATGGCAACAGTGATAAAAAGAGAAGCAATATTTGGTTTTGGTGGTGACCACACTGGCGGGTCAGTGTGCATCTGGAGAAGGGTGCTAGGGTACAGAGCCAGGGCTTTTTAACCTAATTCAACTGCAACGAGCCCAAATGTGATTCTGGAAGATCCTTGCATGAGGACTGGAGGAATGGCCAGGACCAGGGCTTGCATTTTCCATTTCTAAGGAGGTCAGTGCATGGCCCTCTGCAAATGTCCCAGGGCAGGCCCCTGTTGGCCCATGGGCTCACAGGGTGGGTGCTGCCACTTTTGGCACAGCTGCCATTTTGCACCGGTGACATTTTCACAGACGTTTCCATAAAGGAAAATATTCATTCCAGACAACAGAAGCTGTATTTGGTCGGCAGCAAGTTCCCTGTTTATACAGGAGTTAGGCCAGCGAGGCCGCTATTATCTCCTTGCCTATGTGAAATGTCCCGCAATGCTTTTCTGACCACAAATGGCCAGCGACTCTGTCCCACATCTCATTCCAGGGATACCCTACTTATAGCAGCTGGCTTTTCCGCAGCATCCCAGGTCATTGCTCCCATCCTGCGGCGTCTAGGCTGGCCTTTGTGGTAGCCCCATTGGCCAGCGAGATGCCCAAAGGTACAGCATGTGCCAGTACGCCAGGAAAAGGCGGTGTGGGAAGCCCTGCGTGCATTCATACTGTTTATGTGACTGAGTCTGTTTGCATATGTCATCCCAGGGCATATAGGGACATTCCTGGGTTAACCTTTTCTTGCTCAGTGCATATCTGCCTGGGACTTGTTCCCTGCGTGAAATCTGCACCCTGCCACAGCTGGATGCAAAGAACCAGCCTTGCATTCGGAGTTATAAAAGCTTCTTTTCCTCTGTGCCTCCTGCCTGGACGGTCCTGAAGGTTTTCCTCCTCGCAGGTACGGACGGGGCTGCGTGGGGCATGTGCGCGTGATTCACACATGTGCGCGAGCATTGGTACGCCCGCGCCCGGGGCGGGCTTTTCAAAGAAATCCTGTCCCTCGGGATCACAATCTTTTCTGCATTAGGATCCCTCTGATGTGGCAGCCAATGGGTTTTCTTGGCACGAGCATCCAAGGAAGAAGCATGTGCTAGAAAGGATTTCGAAGAAACCCCACTGAAAGAGGGGAATTTTGCATGTCTGAAAGTCAAGCTCCTCCCTCCAGCGCACCCCTCTCTGAATCCTTGTTCCAGCAATTGCCCTCATTCAGCTGGATCGAGTCTCATTCAGCCCTGTCCACTTCTCATTCAATACTCCACCAACTCTCACAGCTGGGGTTTTCAGCCCTTGCAGAATATTTTCTGCAAATGAGCTTCAGTCAGGAAGAATTGCTCCTCTGGGAGCCGCTGTGAGTAATCGAGTCAGGCAGCTTCCCAGCTCCTCAGCGATCGCTTGGAAGCAGAGAAGAGGTAGAGGGCTTTCAGATGAAATGATTTGCTTTGTGGGGACTGATGACTCCTTGCTGGAAGAAGCAGCAGGGTCAGAAGCCCGTTGTCCGGATGGTTTGGGCTCTGTGGCTTCAGAAGATGCTCATTTGCCTGGTCCTCCTGGGAAAATTAATATCTCTCCACTGTCACTACCATGTGCATCAGCCTTGTGCCAACCTCGGGGGGTAACTTTTGAGGTGGAGTGGCTGCCACCCAATGTAAATGGGAAGAAGGAAAGCCAGGGAGAGTAGGCAGCCAGAGCACTTGGAAGGTCTGAGCTTTGGTGCTTCCGGGCTCCAGTTCCTGGAGATACTGGGGTTGCTGGAGTGTTGTGTTAATGGGATCAGTCTGGTAATTTCAGAGAAGGTCTTCTCTGAAGCATCACTCCAGCAGTTTGATCTTATGTGACTATGATTTCAAATATACTTTTTTTCTCCCTCTTACATGATCCCTAAAATGCACTGACACCGGTAGGGTTCACCTTGACCTGGTGAGGCCAGGTGAGAAGGAATCTACCATGCCATCGTTGGCATTTTCAGGCTGGTTGGCCATGGCAGGTTCCTTTTATCTCCCTCATGGGATCTGGCCAAGGTTTATGTCCAGGGAGCATGGTGTGTTTTGTTCACTGCATCTTCTGTGCATGATCCTTTCTTCTTCTGTTCCCTTTATATCTTTCCTAGGCTTGTTTGCTTGGTTTTGTTTTCGTTTTCTTTTTTTTTTTTTTTTTTTCAGACAAGCCTGGCTGCCAGTGCTTGCTCTCCTTATTAACCAGGAAATCTTTCAAACAGAGGTCGTTTTTTTTTTTGAAGAGGGAAAAAATGGGACAGGCTCCAGATTATATGTCACCAGACTGATTGCATTACCTGCTCTTATAGACCCACTCAGAAATGAAGCGGAGGAAGAAGAGGATGGGTTGCTGAGAGGCTCTCCAGCCAACTTGACTTTTGTATCAGTGCCTTTTTAAGATCACATATAATTTTCTCCTGGAAATAACCAGAAAAATCTTCTTGGGCCAAAACATTTCAAGAGTTTAGCAAAAGAGGAAGGAGGAGACAGCAACTCCTTTGTGCATGTGTGATCCTAGTGTCAGTCCCTGGCATCTTCCAGCCCTATGGGGAAAAGAAAATGTTTGGGCATTATAATAATAATAATAATAAAAAAAACTTGAAAAACAAAACAGAACACTGTGAAGTATTAGAACCAGAGAAGGCAATGGCAGCACTCCCACTGCTGTAAGCAGGCCCAGGGTTATAGCCTTTCTTCTCAGAATCAACCAAAGATGAGGCCTCTTCTGAGACGCTGATTAGGAGAAGCTCTAATTTCCCAGGACATATTGGTCCCAGAGCAGAATCCAAGTGAGAAGCCCTGGCCACGTGCCATCACCACATCTCCTTTCTATCTTCGGTTTGCCCTCAAGGCTGGCAGGGATCTGCCTAAGCAGCACTCGGAGCTGCCAGCGCTGCCTCCCGCTCGCTGTCATTCTCTGCTTCTTCATGGCTTGTCCCAATGGTGCTCTTGGCCCCACTTCCAAAACCTGCTCCACAGATGTGACCTGAGCCCTTCTGCTAATGCAATGGCCCTTCTTATGTTCTGCGTTTGCCATCCTTTTTCCCCCAAAACTAAATACTAAACTCAGGAATGGCGAAAGAAAACTAGTTCCCTAGAACCGCTCTAGGGCCAAGAACACACTTCCATGACAAAATTTTTCTCCTTTTCTTCACTTCCCCCACTTCTTTTTACACGTGATGATGTTCTTTTACATATAACATCCATATATCCTGGATGTGGACAGCAGATGTGGGACCTGGGCCACCTTGACCTCCTAATGAAATGCCAGAGGCAGTCCTTTCAAATCTCTGCTTGCTCTAAAGGGCTAACACCCAAATTCTCTTACCGGTGCTGTGTCTGTTCCTAGTGAGGTGTGCTGGCTGGTGGGCTGTGTGCTGGTGGCCTGTGAAGCCATATTGGGCTAAACATAACTGTTGAGAGGAAGGGAGAAGAAGGGAGAAGAAAGGATAGGAGGAGTGGGGCGGAAAGCAAAGGAGAGCAGAGGCACAGTGACAGTCACTGGTGCTAGTAGCAGCTTTGAGGACCCATGCTTGTGGTTCTCCGAGGATTCACCCTCCTAAAACTTCTGCAAGAGCGAGGCTTCATACATGCAGGTGACCAAACTGCAGCAGACCCAAGGTAAAGATTACTCCATACCTAAGCAGTCTTCTTCTGCTGCCAGCCGTCCACAGGCTGAGTCTAGTTGCCTGCAGAAGAACCAACAGATCCACCACAAGTCTGGCCATTCCACTGAGTGAATGACTAGCCCACATCACAGCTTGGAAGCCCCAAAACTGGAAGCTCTTGCAACTCTCAGACACCAGGTGGGGACTGTCATACAGATTTCTGTTGACTTTGTGCTTGGCCATGTGCAATTGATTCAGCTGCCTGGGATATTTCAATGCAAATCAGATGCAATCCCTGGGATCAGTCGAGAGGGAGCTAAATGCAGCAGCTTCCACAGGCTGTGGAAGACGTAATGATCGCCCGTGCTCTCAGCTATGTCATTCTCTCACCCCTCTCCACTGCACTCTGCTTGTCGTCTTCTGACTGTGTGTATATGTGATGCATACCTATGCAAATGGCCAGGGAACGTATGTGTGTGAGTGTGCAAAGCCACGTATGAACGTGCACTTCACAGATGAACATGCATGCCCTTGTGTCGAGGAATTTCAGCTAAACCTGGCAGCAAGCCAAGTGCTTCCTTTGTGAAATGTTTGATCCACCATTTCTTGCAACTATTTCTCACTGGAAAAAAAAATACATAGCAGGATTTGTGCTTATTTCTTATAAGTTCTGTCTGAAATTGTGAAATTGTGTCTGATGCTAGCAGCTGTCAACAACCTGCCGTTACAGGCATCAAAGAAGAAAAATACTTGCTCATTTAGCCTGTCTAACCTTCCTCCTGTCTTAGCACAATGCTGGAAACAATAATGCACAGTGTAGATCAGAAGACTCTGGGACCTCATGTGGAGGAAACAGCAGTACCTTGCCCTAGGGTAAAGTTTTTACACTTTTCCTTTCCCATTTCTGCTTGGATTCTGTGCATTGTCAGCATTGTTTGGGGACAGCCTTAAGGTAAAAATAATGCTGTGAGGAAGAGCTGTTCTTATGGAATTTCTGGTTCCTCAAGCCCAGGAAGTGCTGAACACAGCAAAATATTTCCTGCCTGATGTTCTCATTCAGGGAGGTTTGAATCAAACACAACCCTGATAAGCAGTAAGGGTCTGACACTTGCCAAACCTAAACCTAAATTTTCTCAGAGTTAACAATTACATGATAAACGCTTAACTTAGTCTTCTTATTTTTTTAAATTCTCTAAAAAAGGCATACAAACTCTCAGATTATGCTGAAGGATGATTAGCTGCCTTTTATTTTCTATAGCTGGACTTCAGCCAAAATATCACAATTTAGATCCAAATTTTTTTGAAGTTCCAAACTTTGAGGATTTTTTTTTTTTAAGGAACACATTTGTAAAGGACCAGTAAGTAATCAAAAAGTAACTTTCGTAGTATTTCTAAAATGTTATCCATTGATTCCTACCTCGAGGCCACTGTTTTCTGGCTGAGCACTTATGTTTCCGGGAGAAATCTGATCCAATCTGGGGGAGATCTGTTTTTTTAAAGCCAAGAACCAGTCATGAAGGTTAAATCCAAACATAACCATTCTCCTGGTTTTGGACAGTTAAAATTAATATATTTTGGGGTTTCCAACACTTTCATTTAGGAAACCACCCCATGGCTCTATGGAAAGCCAATTCTCCCTGTATCCAGACTATATGTCTCATCCACTCCATGCTCTATAACTGCTTCTCTCTTTTGACTCCTTTTTGTGGTTTCTGATGCCCAGGTAGACTAGGCTTTCCAGGAACACTGGGACTGTTGATGATTTCTCCTGGTTTCCTGATAATGGGCCATGTAGACTTTTGTCTGCATCATCTGGCAGCCATCAGTTCAGCTTTCTCAGGTCCTGGACAGCCAGCAGAGACTGAGCAACCTTCTGCCTGCTCCAGCTGGCTTGGATCATAGGTGAGAGAGGCAGTGTGGCTTTACCAGGCTGATCTGAAGCCTCTCAAAGCCAATAGCTATCACACAGGGTCCTGTTTTTCATGTGCATTTCTTGTTGCGATGCTACTGAAGACTGCAGTACACAGATGGGATTGAGATCCAGGTTGAGGAGGAGCTCCTAGTTCAATGGAAAATATCCAGCTTACTCCCTTTTGCACAAAGGATTTGGTATCCAGAGAGGAAATTAATTCAATGTGAGTTTAGGTTTTGGTTGATACTCACTAAAGGAAGGACAGTAGAAACTTCAAAAATGTGGACAAGGAGGAGCCTTTGCAATCATTTCACTGTGAAAAGTAAGCAAGAAAAAAAGTATGATGGAGCAAAAGCCCCAGAACAGTTTTGTGTGAATTTGGGGATCTGTATCCTCGAAACCATCCCTAAAGAAATACTGGATAAGGAAAAGCCATTGCAAGCTCCCAGCATGAGGAGCTCTGCAAAACTGTCATGCCAGATCCTTCGCCGTCCCAGCCTTGACGGCTCACATGGTGAAACCATCGCACAGCTTGATGTGGACCTTAGCAAAGTGGCTTGGCAGGCTGTGTCCTTCCTCACCGTTTCTTTAACAGGGACAAGCGGCACGAAGGAGAAAGCCAGTACTCATGGAGACTCTGAATACTAACGCTCACGTCGCTGGGCAGCGCCCTCCGCCAGAGGAGCGTCTGCTTGCGTCTATCTTCAGGAGTGGGTTGAACCAAAAAGTGCCAGGATTAGATAAAGCCACAAATGGAAACACTACGCCAGGGTTTTCTGAAATATTCCAGGCGAGGAAGGAGTGCTTTGAACTGCTGATTTTTCGCATGAATTAAGAACTGGAGTGGCTGGAGAGTGATTTGTAGATACGCTGGGAGGAGACATGGGAAAAAGGATACAACCGTGTGTGTTTGCCTCAGAGCTGTGAGATGGCATCAGCTTTCCCATGGCAAAATCTTAGTTATTTTCCACATTGTTATAGGATAATGCTAAGGTGTGTCTCAAAGCGCTTCCAGGCAAAACTGTTGAGAATTTTTATTCAGCCTTTGGTAAGGAATAGTCTCCCCTTGCAGATTTATCTGGTATTGCAGGAAATCCCCCAGCTCCGCAGAAGTCAATATTCCTTCCATTGAACAAGGAATTCCGTAAAAAAATGGCTTCTCAGCCATCACATCTGCACGAGAACTGCCTGGGAATACTTCACCAAAACCTCTTTTGTGTTAAAATGGCTCTTCTATCAAAATGAATGTTTCAAAGGGTGAAAAGAAGAATCTCTAAACTCACACATCAAATTGTGAGTTTTGAAATTGCTATATTTTATGGATATTTTGAATGACCAAATGATATGAACTTTTGTTTAACATTAAAGTTTTCTGGAATACAAACGTAAACATAAATAAGAATGATTGAAATATAAACATCCATTCTTTTTAAAAATGTTTAAAAGCAGACGATTTCATTGAATACCAATATCTTCCTTTTCCCATCACTATATTTTTGGGTATTAGATCTTCAAACATTTCAACTTTTTATTGCAATTTATTGTGGGAATCTTGCTGAGATTTTGAAATAAAACTCACAGAACAGGAAGACAATTTCACACCCAACTGTCACACTCTGTGGACAGACCATGTTCAGACAAAGATGCTAATGTTGTGAAAAACAGCTTTCTTTGCCACATTTGAGTTTTGTAAAGCAGATTGAAGTGTGGGATTTGGAGAGATCTGGAGTCAGGTCACTCTTCTACATCATCAACAGAATTGTTTATTGAATTGGCTTTATATGAATATGTTGTTCACATCTGCTAACAGCCCAAAGGTAATGGGCTTGCATCAAGCCAGAGTCTGAAGAAAGTGATGTCTCCCAGGTGTCTTTAGCACTTGTAAGGAGGCCAAAAATGAGAGAAGCAGAATCTACTGGGAAAGTGTTTCGTGGAAACTTCCATGGAAAATGTAACTCTTTTCTGTCACCATTATCATGCCATGAGAAAAGGCATCCACATTTTAAAGAATTGTCCCTAGATCACTAGGCAGCTCATTAAGAAGGAGCCTTAAAAGTGCTTTCTTGTTGTGGTACCACAACTATGAAATTTTCATGAAAAATCCATTTAAAAAAGAAAAATCATAATATGACAAATTAAGACTGACTAGGCTAGGAAGTTGACTTCCTAGAAAGACAGAGTACAGCAAGCTTGAAAAATCAGGGTTAATTTCATTCATTTTCATTGTCTCTTTAAAAATCTATACTTTGCAAAGGATGGATAAATAGAGAAACCAATAAGTGAACTGCTCTGATCATCTCTGACTGAATAACTGCTTCTCTAAAGCTAAACGTCAGAATGAGATCTTTATTCAATACAGCTTGAAGTAAACTGCTCGTTAACAGGATGAGGTAATTGCTTGAGGACTGGGACCCCAGACAGTCTGGTTGATGCCTCCACAAATGGCCTTTTGAAGCTTTCCATCTTTCAAGGGAAACATGGAACCTCTATCTTGTTTTACTAGAGGTTTTTAGATGAACTCCAAACAAGCTGCAAGTTGGCCAAGTGCCACAGTATTACTAACAGAATCTGGCAGGAGGGCAAACAAGCTAACATTGGGGGAAAAAAAAAAAGGGCCTTGTGTTACAACAAGTCGATTCTGTTGGAAAATTGCAGTCTATTGTCTGGTGCCAAGAACATCCAAGTCAGGTAGATCATTGGCTTTACTTTGCGGGCAGCTTTGATTGCATAAGAATTTAATACTAATGTGTTTGGAGCCGTCAGTACGAAACTGAACTTCCCCAGTCATCTTATAATGTCTGGGATCTCACAGCAAAACAGCACGTGGCTGTGTCAGGTAGAGGGGATGGGGAACAATAGGATTACCTGGCATGAGATCTTTTCCACCACGTGGGCCAAGAAAGCCCAGGGCTTATCCCTTTGGCCTTCCCTGAGAAGGGAGATCAAATGCTTTGCTGTCTTAGGGATTAGGAGAGGAAGGGAGCATGATGGAACACTTCTGACAATGGAAGAGTTGGCCCTGGCAGGAGAGCTGCAGAGCAGAGGGGAGTTTATGCTGGAAAATAAGAAAGTAAGGTGATACCACAGATAGCTGAAGCCTGAGAAGTTTGGCCTGAGGTCCTCCTTGGGTCAGAAGTGGAAGCAGCATGTTCATATCGCAAAACCCCTCTGTTTGGGCTGGGGAAACCACGGAAAGTCCCAAGATGAGGAGCAGAGGCAGACGAGCAGCAGATGTGTGGTCAAGGTTTCCTACGGATGACCTGACTGCAGGTAACTCTCTGCATGAGCCCTCTCATTCTGCTGTCGGGGAGAAGGCAGTGGCTTCAGAACAGATTAAATGCAGCCCACTTATCTCGTGTGTCCTGCATGCGGAGTGTGCAGTGCAGTTGTCATGCCTTGGGGGATGAACAGCAGCTTGGAAGGCTGCATGATACCTCGATTAGGGGTCTGGGAACTTAAAAGAAAAAAAAGTTGCTAACCTAATCAGAGCCAGTCCAGAAAGAGTGTGAGGGAGGGAAGAATAGAAGGCAGATGGGAGAGAGTGTGTTTTCTTGCTTCGAGGACAAATGTTATGGGAGCATCCTATTAAAAAGTGCTAGTCCTCCAAAAGACAGCTGAGCATTTCTACTTTTCTGGGAGGGAGGAGGTGCATGAGAACGTACCTTCATGTAGGCAGGTAACCTAGCAGTGCTATTGTAGGTTACCTAATATTACTGCAGAGGACCTGGCTCCAAGACTTCAGTTCAGTGCGGAATCACCCTGTAGACAGAGAAGCTATGGCTTAGGAACTGCTATTGACAGGGTCATGGGATAATTCAGGTTGGAAGGGACCTCAGGAGGTCTCTACTCCAAACTACATCTCGAAGCAGGTCAGTTGTTAGGTCAGATCAGGTTGTTTTATCCAGTCTTCTCTTGAAAACCTCCCAGAATGTAGGCTGTACAACCTCTCTGCACAATTCTCCATCAGGTGAACCAGAGGACAAACTAGTCCAGACAATGCTGGAATGCCTATCTCCTCCTAACTCCTGCAGAAAACATGTTCCTGGCACACCTGGATTCCAAAATAACTAACACATTCAGTAATAACTTCAGCAGAGAGCTCAGCTTGCCTTGACTTCATTCACATCTGCTGCTGCACATGCAGGTGTGGGAGGCTCGGAGAGGGGGTGAACCATCCCAAAATGTCCCCTTTGAACCTGTGCAGCACTGGATGAGCACTCTGGCCAGCAGACCTGAAAAGCCCAAGCAACTTCTTCTTTCTGCCAGAGTGGGAGGCCCATATGACTCCTGCATCCTGCCAAACTCCGTCTGCATCTTTCCCCGGCTGTTACCTCATCTGACCAGTCACTCCAGAGCACAGCTTGGCTGTTCTCTCTTTCTCTGACTCTTTTATCTGATTGGGTTTGGTTCCTGGCGCAGCTGCACGGCTGCTGGGTGACCTGGGGTAAACCATTCCTTCTTGCTAAAAAGGGGACCACGCTCACAGTGACGGACTGTGAAATTCACCGTGAAAATGGGGCACAAAGCATTCTTGGTAGTTTTGCTGTTGCTTTTATTGCTGTCTTAGAAGGAAAGTTCTTTGCCTTCTTTGTCCTATGCCTACACCGTGCCTGGGACAACATAATGCTGTTGCACCCATGCATGGCCCTTTGTTACAATTACTTCGGCTGTCCAAACTTTTATATGCCAAAATTTGATTTCCATGGGTTGTTGACCATGAAATTGGAGTCTCCCTAAAGTGCGTTTTCTGATGGACAAGCCTGACAATGTGCTATGTGCATAGTGCTCCATGAGGCTGTTTGGCATGGTCAGCCGTAAAAGAGCTACTACTGGGGTTTCTCTTTCTGAACAGAGGCATGAGACAGGCTGGAGAGTTCATGACAACCATATGGGTGGGTGTTGCGAAAGCAAGGGTATGTGTTGGTGAACTAGAGTTTTCCTAGCTAACCTACCATTTGCACAGACCGTATCTGCTACATCGTGTTCTCCTTGATCAAGTCTCTTCCTCTTTTCCATCTCCACACAAATTTAGCTCTCACGTGCTGCTCTCCCCTCAGCAACTCCATCCCATCTGGTTCAGATCTGCTCTGTTCTATCAACTTCTCTCTTCCCTCAACTTCTTATTCCTCTAGAAGTTAAGGCCATCAAGACTTAATGGCTGATTTTGCTGCAGAGCGGGAATAGGGGTTATTATGTAAGGAATCACCTCTATGGACCTGGCTGGGATTCTGTTTCTATCCCATCTACGTCTTCCAAGACTCACATGCTAATGACAACTCATTAGGACCTTGGGTAGCTCTCTCAACATATTGATGGAGGAGCAGAGGTGCAGAGCAGCTCTTCTGACCTGTCTGTCTAAATCTCTCTTTTTGTCTTTCAGAAGGTACTCACTCTTCAGCTATCAGGTATATATATAAAGACAAATATATAGTGTATTATTATTAGATAATTAGATATATTAGAAATTTTATGCATATATACACACACACACGCACATATGTAAAGAAAATGCAATCCCATTTTGAAATTTTGATTGAAATTCATCAAAAAGTTGAGGAGTTGTTAGCTGAAGAGAAAGAGTGCAGTTTGACAGGCAGGCAGATACACACCACCAGGCACTAGATGCATACTCACAGAATCTTTCTTTAGTCAGGAAATCACATCGCGAGACAGCTCAGAGATTCAGCAAAGTAACTGAGCAGGGCCATTAGGAGAAGATGCCATAGGGCTTGCTTATTTTTCTGTCAAAAACCCATATCCCTACAGGTGTGAAAGCTCCCTCTTCCCAGAAATCCTGTTGATGGAAAGTCTTTCCTCAGCCAGCCTGATGCTCTTTAAATATAAATATCACTTGAAGTGCATGGATGGGGAGACAGCCTGAATGTCAATGAGTGGAAATGACCTTTCCCTGCTGAGGCTCAGTGTATCCATTCAAGCTTGTGGATGTGAGAAAGGATCTGAAGCCTTGTCCTGCTGAGACAGGGAAGGCAAAATGTGTGCGTATGTGCATATGAGAGTCCAAATACGTGTCCAAAATATCTAGGTGGCACAGAGTCCTGGCTGCAGCCTCCGGTCTGGATTTTCTTGATGAGACACTAAGGCACCAGGATTATGTATTTGTGTAAGAAAAAGAAATGGATAAAGGGTGCTTTGTTTTATAATTGTTATTTTTCTATTAAAATAAAAGGAAAAACATATTATGTTAGGAAGTTAGGAAAGCATTTAAGTTTATTTCTGGAACGGAGTGATTCGCCCAATATCCACTCTCAATGTGGAAAGGGTAATTTCACGGCAAAGCTTGTAAATGAGAAGGAGGAAAAATAAGACATTGCCACCACTACGAAACTCTTGCCCTGGATTTTACCTTGCACTAGACATGCAGGAGGAGATCCCAGAACAACGCAGGCAGCAGCGCGGCTGCTGGAGAGCAGCAGAATTATTCCCAGAGTAATGCCAGAGGGAGCAAAGGATGCAGCAGGCTGTCTTCACCCTCAGGAAGGGCCCTTCACCGAGATGCCCATGAGCCCAGTGCCCTTGGTTGGCGGAACCTGCTGCTTTCTGCAGGGATTTTGTGATTTTCCCATCTGTTGCACTCATCTCATTCCTGCAAACACCTTCAGTTTTATTGTCTCCTCTTTTAACAGTGAAATACAATCAGGACGCTGGCAAGTCATTTGTCATAAAGCTTCCTAACGCAATCGATCTCTCTGTCAGTGTATCCTAAATAAGTGTTTCTGCCCCTGGCACTACCTGCCCATGATGTCCAAATCTTTCAAAAGTCAGTGAGATAAACTGAGTAGACTAATTTCATCCATGCTGAACCAAACAGCTATAAATGTCAAAGACACCGAGTGCGGGATTGGGCTCATGTCACTTTGGACACCAGGGTGCGGATGCCTCCACCAGAGCTACATCGAGCAAGAGAAAAAGCAGTTTCTGCTGCACATTTGGCTCACCAGGAAGCAGAGAGCTGGGACAGCTCAGGGAATTGCATCCTATTTCTCTCCACTGACTGTGCAGCTAGCAAGAAGACATAGGATTTGGTGGCATATCTACATGATATGCATCTACATAGGCATCTACATGCTGTCAATACCACCCAAAGTTCCTGCAGGTTCTGTGAAAATTGATAGTCCGATAAGGGGGGAAAATAAAAGAAAATGGTTCAGATCAATGTTTTTGTGAAGTTAAGATTATTGTGTGAGCTCAGCCACAGCGGTGGAGGCCAGTGGATCTGCATGAGGGATGCTCCATTGCAGGAAAACCTTAGATCTGTGTCAGTGTTTAACTGGAAACCAGAAAACCGAATGGCACAGAATGATCTAAAAGAAAGGAGGGTTCAGAGTCCCAGGAACAAGTGATTTTCTTCTTCTGAAACAGGGTTTTACCCCATGACAGGGCCAAGCCCTGAGCTAAGTACTGATATTCCACCGCGTTTGAGGACAGAACATCAAATAAGAGAGAAAAGTGAGTAATTAAAAGAGAAGAGGAAGAAGAAAGGATACTTATACAGAGAACAGGTCTGGCCTCATACTCCAGCAGAGCTGTGCTTGGCACAAGGCTGGGCAAGGATGGCTTCATGCCTGCTCCTCCTGCCAACTCAAGTTGGTCTGGCACTCAAAGAACCTCCAGCCTGGCCTCCAGGGAGCTCTAAATTATGCTCACAGCTGTCTTTGGCTGCCTCAAGGGGTTGTTGCAGCAGCCAAGGATCCACAAAACACAGTGATTCATAACGTCGGGGACACATGAACCAATTTTTGGACTGTAGAGGCCCAATGTCCTGCATAGGGCTGTTCTTTCTCCTGCTTTCCCCTGCCCCAGGCAGTCACCAGAGCCATTGCTGCAAGGGATGCCAGGGTGGATGTGAGAATCAGATGCCATCAGCTGCCAGACTTCTGGTAGCAAAGCAGGGTGGCCTGAAGTGGCCATGAAAATGATGCTGCTGATCCTTCATACAGTATGTCATCAGGATGTGGCCTCCTTACAAAAGATGCTGCATAGACTAACAATTTGCATGTATTACAAAAACAAACAAACAAAACTATAGAATAAAAGTCCATGCCATGCTGGGGGACTGTTCTAGAGAAGCATCACTACGTTTTCGTCCTCTTTTGTGTTCCTTTTAAAGGATCTGCTATTTGTCAGAGCTGGAGAGAGGATGCTGGAGTTTGGAACATTTCACTGAACTAAATGGTGCTGCTCTTCTGGTGCTGCAAAAATGGATAAACCCACAGCCCGCTGTGGAAAGATGGGTCACAGAAAGGGTGACAGTGAGGAAAAGAGGACAGGGTAGAGCTGTAGGAACTGTCAGCTCACAGATGGTTGCTGAAGAGAGGTAGGAAAAGGTATTTCAGCCCAGGTAGGGTATGTGCAGGCTGACCAGGCTGCAGTAGGGCTTCTCCTCCCTGACCTGCTTCGCAGCAGGGCAAGGGAGCAGGCGAAGCTCCGCGGTGTGACCCAGATGGCTTCCAGATGTGGGGGAGAGGAGCAAGGAGGAGTGAGTCATTTTTTGTGCTGAACCGGGATTGGAAAGAGGTTAAAAAGAACCGCAGAAGGTTTTGCTGAGGACACCAGGAGTGTGATACAGAGGTGCTGGTGACAGGAGGGAGCCCCCTGAATTGCACTTTGTGCCCACGGTGCAGTGGCCTGTGTGGGAAACACCACATTAGCTGTCTTCCCCTCTCCACCATCAAAGACCCTGTGCAGAACAGGAAAGTTGTTTTTTTTAAAAGGGCCTAGAATGTCCAAAATCCAAGAATCTGGCTTGTTTCCCCAGGGACCTCATGGCCCAGCTCCCACCTCCTTGGAAAAAGGAATACAACCACTACAGATATTCCGCTCCCAGAGCAGCGATGGTGACATGCTGTTGGAGCGGGTAGGATGGCAAGTCAATATTTATTCATCAGGTTCTTGTGCATTTTAAGAAATTTGCTTCCATCCCACAGCCAGGGCCCATGGCCCTCTGGGGCAGCAACCAGAGATGAAACTATGGGAGAGGAGCAATTCCAGCGGTGGTCCAGGGGACCTCTCCAAGAGGGCTGGGAAAGCATCATATATCTGAGCGCTATGTCACCAGAGACTTGAAACAGAGATTTTCTTTTGCATAAAGTGAGCTTCTTAACGCACGTCTGAATAGAGAGAATGAATTTGAAAAGCTTGCCATGTCCCCTTTCAGACATCTCCTCAGCTTTGTGCGGCTGCAAGGTGCAACTTACAGGGCTGCAAACATTGTGCTCTGATTCTGTCTCCCTCCAAAGACAATTATATTGGTCTCTAAATACAAATTGAAGGAAAAACTGTAAATTATCTAGTGGTAATAATGCTGTGGTTCATCTTGGAGCTCCATCATTTACTATCTCCAAACACGTCCTTCTAGCCCCTCCTCTGCAAACTCAACTATACCTTCCTATCTTCTAGGTGTGCCTCTGGCTGCTGATAAAGTCAAGTCTTCATATCCTATTTTGTCCCTTTTAGTAGGGATTATATAGCTGTTGGACAGGAGAGGTTAATCTGTATGCAGAGATAGCGTAATTCCAGGAAAAAAGGTGCCTTTTTAATGGCATCTGGAGAGTAACAGGCTTCAGGATATGGTCACATCTGGTGTTAATTCTTCCAATGACTTGCAGTGAGAGTTGAGCGATATTTTTCTTTTCTTTTCCATGTTTTTTTTCTAGAGGTAATAGGCCTAAAATGATACAGAAATTCAGGGAATGGTTTCCTCTAGGAGAAAAACAATATAGAGGGCGGACTTGCCTGGCCTGGCCTGGCCTTGCCTGGCCTTGCCTTGCCTGGTCTTGTCTTGTCTTGCCTTGCTTTGCCTTTTGAAAATGAAGCATTTGGGATTCTCTATTTAAAAATGACTCCCCATCACAGAATGGAATTCAAACATTTTTGCAAGAATTAAACAAGCTGAAAACAAAACAAAGCACCTTGGAGTGAAACAAAACATTCAGAGTTGCTCTGAAGTAAAAAATGCAGTATTATTTGTTCCGCACAATGGAAATAGAAACAAATCTCTCTTTTGGTGGGATGCTAAGCTGATCCACTTTCCTGGCATCTCAGCTACAGCTCTGCTCACTGCTCGCTGGGAAAGTGGTGCTGTTTTAGGCATGAACTTCTCCTTTTGCTAGCACAGACATGAAGGGGCAGGGGGCTGCATAGAGAGAGAATTCCCTTCCCAAGCTCAGAGCACCCTCTTAAGGGAATACAGGTGGAGACATTTTTTTTTCCTGGCAAAATCTGCCCTATCAGATACACAGAGTTGCACCCTTTAGGCAGCAGTATATATTCCATACCACTTCCTGTTCTCAGTATTTCCTGTGCAATTTCAAGAAGGACAAATGCAGGCCCAATGTTAATAGGTGTTAGTTAAATATAATAAATAACTAGTTAAATAAATAAGTAGTTAAAATAGATATTAAAGGCTGCAGATTGTTTTTTTTTTCCCAATTTTGTTTTGACCTCTCTAGAAACCACAGACCAAGCTCCCTTCACGTATTAATAGGAGGCTTCTCATTTGGGGACCAGACAGATTTTCCTATGAGACAGAAATATTACTCCCTTCTGTTCTTCCTCCCTTGGATTGAGATAAACGACTTTCTTTGGGTGCCTTATCCACAGACACTGTGAGATCTTCCATGAAGGGGTCACCTTTTACTGCTTTCCATGAGCAGTCAATGCAAGAGCGAGATACAGGCAAATACCCCCTAAAACCTCTGCTTTTGGTAACCAAGTCTAAAATGCTGTTCCTGCTGTTTAATAGATATGGGAGGGAGATTTATAGAAGGTAAAGCTCAGATTTGCCAGCTAAAATTCTGCCCACTTTTTGGTGCATAAGACTTCCAGCAGGTTGGATGCCGCTGAAAGCCTGGAGCTAGTCCACAGCTAGCACTCTAGTACTGGGCATTGAGTCAGTTTTGGGCCGGAGATGTTGGAGTCCAAGAAATCTGGCTGAAATGACAAGAGACATTGGGGGGCTTTTAGGAATTGCCCTCACCTCTTCCAGATCTTTCTCCATGAGCAGAACCCGTTCTTCCTTTGCAGTCTTTCTAAATGCTGAGTAAAGGAGCTGCCACCAAAGACTTCATCACGATTGCTGTTCTCAGTGAGAGCAGTTCCTGTGTAACAGGGCTCTTGCTGATGCTGAAAGCAGACTGCAGCAGGGGAGGCTTCTGAATTGCTTCCAAATCAATCTCTGAATCGATAACTGTTATGCTAAGATGGTTACGAGGGATGAAGCCTTTTCCAGCCCCAGGAAGGAGGATGCCCTAGGAATGTAAAATATTCCTGAAATTAAAATTGTACTTTCCCATCCATGCGTACTTTAGATTTCTGAGCCTCTGGAGGAGTGGAACTAGTATTCGTTTTCTGGCCCGAATCAAACTTCTGTGCCTGTTGATGTGTTCTGAGCACTTCACAAGCATCTGGGAAAATCCTGTCAGCTCTAGTGGAACAAGAACAACTATAGGGTTGGTTTGAACTCTCTGGCAAGAAACAAGTTGAGAAGTGAAGAGCCCAAGAGTGTGATTCTCTCTTGAATAGTGAGCAACTTCTAAAAAGGAGCTGGAAGCAATTCAGGCCTTCAGCGGAGCTCCAGGGACCGAGGAGCCCGGCTTGTAGCCCAGTGCTCATATTCAGTTTGCGTTCAGGCAGGCTGTAATGGAAAACAGCAGCCACTGATAAGTAGCAATGGCCATGCTAACAATGATCTTGAACAATAGGAAGGTTCTCACAAGCTACTGCTCTGGCACGTCCTGTCTCCCAGGGGCTACACGGCAGCTTCACTGGCAATGGAAGTAGCGCATTAGAAATGCTTGTTAAGAGATGGTGGATGCGTGAACTGTGAGTTGCTGCAACATCTACAGGGTATTGAGGGGCCCACAGGACCCTGCCCTATGGGTCAAGGCAGAAGATAAAGCCATTAACTAGGAGGTGGAGTGAGGTAAGTACTTAAGGCAACAACCACCATGCGATTAGGATCCATTATAATCCGGGATCCTGCCTTTTGCCCAACTCTGTTTTAGGGGCACCTGGCCAAAGATATGGGGTCCTTTGTCTCACTAAGTTGTTGATGTGGCAGGTCTACAGAAGGATTGCGAGGGACGAGAGTCATGGGCCTTAAGGCTAGTGGTCTCAAGGTTTGTACAGCCCAAGAAAATCAAGTGTCTCCTGCATTAAGCCCATGTCTTGTGGCAGAGCAATAGGTGTAGACCAAATAACTCATCTTTCGTGCACAGCAAAAGGCTTGGCCACTAGCTCCATGCAAGCACAGTCATATATGTTGCAGAACACTGGGGATGGAGATGCAGTGTTAAAACCATGACAAAATCTGTGTCCATTCCTTTTTGTTGACAAGCACAGTTGAAACTTTTTTTTTCTGTTACCCATTGCTTTGAACTCAGAGTCCCTCAGGCTTGAGATATCTGGTTTAGAAATGAAGCAAACAGTGATGCTGAGAAGCTCCTAAAAGGAAAAATGTGGCCTTTTGTGACAGGCCTGCAGACAAAATTAATTTCTTTGAAAACAGTGGCCATGAGACCAGCTTTACACTGAAGCCTTATTTCATACCGATGGATTGGTTTTGTTTGAGAGTGAATCTCCATTGTGGAGAGAATAATTCTCAGGAAGGTGTTTCTGACACAGCTGGACGCAAGAAACATTTCAAGGGGAAGCCTGATTTCATGAACTTTACGGTGCAGATTAGCAGAGGATTTGGTTGGCATTCCTGGCCTAATCCTCGAAGTGCTTAGGCAGGCTTTATGCTGGCTGTTTGCACTGGATTTGGAAAATTGGATTGGATTCAGAAGAATGACAAGCTATTCCAGCTCTGGCCTGCTGGGGGGATGTGGAGAAGTCATTTCTCTGCGCCTCAGTTTCTCCTACATAAAAGAGACTCCTTTGGAAGTTGTTGCATCTTCCAGGTTTAACAAAAAAATCTTGATAAAATCTAGACATTTTTAGTTTAAAGGACTGAAATCTTTCCTGATGACTTCCTTAAACAAAGAAGGGGTCTACGGTGAAGCAGCTTGAAAAGAAGAGTGCAGTCAGGCAGTTTTCTTTTTTTTTTATTTAATAGAGCCCATAATGAACTGTTGGTTATAGGTAAGGTCACTGAGGGATCTTCCCAGAGGGAGAATCCAGAGCCCCTTGCTGCCTTCCCCAGCCGGGACCTAGCTGGTCTCAGCCCTTTGCTGCAGAGGATTTTCTCAGCCTGAGACGCGTGTGGCTCCTTGTGCAGAACTGCTGGAATGGGGATAAGGGGAAGGCATTACCGCAGCAGAAAAACTTTCAGATCTTTCCTCCAGAGAGAAAAGCAGAAAATAGTACAGAGAAGAGACTAAATATATACTTGGAATGACCGGTCTTTTCCTTACCAGTGTCTCCAGCGCTTGCTGCAAGCATGTATATGCATTTAAAAATGTTTCTTATCTGCCCCATTGGCTGAAGAACTGCAGAGCTTTCCATCCGCTGGGGATTCTCATCTACTTCAACCTCCTGCTCTGGAGACTGGGTTGGGCTTCCTGAGTCTATGGGATGCAGGAAGAAAAGATAATAACCCGTTACAGGAATATAGGGTTGCCAGAGTAGCTCCAGACCAAATCCTGAATCTGCCTGAGGGCAGAGGCACCTTCCTCGTAATTACATCCTTGTAATTATAACCTGGGGGAGATTCCTGGTGCAGGAGGCTTTTGCAAGGCTCTCAGCTCCCCACCTGCGTGTCAGGCACAGGGATTGCTGCACTGTGCAGCGCTCTGTGTAGCTGGTGGGTGGCGAGATGTGCATCGGCAGCACAATGCTCCTGATCGATGGAATGGTAGCACTTAGCATTTGACTTTAATCATTTGCAGATCCCTTCCCGGCTTGCTGCTGCTGGTGGCCTGAGTTTGCTCCAGATACGTTCTCCATGTTCAACAGGACCAGAATGCAACAAGCTTAGATAGCAACAAGGACTTTTAACCGTAGGCA
Source organism: Nothocercus julius (assembly GCA_013398735.1). NCBI lineage: Eukaryota > Metazoa > Chordata > Aves > Tinamiformes > Tinamidae > Nothocercus > Nothocercus julius. Next base: position 361,825 of record VZSV01000284.1, read on the forward strand.
TGAAGGAAAACAGCCATGAGCAAGAGTCGTAGCCACCGGAGCAGACTGCCTGCGTGGGGCAGCATGGCCTTTCCCTCCATGAGCAAATGTCCTGTGGTGGACACAGCACTGAGACCTTGAGAAAACATTTAGCAAGTCTTTGCATATTTGGATCTCGGCCTTCCCATGCCTCTTTTGATCCTCTTGGGAAATTAATAAAACATGAAAAAATAGGAGTACGGGATCTTCTATGGCCATCAGGTCCCTTTCTCTTCCTCAAGGGTGGGATCAGCTCTACCCAAAACAACCCTGAGCATGAACCATCTGGCTCTAAATGACTTGTTGACAGGGGAAACCCAGGCGGGGTTGGAGATCTGAGATAGGGCCGGTACATTGAGCCTGGCAGTTAAACATCACATTGGCTTTTTGCTGGCATCCTTCGCGGTGATTTTTTTCTCCCAAGTGAGTTTATGGCTCAGCCAGAGGCAGTAATGCTGTGCCAGCATTTTAACAAGGCTTTCCTATAAATATTTCTCTTTTAGCTTATGATAAAGTCAATGTCTACTCAGATGGAAGGGAAGAGAAAGACTGGGGAATCTATTTGTTTTCCCATTTAAGCAAAACCACACATCCTTGTAATTATAACCAGGGAAAGGAGCAGCATCCTTTGGCAATCATGTTCTTCTTAACTTGCTTTTTTTTTTTTTTTTTTCTTTTTTCTGGAATTATTTATGTCCTGTTAGCTGGAAATACACAGGGCATGATGGTAGTAGAGAACAGCCTTCAACTTCTGTAATGTGAAATGGTTCCCATTTGTGACTAAAAAGAAAAATTCTAGAGAAACAAATAGAAAACAATTGGTATTATAGAACATCTGAACATCTGTAGGATTACATTAGAACTGCTGATTGGAAAAAAACAAACAAACAAACAAAAAACTTATTTTTTAAAATTCCTGTGTTATCTGGAGCTGGCGGAAGAAGAAACAGGGAGAAAAGGGTTCTCTCTGAGAACTTAATTAGTTGCATAGGTGGTTATGGAAAATAAACAAACATACAAACAAAAAATCCCAATTATGGTGACTACCACCAGTGTTTCCCAGGGTATGTGCACCAGGGTTGGGGGAGGAAAAATCAACTAAAAGGAAAAAACCCAAACCTATAGTGATTTCACATTATGTAAGAATCTGCAGCATATGGGTGGTTATGAGAATTCCCTGCAGTATTTGATGCATTTTGCCTTCTAGCACTTCCAGGAGACACAAAAGGAGAACCAAAGAAGAGGAAAGCTGGATTTTCAATATAAATTGGATTTTCAATATATATTTATACAACAAAAAGATGAGACAAGATGCTTTGTATACTTTTACAAAGTAAAGGTGGCCAAGGCCCATTGCAAACCATGAGCTCAGGGAGGTAGGCACACAGGGAATTTGGAAAAGTCCTCCAAGGCCCTGCTTCAATTTCTAGGCAATTAGGTGGAATTCTTTTTCTTTAACATCATATCTAAAAGTTAAAAATCTGTCTGAATCTAGTTGTTACGGTTGACCCCATAGTCAAGAAGAAGCCCCTTCTGTAGTTGTGTCACTCCACCCACGGTGGCTTGGACCACCATAGGAGTTTGCCAGCCTCTCTTTATCTACAACAGAGGACCTCTACACAAGTGGCTTAGAAGTGGCCACAAGCAGGCTCAGGTGGGATGGATGCCACTGAGCGTGAGCTCAAAGAACATCTTAGCACCCACAGACCAGCCTGCAATTCGCAGTAACCCATTCTTCCCTCCCACAGATTTTATCTTCTAAGAGAGAACTGCATTCCTGTTAACAAGTTAGACAAAGATCCTTTTTATTAAACTCTCACATTCTTTGACTCATTTTATAGAGCCCTACTAATTTTTTGTATCATCAGATCAATTTTATTCTTTTTCCCCTTTTAATGGGAATTTTCCACACTGGGAAAAAAACAATCAGAATAATGACAAGAGAAAGCGTGCAGACAGCTGGTGGCATGTGTCTGACAGCCCTGTCCTTCTGAACCAGCTGGCTGCAACTTCAAGAAGCACTTCAGTAGTTTAACTCTTTTCAAGTACTCAAACACTTCCTATGCTAAACAAAAAATGTAAGTTTACATCTCTCTTCTGGAGAAGAAGCATCCCAAACTCCTCATTCCTCTGCATGTCTCAGTGAAACGGTGAAAGGGATGAGTAGAGCAAACTGCATGCCTTATGTCCTTATTTCTGATGGATCCAGGTTAAAATTTCCCAAAATCTGTATGCTCACAGCCAAATTTTATGCTGTTCCTTTTATAGCAAAAAAGATGGTTTTAGGCAAAGTCGATCCAGCTTTGAAAAGCATTGTTTCTGGAATTGCCCAAGACCACAGGACAGACAGTTTCCTGCCCATCTCTGGTGCATATGACTGTTTGGCAGACGGATGGTGAATCACAGATGGCCCAAGTGGGTACAACAGGGAAACTCCCTCCATGGGAATGCTGGATCCCAAGGCTGGGATCTTTGCCCCGAGTCAACTCCTCTTATCTTCTAGGGACAATAGATTTGCATTGGTCCAGTGACTATGGCATGAAAAAGAAAACATTTCCTGTCTGTTTTTTTTTTTTTTAAAGCTGCTGTGAGATGCTCTTCTCTCGTGTTTGCACATTGCAGCACGCACGTGTAGCATGCTGTAGATGTGATTGTGTCTCCTGGCTGCCAACCATTGGCACCATTAGGAGGAAACCCCATCTCCTACAGAAGGGCATCCAGTGACTAACTGGCCGCAACGTTTAGCAAGATGCAAAGTCTCCCAAAAGGCTGTCTTGCAGCTGGAACATTCTCCTGTGTCTAGCACTGTATTTAAGAACTCCGCCCTGGCTTTCCTCAGAAGCCTTTTCGTGTGAATCTTGCATGAAACCTAATAACCTGGAGACTATTTAAAAACACGGGATTTAAAATTACTAAGGAATTACTCCCTCACACACACACAGGAGCCCTGCTTTCCCCCTCACAAACGTGCCCTCAAATGCATGCAGCATGCCTGCAGAAAGGAAATTATTCCTACCACTGATAATTTACTGTCTGTAGTTGTGAATATACTTTAAGAACTAGCAGAGTTTTATGATGCATTTTATTTGAAAAATACTGATTTGTCTAAATCAATACCTTTCCCAGGGTGTGTTGGTTTTGACAAAAATGTCGACATGAACTTAACTTGAAAAAGAAAATCAAGATTTTTTTCTTTCGAGAAAAAGATAAATGTTGTTTCTCTGGTTCCAAGTGTGTTTTTTTTTTTTTTTTTTTTAATGGATGTTAATATCCTAGAAACCATATATTGTGGTCTAAACTGCAACAGAAGGTTTCCCGATTATTAAATTGAAATTACTTAGCTGATCCAAATTCATTCCCCTCCTTGATTTGTGGTTCAAGATTACATGGGAGATTTTCTTTCTTTGTTTTTTTTTTTTTTTTTTTTTTTTTTTTCATCCCTCATCTCAAGCAGGGAAGATGTTCCAAAATCTTGTTTTTTCAGGTATTTGGGAAGTTGCATTTTCCTCTACATCTGTATCTCACAGGTGACCAAAGTCCAGTGACGTGGGGAGAAGACACAGAAGAAATACAGCCGACATGCCCCCATTCCCATTCTCCTTCATCTCTTCTTGTTGAACCCCATCCCCACGAAGAGCTGTGAAATCTCTTGTAGCCATCTGGGCGATTACATGTAGGTTTTAACAACTCTCTGTAACTGCTGAGCGTTATGTTAATCTGACAGGAAAGGGCTCTGAGTTTAGGGGACAGATGTTTGTAATATGTATGTATTGATTACAAAGGAGCCTGTAGCCCCACCCCAGAGGCAGCTGCACTTCGTTGTAAGTAGAGTCCTTTTTCTTTTAATCAACCCTTTAGACTATTTAGAAGGAAAGCTGTACATGAAACTGGAGCTTGAGTCACTTCTATTCTCTGTGCTTCCACTCTCTCACCTGTTAATGCACCAATACTGTTACGGCTCCTTTGCAAGGTGCTTGCAATTTCTCCTGCAGAAGTGATAAGATTTAGTTTCATGATCAGTGACGGTGAGAAAGAACAGAAAAGGGGAACACCAGCTTGGGATAAGCAGCTCCAACACAGGCATGGACAATGTGAAAAATAGGCTTCAAATGCAATCACCTCGGTGTCAGTTCACACCATTCTCCTGCGTATCGTTGCCCAGATTGAACGTGACGGGAAAGCGTTCCCCGCCCTGGCTCTCACGGGCCGCTTGGAGATAACACCCTCGTATCCCAAGGCTTTCTGGTAACATCATATCGGTGTGACTGGGTTGGTGCTCTTGTTCTCAAAGGGCTGGAAGAAGATGACCACATCTGTTATTCTTACTGCATCCAGGCCCAAATGCACAGCCCGGAGTAGCGAGCTGGCGCTTGGAAACTGTCTCTGTTCATGATTAGAATTATTTTCTTTAGAAAAGACTTAATGGCCAGCATGGATTAATTTTTCCTTCCCTGTAATCGAGGTTAGTTAACATTTGCATGTGGTAATCTTTTTCATAAGTTCCTGGACATAAATCACTCGTTAAGGAGAGTCTGGTGGCTTGGGAAGGGAGAACAGCCATCCAAGAAACCACTGTGTGGGCCAAAGGTTGTGTGTGCTCCTTTCTGCACTATTATAAATATCAGCAGAAAAATGAGCCCCGCCGTGGTGAATGGTTGTGCATTGCAGATAAGGGGCATTTCGGCAGAGCTGATGTTAGAAGTGGAAAGCTGGTGCAAGGGATGTTGGTTTCAATCTGATTTCATGTGCTCTTTAGTAAAACAAACTCTAGCCTGATGGAGTTACCTGGAAGAGGTGAGAAATCATGGAGAAAGTCCCTGGGATTTCATTAGCCTGGAGTTTGCAACCTGTACCCTGTGCAAATGCAGGCTGAACGTGAAGCAGGCGTTGGACATCACCACTCCGGCCGAGTTGCCTGGTACAAATTTTATGTGAAAACAAAATCCCAAAAAGCAGCATGGACTTTTTGGGTGGATCCTTAAACCATAGCAACTAACTGATGCACTTCTTGCACAAACTAAGGTTTATGTACAACAAAATTAATCCAAGGCATGATTTAAAACAACTTCATCACGTGTCATTAAAGTGCTTTGTATATGCACTTGCAAAGTTCAATAATATAAGATGGCTCTAATGGCAGACAGGAGCACCTGTATGAAGGATTGGGGTGATCTGATGGATTAGCTAATCCAGTTTATGTTTTCACCTGGAGATACATCAGCCTGTCCTGGGTGCTCTCGTACAAGCAAGGCGCAGGCACACCGCTCTGCTGAAGGCACGTGTCCAAGGGAGCACGCCATGGATAATCTGTCGCATAAGTGACTAGGGAAGAGGTCAAGGAAGCTGGGGCTTGGTTCTACCCCTGACTGCTCATGGCACTTGAGACCTCTCAACCGCAAGAGGAACGGGGTTAGTGGTAAAGTGGGTTTTACGTGGTTACCTTGCTCTGTTACCCTGGCATGTAAAGGCTGAAATTAGTCTCGTGAATCAGGATCTAAGATTTGGGCACTTCAGTTTCTGGATGATGCAGACCTTGGAGTTTTGTCCCAGGGATTTTTCTACAGGTTTGGAATCCAGCTTGAAAGAGAGACTTAGAGGAGCTCTGCAGACACTTGCTTGCACGAGTTTTGGTATTTCAGCACTGCACTGTCCCTTCCTCACTGCAGCCCTGGAGGGCTGGTTAATGCCCTCGGAGTTGCACCACCCATTTAAAATGCATACCTATCTCTGAGCAATCACAACCTCCTGCATCCAAGTCCCACTGTGTCTGTTCCCCCAGAAGAAAGGATGCTGCTGTTCCAGGCCCTTGCCTTGGAGGACCAGGTACTGACACTGCCCTACAGTGCATGAAGACACTTCATGCCGTTGCAAAGCCTCCAAGGAATGCTGTCAGTGAAGGAAGAGGGGTTTGACTGGACCGTCAGCGCTAGGTAAACTTTCAACCATCTCAGCTTATAGCAATTACAGGACATCTGAAAACATGTGGTTGGCCTCCCAGGCAAGTATGGACCAGATCTGAAGCCTGAGATGCCCATAGGATCTCAGCACCTTGGTGGGGCCTTGGCACATGCCCATTCAACCCCATGAGATCACTAATGCATCTATTATTTTAAACATTGTTTAAGTATCACAGAAAAATTACTGTTTCTTGATGGGTATTGCCTTCACCTGGTCCAAAAGTTGAGTGAATTCAACAAAAACCTGCTGAGCAGCAACACAAGGAGCAATAAAACACACATTACTGAGTCATGAGACCTAGTCCTAGCCTAGTATACTGTGCCTATTACAGTTCCACTCCACTCTGCTAACTAGGCAGAGAGCTACTAAAACATAACTCCTAGTTTATTATGTTAAAATTGTAGTAAATCTGTCATGGCCATTCAGGCACTAACATATGACTGTGGAAAATATGTTGGCCTATGATTTGATAGCAGCAGATGGGCACTTTGCTGTTGTTTCATCATCATAAACTACAGGAAAACGCTTAGTTACAAGGATCTGAACTCTGCAGGACAGATCTTTGGCTGATGATAAGTGGCCCAGAGCCAGGGAAGTCCATGGAGCTCCGTCAATATAAACCAGCTGAGGACCCCATCCCTGCATTTCCAATTGCCTTCTCATAAGGAGGTAGGAACGGCCATCCTGGACCAGAATGCGGGTTCATGTAGCTCCGTGTCCTGTCCCCATCAGAGATAAGTGTGTATCAAAAGGAGTGCAAGAAAGGAGAAAGTTTAGAGCGGCCCTTCTTCTGGATAGACAAATTCCAGCTTCTGGCACCTAATGAGTTAGGGACATACTATGCCATATGATCACAATTAATAGCCACTGCTGGCTCTGTTTCCATGATTTTTTCTATTCCCTTTGGCAAACTACTTATACTTATGACCTTGGCAATGTCCTGTGGCAATGCACTCTAATTACACAACACAGGCAAAAATACTCTTTTTTGTGCGTGTGTTTTAAAGTTACTACCTAAAAGTTATTATCAGATTGCCCTTTATTATTTGATTTGTGGCAGGGAGTGCGTAACACCTTATTATTTGTTACCTCACGTTACTCCTGATTTGGTGGCTATCTATGGTAGATATCTATCTAGAATCTATTTAATAGATACCAGATAGATACCTATCACAGTCATTTCTTTTCCAAGGTGGAAAGTCCCTATTTCAATCTTATTTTTCTCTTCCAAAAAAACTCTTGAAATGATAGCTTCACAAAATCTTCCAAAGATGCAAAATGCATGTGTTTAGTCTGTGGACTGAAAATTGCTTTAGATTTTAAGGCTGTGATTAAGCTAATAAGAGGGAAAAATAAAAGACTTGAAAGTCTTCATGCGAATGCTGGGTTTCAGCTGCAATAGGTTTTCCTGTGTCTCATGAGGCCTTACGCTAACAGGGCTCGTGTGAGCACTGTTTTACACCCACCAAAATGAAAACTTTTCTTCATATTCAGCTGAAATTCTCCTTGCTGTGACTTGTGCCCATTGCTGTTTGTCATTTTGCAGGGCATATCTAACAAAATCTGGGCTCTTTCTTTTCTACAAATCTCATTTAAGTTTTTGATGACAATACTTACATCCCCCTTTCAGCATCTCCTCTCTGAGCTGAATAGACCCAATACAGTTTCTCCTTGCATTTGATGTGCTCCAGATCCTCGACCACCTTGGTGGCCTCTGCTGAACTCCCTCCAGTTTCATAATATTTCTCTGGTCTTGACGGGGTCCCTGTCACGCAGTGGACATCTCCCATTTTCTCTGTGTGTACAATGAAAAACCGTCTGCTTCTGATTTTTGCCAACCTTTTTCAGCACTCACTATGCACAGAATCCCTGGGGAGCAGGAAAGTTTTATTCTTTACTTGCTTATTCAGCTCCAAGCAAAAGCAGTTCCCGGTCGTGACTAGATTCAGGAGTAGTAACAGTAACACTAATAGAAGAATTAATCATAAGCAATGTTGCCACCTGTAATAATTAATAATAATATTAACTGGTAATAATATAACACACTCTTCTAAGAGCAGTGGGAATATGCCCTTTCAGTGACAGTTATTTTCTCTTGCTACTCATAGTCCAGAAAATATGTAGGGGTTTGGCCTCTGATCCTTACTAAATCCCTGAAAAACATTGTGGCAAAAACCTCACGGTACAGTCTGTGTTTTACTAAGATTTTCATGGCCCCATTTCTGGTGAACATATTTCTTTACAAGAGGGGTCACGCTTATTCTATACTCACCAAATTATTTTCTTAATAAAAAAAGATAAAAAAATCAGTGACATTTTCCATAAACTTACCCTTGCTTTTAGTCAGTGTGTGGTGAGCATGGTAGTGGGTTAAGATTTCTAGATGTCAGATTTTAACAAAAAGAGAACAATTAAGAAAAAAACAGTGTTTTTTAAAAGTCTTTTGTGAACAATCTTTCACAAAGAGTTCTTTACAAGATGCTGGGTAGGAGCAAGTGCCCCCACCATGACTCATAGTGATACAACAGTTCTTAGGATTAGATCCACTATCTTAAGGATTCATGCAGCTGGAAAGGTGATTTGAGTTACTACTGCAGAATAAATTGTCCAGATGGGGTATGAGTAAATAAAATAGGCCAGGGACTGTCTTCTGCTCTGGACAGCTTAGACACCTTTCCAACCCTTCCCAATATAGCATGAACAAATCCCCACAGCCCACTGGGAGACAACTCATCGGCCCAGGTCAGGAACAACTTTACAGGGTGTGTGTTGCAGAAAAGTGCTATAACCCTGTATAGGCTGCAGATATGAACATGCAAAGCTAAGTTCATTATGATGAACTTAGTAGATGCGTGGTTGGGACCTGCTTTGAGGTGACATAGCTGGACAGAGAGAAAATCCAAGCATACCCTGAATTTCAAAGAGCATTTTTTGGTGTGCTTCCTACCACATCAGGGAGAAGCAGGCAGGACACAACTAGTGTCACCTAAGTCAGGTCTGAAATTTGGCCAGAGGAACCACACCTTGGAAATGTCCTATCTCCATAGGCAACAGGGAATCTCAGTTGAAGAGCATGCTGAGCTACCATGCAGATCTATTGCCAAGGTGGGCACAACAGATATAAATGGACTCTTAAGCCTTTCTAAACGCAAGTGTTTCTATTGATTTAGAGAAGTGCAGCTCAGTTTTGTTTTCTTTAACTTACTACAATTTTTTTGTGGATATCACTCCCCTGTGACTTAAAAACTTTTCCAAAGGCTCAGAGGATGTCTTTACCTCAGTGGAAAAAAAAAAAAATAAAGAAAGAAAAAAAGGATCCCTTACCTGAAAAGGAGCCTTCTAAAAAATTCTTTTCTCTTCATGCTTCCCTTTCTCTTTTAACAGAACCAGATGGTGTAATAGACAGCAGAAGTCCTGTAGACGTCAGAGAGTGCAGAACTGAGCCATCAAGAAGTTGCAAGAAGGTCTGGATATAATGATAGCCAGAAGCTTAGACAACAGAGTAAAAAGAAGCTCATTCTGTACATGCCGTATCCTTATGCTTTGCTAAGCACCCACTAAGACCACTGCTGGAAACGGCATAAAAGGCTGGATGGACCTCTCCTCTAATCTATGGCCATACTTATGGTTTTATGAACTGGCTTCTGTCCAGGCAGGTTGAAACTCCCGAATTTCCTGGGGTTATCCACAATGTCCGACCAGAATGGAAAAGTTCACGAGTACACTCACAGATCTGAAGAGCAGAGGGGTCCATAATGATAGTATATCTGGCCTGACGGGACCAGCTTGGGGTATTTTACCTGGCAAGTACCACTCCAAGAACAAGTCTTGTTCTACCTCAAAACAATGAGCATGCTGAAGGGAGCACTTCACAACCTGGATCCTCACCTTTTCTGTGAGATCCTCTTGCTGTCGCCTGGGTTAGAGATGGGAAAAAAAGGGGAGAATGGAAACACCGCAGAACTGGTTAAATCTGCACCCAAACCCATATGTTGTCATATTGAAAAAGGAGAGAAGGAAGAAGGAAACAAGCGTTTGTAATAGGATGAAATCTGGGAAAATGGGACCAAAAACTGTCCGTAATTCAAAGCAGTTGTGAGAGTTCTGTGCCTATAAGCCATAAATGACTAAAACATGTCCCTGCATTTTGGAATATGAAAAAGATATTAGGGTGGGTTTTTCTCTCTTTTTAATAGGATTTGATGTTATGCCAAAATATCAGAGTTGGGCCTTTCTCTCTCTTTTTTTTTTTTTTTTAATTTTTTAAAATGGTTTAACTTACCAAACATGCTCATGAATGCAATTTTTTTCTAAAAACACACTGACTCTGGAGGAAAAACACACAGACACACACAAATTGTCTTATGTTACTCATCATGGAAATCTTTTTTACTTGTTTTTAAAAAATTGAAATAAAATAAAAGTCCTCCAATGACCTGGTAGGTTTTGTTTGGATCTGGTGCTGGGGCCTTCTGGAATTTGGGAACAACTCTTTGTACATGAACGACTCACTTCAGAATGAAGGGGGTCTCCTCACTCCCCTCCTCTACCCAAAATGTTCTCATTTCTGACTTTATGTCACCAGTTCCCACCCTGCCCTAAAGCTGTGTCAGAGCTACTGATTTGTGTGTATTAGATGAGTTCCACCTACGCTCAGAAATTGTCAGAAAAGGTCGTCTGCCTGCAAATCATGGCCATTTGGAGAAATGTATGAACTAAAAAGGGCTGATTTATTTGCAAAAGGCAAAGTTTTTTGAATGCAAATGTAGACAGTGCACACAATCTTGTTTTGAACAGTCAGTAATAAATTTTTCATGAGGTACAAATTTCATCCATGTACCAGGCTTGTATTTTCAAGCTGTCAGCCTGAACTGAGAGTCTAATACTGTGTCTCTCAGTACATTTGCTCTTTAGAGAGTGCAGCAGCTTTTATTACCATTATATTAGTTATCGTAGTTACAGAGAACCGAAGGCAAAAGATGCCCAGACATTTAAGAAAGCTCCTTTTAAGAAGGTGGTTTCAAAGCTGTAGTTGGCAGGTATCTGCGGAGGCTTGGAGCACTTCCAAGGCATATGAGCAAGATAAACAAGATGTGTTGACCTACTGTCAGAAAGCTTCAAGCTGCTCAATGGGGATGGCACATTCCGCAGAAGCCTCTGCAGTTCTGCAAATAGAAAACGATTGGAAACCACTATCGTAGAGAATAGCTGGGATCTCTGAAGTGATACAATCTTCAGGGTATGGTATCACTCTGAATATGTGTGATATTCCCACATATTACCAGGAGTACCAGAAACCTGACCATCTACCTTGATAAGGTTTGTCTGTGGCTTTTCTCCAGGTGAATCTTCATTCTAATACACTGATTATACTCCTTTTTAGGACTTTGTTCAGGGATGGTTTATAGAGGCTAAATACATAACAAGCAGAATTCATGAGCATGTCCATGTTATGGGTTTGAGAACCACGTGTCACAGACTGTAATAAGCACATCAATAGAAAGCACTATAAATATTTCTACTCAATTTCCTGCGCTGTTGGATTGTATAATACTCTCTAGCTCTTTGTGAACAGTTTACTAATTCTTTGTAGACTAGACACGACTGCAATCTTAGGTTTATGTGGGCCCAATATTTGCTACAGGCCTGGAGGATCGCCCAGGCTGAGGTTTTGCTGTTGTGATTCCATGGAATTATTTGTCTTCTGCTAAAACAGAAGGTTCCCTAAAGCTCGGGAATACAGCCACAAAGGAAAAGGAACATGTTTGATAAAGACTCAACAGTCCCTTTTTCCTGGCTGAGCTTGCTGTGAGTTGCAAATTTATTTATTTATTTATCTTGGATTAGCTTAACAAAGGCAGGATCTAATCCAAGACCTTTGGACACCCTCACACATCATTAACAGCACGCTAGTGACCCAGCCATGATGAAGCCATTATTTAGCGGGCAGAAACTTCAGCCTTGTGATGACCAAGCTTTGAGCCTCTTCAAACATCTTACCAAAGCAGATGGGTCATTCTGTATCTCGCTCACTACCTCCAAAATATCTCGAGTCTCCAAAATGTCAGGTGCTTGCAAGACTTTTCCTCCTGCTCTTTGCATCATTTGCTTAGGAAAAAACTTCAAGAAGTGGAATAATTCTTGTTGCCTATATGCAGCACACAAGGGACCCAGTTAGGCTGGAGGGACTTGGTTGGTGGTTTGCAGTATCACAGTGGGTGACTTTTCTGTAGGGCCAATGTTTGAAGGAAAACATTTGATAACACCATCATTTTTGTAGACACATTGCTCATCTGTTCATTGAAACAATGATTAAAAACACAAGTTGGCCGTGTCAGTTCACAGACTCTGGATTTGTTCATCTGACAGATATTCTTCAGGGAAAAAAGTTGCCCAGCATGTCAGAGAGTTCTGGCAAGCACCCTGAGATGCAGGAAATGAGAACAGAGCGATCACAAAGCTGTGGAGAGGCTCTTCTCCTGCCAAGCCAGCAAAAGAATGCCAAGCATGGTTGAACATCATGGAAAAGAGTTGCCTCCATGTTTCTGACCAAGGTGGTGAGAGAAATAGTAGTTTGTCAGCAAAACTTGCATACAGGTGCTAAAGTATGGGCTGTCAAACTCAATAGAAAGGGTGCAACTCCAGCTTTAGTGATGTTTCAATAAACATGCATCCTGCCTGAGAAGACAGAATAAAAATGGAAGGCCATAAACACCTCTTGATCATCTGTAAAACTCCCATTGACGTCACTGCAATGCGTATGCAGAGCTCAGAGCCAAAATATGGTCTCTGTGTAGTACAGAATATGAAGTTGTTATTGTTTATTATTTGTTGAATACATCATTATTGCCTACAGTCTTGCGCTGCGGGAAAATCTGCCTTTAATGACTCCCAGGATCTTTCCTTCTGTTTCTTGCTCCTATTTTCCTTGATCCCTTTCTCTGGTTCTCCATGTCTCTTTTCTTGCAACTCAGCTCCCCTCCTGAAGGCTTCTCACCTGCTCATCAGCAGAACAACTATTGCTTCAAATGTTGTCATTAGACAATAAAGTCAACAGATCCCTGAGCTAAAAGCTACATGGAGATATTTTTCTTGTCCAATCCCCCTTGCCTCTCAAGTCATTGAATGTGTCTTTGGTGAAGTCTCAGGAAAATTATGACTTTTTAAGTTTCTCTGTGAAGTCCTGATGGCCAGAAACTTGTTCCCCATTTTGAAATTGAGACTAGAAATGAGGTACAGTATGAACCCCTTCCATGATCCAAGTGCACACGTCAGGCGCTTGGATGCAGCCAGATGGAAGGGTATCAGCTGCTGCAGGTTGTATGGCACAGATGCTGCTGTTATATAAGGCTGTTGTGTGTGGTTTGGAGGGTAAGAGATTATCCTATGGGGAGCAACAAAAACCTGAATACTTCACAGCGCCAGCTACAAAATCCCAGAAGTCATGAAGCAGCATTCTGTTCCCTTTCTCCCAGCACACATCTTCCAAATGGCTTAAAAATCAAGAGTTTTTTTGGAGGAAAAGAAGAGATAATTATGGCTTGTTTTTATGTCTTCTCTAGCTTTGGAGCACTGAACACTGTGAAGCTTTTTCTACCAACAGACGGGCTAGATTCTCACTTATGTTTGGAAAAGAAAAGTGAGATTCTCCAAAGCCATATCACTCTGGCTTTGGTATTATAATATTGTGGGAGTTAGAAGACAATCTTAAATAAACAAAGAAGTTTGCTAATCACAAGTCAGGTCAGCCAGCTGCAACAGGATTTGAATTTTGTGCCATCAACTGCACATTAAAATTATCAATAAAGAAATGTATCGATTCTGAATACGCCTAACATTAATGTATAGAAAATTTACTGATCAGTTCCTTGATCCCAGGAGACAGAGCACCTGCATCCTATTTGGAGCTCTGCCATTATTTGAAAATTTGCCCATCAATGTCTAAAACCATGTTATAATAACAAGTCCTTTCCTCATCTCTAATTTCTGTGATTTTATGAGTACAGCCCTACGCTGTCTAAACTTCTTGGGAAAACATACAGGGCATGCCCATGACCGTGCTTTCGAAAGAATTTGTGGGATTATGTCAGACAGTTCCCAGTGAGCCAACATCAAAGATATTGGATTGCAGTTTTTAATAAAGCTTAACTGATCGTGACAGCTAGTTCATTCAATATTTTTGAGCTGACAGGATGGATTGGAGGAAATACCCAATTACGGGAGATTATGCATGTAGGAGGACAATGGATGCTGCTGTATATTATTTTTGCTGAACATTAGAAAAATAATAAATTGAAATAGAATTAAAGATGGGTCTGTAAAGGAAATCAGATCTGAACAGGACATCCATACTTACAGTTTCAGGCTATCAAGTGACACTTTGATTACAAAACCAGCATAAATACATACAAAATGGATAGATATATAGATTGATAGGTAGATCCCTACATCTACAGATGTAGCCATCTAGAGCGTTATTTAGACCTACTACTTCAGTGCCAATGCAGACTTTAGGTCCAAGAAGAGCTAATTAAAAAGCTCCTACAAATGCATTCCTGACTCTGGAAATACTTCACGGTACATGGATATCATGAAGGTCTACAATGGAACCAAATTCAGCAGCAATCTGAACCTCAATTTTTTAAAAGAAAGAGATAACTTTTTTCGGACCTCTTTGTTAGGATGAAATGGATCAATAGATTTCTTTCTATAGGCTCTTCATTACACCAAGGGAAATATCTTGGCACATACTGGGCATGCATTAAAAATATCTCCACTTGGTGGAGAGCCTAAAAATTGTCTGTCTCTCATGCTCAGTCACACCAAACTGAGCTACTAACAGACTAGCTCTCCTCTCAGTGTCCTCATGAGCCAAGGTTGGCAGGGATGCACCAAAACAGGGCCTCTGAGAACCCTGGCAGGGATGGGGGCCACTGCCACCAGCATCTCAGACTGCCTTCTACATCCTGCCCGATTCATGGGAAAGCCAAGATCTGGCCCCATCTCAGCCCCTATATTTATTTTGACTTATTTGCAAAAGACAGTCTGCCTCTACTTGTCCCCTATGCGCTGTCCTCAGGAGAGGCATCCTGAATCCTCCCCTTTCTCCTCCACATGCCCTGGGTTACCTAGGGCTCTGGCAGCTCCCCATCTGACCTCCCTGAGCGCTCCTCCGTCAGTAGCCAGCCCTGGAGGGATTGCTGTGAAACTGATACCAAGCATCCAGGATCAAGGGCAAAAACAGGATATTTGACTTTAAAAAAATGTCAGTTTTTAAACAGTAGACTGGCTGTTTGTTTGTACTTGACACCCATATTTCACCTGGTAGGGGTCTGTATGTTCAAGCATTTATTCAAATTTATTATTAATGTTTATCTTTTCAATGATCATGGTGTGCAGCCTTCCTCTCCACTCCCTTGCAACACTTTTTTCAGAAAGCTTCGCTTCTCCCAAAAGCTATTACTGCAACATCTCTAATCTCATGGTGTGTATTTCACCCTTTCTCTTAAAGGCATATTTTGGCTTTATGCTTTGTTTCAAATGTTCAGCCTGGAGAAGAGAAGGCTGAGAGGAGACCTCATTAGTGTCTATCAGTACCTCAAGGGAGGCAGTGAGGAGGATGGCACTGGCCTCTTTTCATTGGTGGCCACCGACAGAACTAGAGGAAACGGCCACAAACTGAAACACCAAAACTTCCACAGGAACTTTAGGAAAAATTTCTTGACCGTGAGGGTGACAGAGCCCTGGCACAGGCTGCCCAGAGAGGCTGTGGAGTCTCCTTGTCTGGAGACCTTCAAGACCCGCTTGGACGCAGTCCTGAGCCACAGGCTCTAGGTGACCCTGCGTGTGCAGGGGGGTTGGACTAGATGATCTCTAGAGGTCCCTTCCAACCTTAAGCATTCTATGATTCTATGATGAAATGCTTTTGAAGGAGTACCATAATCACATGCATCTTACCTTGGTAACTCAGCCATAATCCTACTCTTTCTTTGATTTTTTTTTCCATTTTTTTTGTGTCTACAAATGTGACTTGTGTTGACACAACAGCTGGTTTTGGATGTTTTGTCTCCTTAGAAAAATCTATAGGTATTTCACTCTTTACTGCCTCTGCTCTCTTCCTCCTGACTTTAGCACTTTGTTCATTAGACATCTCCTTACTGCTAGTTAATAAAAGAGTTTGCCAATCTGATGACATTTTCTCTTGCTTCTTTCAGCAGACATTTGATTACTCTTGTTTTACAGATATTTCCATTTGTCTCATTTTGTACTGATTTGTTTTGTGAAAATGTCTATTTCTTTTTTCAAAAAACATTTTTAGATTTTATTCGATTTCTTTCTTCTGTTTTATGCTGTGCCACAAATCCTTGCTAATCCAGATGTTAGGTACGCTGTTCATGAATGCAACTACAGCCCTTATAGCGCAAAGACCAGCATATGCCAACGTTGACTTCTTGTGGTGGATCCTGAGCCTCATAGCGTGTGGAATCTACTCTTTGGCTCGGCTCAAACCTGCAGTTTCAATGCTTTTTTTCCTCTGTTTTGACAAGGTTCAGTTTGACCTGGAAAGATCATGTGTCAAACAGATTTTTCACCCTCAGAATAACCATCAAATCAAGTATCAAATGGCAAAATCCACACTGAACAGATTTTCCAAAGGCATTTGACAGCCTTCTTTATGATTCACTGAGGGACACCCTGAAGTGATGGGGGATTCCAACAAAAATAATTAACATCATCACATCTTTATTTTTTGTCAGAGGGCAGCCTTCACAGGTCAAATAAAAGCAGCCCTGAGCATATGTGCTAAGGTAGATAGTGATATGAAATAAGGATGAATTGGATCACCTATCCTCCTTGGAGCCATCCCTGACTTCTCAAAGGGTAACCATAGACAGCCTGGAGGAAGATTATCAAAATACATCAATTTTGCTGATAGCAGCACTTTGGAGAAACAGCTCAGCTGCTCCGAAGGCATCAACCAAAGAATGGATCAGCATTACAAAATCCACGACAGGGTTAATAACTTGTGATGAAAATAAAGATAGGGTGACTTTCCCTGCAGCTTCCAGCTCGAGGGTGCCTGTTTGAGGGCATAAGGTTAAAAAAGGTGAAACTTATTCATGCGCCTTGGCAGAAATCATGACTGCTGAGGAAATTCAACAGGAAATAATATCATGAATTGGCATGGCAGCAGATGATATTCAGGAGCTTGGATCACCGAGAAACCTACAGGCAACAGATCCAACTCTGGCTCTTCAGCTCAGACGTTCTTTCCACCTTTACATGCAGATGTGAATGCTGGAAATCCACCAAAGGTATAAACAAGATATCTCAATGCTTTGGAAAGCAAAGGCCTAGGAAAACAAAACAAAACCCTGAGGATTAAATGGAATGAATTTTGTAAGAAATCCTGGGATTCCTCAAGCTTTTGACAAGCCCTTATCTCCAGCAGGATGTATTTGAACTATGTGGAAAACGCAAAGCCAGAGTGTCTGCCACAGCAGGTGGGACAGCAAGCAGCAGGAAAAACACAGGAGAGGAGTTGGCTGAAAGAATATAAATATCAAAACCCACTCAATGGGGGGAAAAGAAGTAGAGGAGTGAATGACAAGAAGGACATGCAAAAAACAGAGGATAGGGAATAACAGAAGCTGTTTTGAACTCCATATATTCATCAAAGCAAAAAATTACGGCCAAAGCCCAGACTCAAGCACTGGTCTGAGGACTTGGCAGCGTAGCCATGAAATAACACAGGTTGGAGGGGAGCTCTGGAGTTCTCATATCCAAACCCCATGCACAAAGCAGGACCAGGATAGACTGGAAAGGGGATTTCAAAAATGCTCTGGGTCCCTGTCCCAGTACTTATGATAAGAGAAAAGAAGGAAAAAAAACACAGACACACATAGGACCTCTTGCTTCAGGCTTCAGCACGGCAGAGAAAGCAAACTGTGTTTCACTGTCAGCTTCTCTTTTCTCACGGGCTCACTATGATGGAGCACCCCAAAAAGCCTGGGCAGTGCTTTAAATGCTGCCTGCAGAAAACTGCTTCCAGAGCCTCTCAAGATCATGCTGGAAACAGAGGCAAAACCACCAAGCACTTACTGCAGCTCTCTCTTCTGGAGTAGCTTAGAGGCCAGTTCACAGAGCTTCAGGACAAATGGATTTTGAGGCTCACCAATGCCTTAACCTGACTCTCTAAGCGCATCCTGAAACACACCATCTTCATTACCTGGGATGCTAACCACTTACATTGCATTATCTGCTCTACATCCCAGCGAGGCTGGCACACAGATACGACAGCGCTTGAGCAGAACAGCCACAAGCACTGTACCAGCAACATGCTCCAATCCTGGCAAGCATGAGGCTCTTGAGAGGCTCCTAATAAATCACAACTCTATGCTGAGCACTATGGGAAGGAGCAAGATACAGTGACTTCAAGTAATGACAGCTGAACTAGTGATGGTCACCAGCTGTGAAAAACTCAGCTAGCTCTGCTGCAGTCTGCAGGTGATATAAATCAGCTGCGTTGCAGCAAGGCTGAGGTTGGCATAGGTGATAAATGTGTGTGGTGCTTGTACTTGCTCCTGCTGTGCTGGGACAGGTGCATCTGGTCTTCTGGCTCAGGGGAAGGGATGGTGGGCAAAGTGTTTTCTCTTCTTTGGCATTTGGGGAGCAGCTCATTTGGGGCTGAGCATGCTTGTCTGCAGCAGTTACAATACAGGGAGGTGAAGGAGACCAAAGCAAGGAAATCTGGGGGAGATGGAAGGGAAAAGAGGTGATGGATGTGAAATAAAAGGAAAGAAAGTGAAAACTACGAGGGGAAAAACATAGATTGTTAAAAGAGCATAGCAGCAGAGTATGGGAAAAACATCAGGCTGCAGAACAGGGAGATGCAAAGAAGGGGATATGAAAGGAAGGCAGGGAGGATGCAGCAAGGAATGTGGTGGAGGAAGGAGGTGCTTCTCCCTCTCCTCTCCGTTCAGCGAGGCTCTTTCCCGCGGGGATGCTATCCCCAGCCCGCACTCCGCCGAGTAGCTTCTCGGTGTCCCCCTGCGGGCGAGCCTGCTGGGCGGCCACGTGCGAGCTGTTTGGACAAGAAACAACGCGCGAGGCCGGGGCGACCCCCTCGGCGGCCCCCCGCTCCCTCCGGCGCGTGTGCGCACGCATGCCGGGGCTGCTGGCTGGGCGCGTGTCCTTTGGCTGCCCCGGTGCAACCCCCAGAAGCAGCGGAATTAAACCCTGCTCTTCAAATATTTTCTTGAATGATCCGCCCCAGCGCAGAGTGGAATCTGGAAGAAATGCAGCCGTGTGTGCGGGAGCTGTCTGAGGTCTCCCTGTAAAGCCCCAATCCCCACGAGGACCTTTATCTCCCCTGGGACCCAAGGATGAGACCAGAAAACTCATTCTGGGCTCCCTTCCAGGGTTAAAAATATATTATTTATAGTACACAAATAGTCAAGGGAAACTTTTGTTTGTTCTTTCCATCTGTCCCCTGCAGCCTTGCAATGCAGCCTGCAATGGGATGCTCGGGGCACCAGGGGTGATGCTTATGTGTGGCAAAAACAAGGCCAGGGAGCTTCTTTTCATGTGGTCCTCAGCTCTGCCACGGGCCACAGAGATGTAGGATCAGCCCTCTGCTGTGCTCATCTGCTCTCTGCTTGTCACATCTATCTGGAAAAGGACTTTTCTTTCACGGCTTCCTTTTTTGAGAGGCTGGATAAAATAGTGTGTTTTAAAAAGCTTTAAAGTCTTATCTTTGCATTGAGAGTAACTTCATGAGCTCCCTTTCCCTTCCCTTCTTGGGAAACTCATAGAAAAATGTGAGAAGATCCACAGTTATAGGATAAGTCATCCGTTGTTCCTTGCTCTACCTTGGAAAATCCTCTCTCAACTCTCCCTTGCTAGCAGATGGCACGTGTCCTGAAGCAGGAAATTTTTTGTGAAAATGTTGTGGGTACCAAAGTGAGCTGAATAAGCCAGGTCTGAACATTTTTGTGATTGTCAATAAAGGAGCTTGCCTTCCGGTCCATGTTCACTCCCAAGCTTGCACGCGCCCTCCCTGAATGGATGTTGTCCAACTCAATTCTTTCACTTGCTTTTGTCTGAATCCTTTGCATGGAGAGCAAAGCCCTAAAACGAGGATTCTTGAGTGCCTTGATTTCTAAGGAAGCCTGATGTTTCCCTGACTCTTTTTTTTAATTCTTCTCTCTCTATTTTTTTCTCTGGGTTCTGCAGACTGCGGGGCAGAGGTGCAAGTCTGACTCTCATTCCTGAACATGTGCAAGATAGAAACAACCCAAACCTTGAAACCAGCCTCCTGAATATGGGTCAGGTCAAACATAGAGCTTTATAGATAGATCCAATCTTAATCAGAGCTCTGCTCTCTTTAATGCAGGTTCTGCCTCTGTCTTTAGCCAATAAAACATTTCCACCTGTATGAATGCTGCGGGAGGCAGCGTGGGCATTTCCTCATGGCGGTCTTACTGAGGGCTTTACTATCAGGAGCCACGAAGCAGGAGGTTTGCAATTCCTCCCTGGACATCTTGAGGTTCAGATAAATTCAGTGGCCTGCCCTTTTATGAAGCACAGGGCTGCCATGCAGAGGAGAAAGGCACGTTCCCCAGCCATCCCCGACCTCTTCTGGCCTTGCGTGTGCTACAGACTCTTGCACGGTGAAATTCTTCACCAGAGCACGAAGGTGTCGGCTGCGTCCGGGCCCTGGCTCTGCCTTGTTAAGGGCAGAAGAGGAGAGCCTGGTCCCAGGGAACAGTTCTGGGAAGGAAGTTGGAGGAAATAAAGGATGCAAACAGAAATAGGATTTGCTGATGGTAGAGGAAGCGTAAATGCGTATGAGGGGGCCTGAATGGCTGAAGGAAGGCGAAAAAAGTGTGCCAAAGCAAAAGCGACCACAGCTGAGGATTTGTCTGGAAGCAAGAAACTCATAACTGCAGAGAAGAAGCTGATGCACTTGCATATGGGATGGAAAAATCAGAGACAGCAAGTTAGATGAGGAAGGAGAAGGGGACCTATGTGGAAATTATCAGTTCAGGGTTTTATCTGCCACCACACTGTAGAGCTAAACAAGGTTACTCTCCCGCAGGTGAATCTCCTGACTGTCCTCTCAAATTGTGGTCCACCAAAGCTCATTCTGAGCCCAGCTGTTATACTTAACTCTGTTTTCTTGAACCTTTGCATAGAAGGTGTCAGGATGATAGGTCTGACAACCCCTGTCCCTCTCTCCAAAGTCCCTTGAAAGAGAAGGAACATACCACCACCTAACACTGAGTCATAGGAGTTAGTGGGGCTGTTGATTTTAGCTTGGAAAGTTTGCTAAAATTAAATAAACAGTATACCAGACCGCAAAAAAATTTCCTCAGTCCATAACTCCTTGGATTGATTTACAAAAATTTTAGCTCACCAGAAACCAGATCTTTGTTTGGAGAGGGGAACACGGAAGGGAGACACTGAGTTGTTAGTTGACACATACAGAAAAAAAAAATAAGAAGAGTATAAGAACAAGGAATCAAAAAGGCCTTTCTGGGTCAATAAATCCACTCCAGGCAAACCCAGACAACCACAACATATCATTGCTTTCCTGCAGCGATCCAGCCTGTGTTTAAAATGCTGAGGTTATTTGCTCGCATTAGCCTTTTCTGAGGATGATTGCAGAACTTCCCTGCTCCAGTGGCTGCAAACTTTCATTTCCAACCTAAATTTATCCACAGCCACTTTGCCAGTACTGCTTCTCCAACGTTTCATCATCTGTGCATAAAACTAGAAAACAATCACAATCTTCTCGACTTTCATTTTGCCAAGTCAAATACATCAGTGTTATGTAGTCCCTTCTTGGAAGACAGTCTCTCTTAATCCTGATCCTCCGTTTAGTGTAAGTTTCTCTGGTTTGGAAAACCAGAAATCTTCAGGTCTGGAGGCAAGGTCTGGGCAGATCTACAGCAAAGGCATGGAGTCTGCCTCGTTGCTACTGGAAGTACCGTGTTTGAGGTAGATACCCTACAAAGCTCATACTGCGCTGAAAGGTAACACCTTGTTTGAAATTAATTAGCGTAGGTTTTTGTTTTTGCTTTTTTTTTTTCATATCTAACGGAAATAGCAGAAATTCTGGCTAGAAGTCCCGAATTGCAGGGCTTTGTTATTTTCATCGAGTTGCTTATCAAAGTCATCTGTTTCTTTCTTCCTCTCCGATGCTGCAGTCCTCCTCCGCCGTGAGAGCGCTTCCCACCTCCTAGTAGTAGATTTCATCAGGATGCTCCCATGTTTAGATGAAGGTTTGATAAACATGGGTCCCAAAATCATCCCTAAATGGTTCCATCGTACAAATCTCTTTCAAGTTCGATATAGTCTCTTTTGACAATGTGTCACCTCCTCTTTAGTTAGTTCTGGTATGCTTTCTATTTACTGTTCTAATCCCTATCTTAACTGTCTTAATCCTCTTCCCTGTCTTAATCCCCTTCTTAGCTAATGAGTCCCATGTGGCACCCTATTGCAGTCTTTACTGAACTCTAGACAGATGAGACCAACTTCTCTTCCTCTATCTAGAAAATTCACTAAACGCCATTAAGCTGAATCACGCTGTCTTTGCTCTGCTTCTGTCACCCCCTCTTCCACCTCTCGTTTATGTCTATGCCTTTAGAAATTCTCTCTTTGTAAGCTTTCAATGTTTTGTCTTGCTGCCGTAAGACTAGGCACGTAAATTTCCCAGAGAGTTAGTTTCCCCATTTTCAAAGCTAGGATTTACCCTTGTGATTGAGCAGTCAAAGAGTTCTAGACCTGACAGAGATCTAAAATCCAAATTATCAGATGTTCAGATTAGCGTGTCAGTCCCTTCTGCATTCAGAGGTGAAGAATATCAGCTCTCCTTTATTCTTTTGTTCTATCTCTGACTTTAACTCTTGCCAGAATCTTTATTTCACTCATTCATATAGTCTGCCTTCATTTCTGTGTACAGAATCCCTTTTTTTTTTTCTTAAATAAAGAGCTACATACTATTGTTTTATGGCTTTCACTTTTCTTTTTATTTACATAAGTTGAAAATATGCTACTCTTTAGGTAGCTTGGAATTATTTCATAATTATTATAATTATTATGTAATTTTGTCAGTCCCTTCCTGGCAATGCTCACTTAATCCCCCAAAATCTGCTAGTCTCCTAGCTACAGTTTACTTGGCCAATTATTTTGTTGTTGCAATTATTCATTCTTGTCCTTTCAAGTCTTCCTGGTTATTCTTAAATTCTTCTGCAGCAAGTTTGATCTGATTCCATTTTTTTTTTTTTCTTTTTTTTTATGGTACTTGAAATCCTGCTGGATTTTTCATGTTCAAAAAACCTCCTGCCTTCTCTGCTGTGCCTTATCCATGCAGAGTACTCACAGATAGTTGGAAGCATTGCTGAGGAGGGAAAACCTTCATAAGAACTGTGCTGTTATGAAATGTTTTAGCTTCATCCACCTACCTGTCTGTCTATCGGACTGTTCACATATGTTTGGGTAGATTTGATAGCTGAAAGTTATGTCATTGAGCACATCCACTTCTTGCAAGGAAATGATGTACAGGGATAGTCAAGGTGCAGCTGAAAGAGCTCAGAAACTTCCTTGAGAAGTTTCTTTCTCTTTTGTTTTCTTTTTGTTGTCATTTCCAATGTGTATCTTGCAGTCATATACTCTTTGTATAGTTCAATCATATGTAGATTTTCCTAAAAGACAGTAACACTATTATCTTCCAGCAATACATTGATTTTAAGCGACCTCTTTGCATCCCCATTTCAATCCTAACTTGGAAATCCTTTTACTTACTAGACATAAATTCCCAGCCCTGTGCAGCCACAAGCTCTTTTGTTTAGAAGATAAAGGAATGAATCACTTTAGAAATGCTCAAGTGGTTTACAATATGCAATGAAAAATAGACATTGTGTTTAAAATAGATGGCTGTGCAGTGTGTGCTTTTTATTTTTTTTCATATAAAATTGTGTTTTGCAACTCATATCCCATGGAGGACAGCAAGCTGACAGCAACAGAAACATGAATCCAGGGTGAGTCAGGGTCAGTTTAGTTTCAGTACGTGGATCACTGCACCTCCCCTGAGAACCGTGCTGTTCAGGAACTTTTTCAGCACGAAAACGCTGGTGAGCTCGTGTGTGTGTGTGCGAGAATCCGCGTCCCCGGGACATAACAACTAATTTTTCATCCGTTGGCTCATTTGTTTATAGCACGTCCTGGATGGCTCTGTCACACGTGTTCCTGCCTCAAGGCCACCGGGTTGCGAGGGTCCGTCCCCTCCCGGCAGGCGGATTCTTCCCTCCGGCACTGGGAGGTTCAGCGCAGGGTTAGCGGAGAAGGGAGCCCGGCGGTGGGTCACTATGACACAGCATCAGACAGCACAGATCTCCTCTCATTCTACAAGTCATGGTCAATTGCAGCCTCAAGTCCCTGAGGTTTCATTTTGTTTTGTTTTTTTTTTAATTCCTCGGGTCATGAAGATGTGGAGTAACATAAGGATCTGAGCATGCTTTGCTCGTTCTTTCTTCTTCCTTCTGAGCATGAGGAAAAGGTTAAAAATGTGAATCCTAAGGCTTCAGGAAGGTTGGAAGTCGAGGATAATTCAGCATGCAGCCGGGGTGCTGGGAGAGCCGCCTTCAGTGCCTTCTCCGTAAACTCTGTGTGTGGTCCCGGGGAAGACGCTGGAAGTCCTGATTTTTCCATTGAGCTGAATCGCCTGAAGTCAGGAGCCAAAGATGCAATTCGCAACACCTCTCTGCAGCTGCCTGAAAGTGCGATGACGAGGCCGGACGCTTGGCCACGTTCCTTGTGCGATCAGTGGAGCGGGACTGAGGGGCTCTGAAGATAGCCCTGGATTTAGGGTGGTGTAAATCACACCTTTGCGGGTGGCTGCTTTTGAGGGTGTTAATGGGGTGTTGTAAGCTACCTGTCTCTCTTCCCTCTGACTGCAGAAGTCTCTTAGACAACTGGTTTGGAGCAGACTCCCAATACAAGCTCTTGTGACAAGATCACAAGAGATGGTGGGATCAGTCTGGGCCCCGGGAAACCGTCACGAGGGGCGTTTCCAAGGCTCTCTGATCTGTTCCAAGAAAACTGAGCAGTTTCTGTGGCTCAGTGCTCAGCCGTGGGGTTTCTGGTCTGCTAGCTAGGAGAGAGATGCCTCTGACGTAAGAGGAATAACAAAAACCTCAACTTCCTGAAGCTCTTGCATTGAGCAAGGGGTTATGTACTTCTGAGGACAAGCTGGCTCTAAGAGCCATGGTCCTGATAAAGATGGAAGCTCAGCAGATGCCATTGAATCAGTCTGCCTCAGGAAGCCAAGCAGTTTTCATGTGGCTTTCACAGAAAGTCTGTCTGGTGGACCAAGGAAACTAGAGCAGGGGCAGCCCCTGTGCTTCCAGATGTGTCCCAGTCACCTGAACACCTTCATGTTGCTATTGATGGATGCGAAAAAATCATAAATAGCAGCTCTTTGTGGGCAGCTTTATTTAATAATCAAGTTTCCCCTCTGCATTCACTGTTGCAACTGCCAAGTTGTTGCAGATATAGCAGTAATCAACATTTACACTGATCTTACCAAGCTGTTATCAGGGCATATTGCTAGCAAGTCTGGCTTTGATGTCTTCTCCCCAGCAAGAGTGTGCTTAGCCCTATCCCTTTCCTAAAGCACTCCTGGCCTGCTCCATGGCTACTTCCACTTCGTCCATGCCATAGCTGGTATCTTCCGCACTGGGCGATGCCAGGGAGGAAAGTTTTAGCCAAAATGACATCAAATCAACCACTCCTGGCTAATTCTCTCTAGCTAAGGCTCCCCTGTGTCAGCCATGTGATCTATTCTTAAGAGCAACTAGCTCTCCTGTACTTCCACAGGCACGTGTGTCATTCCATGGTGGCAGAAATAATTTCATGCTCTGCAATTAATCTTCCGGCATGGTTTAGACTGGATACTTGGAAACACTTGTAAGAAGAGGCCAAAGTGGGTTTGCGGAGTGTGTGATATGGCCTAGTCTTTACAGCTTCTTTTCATTATGGAGTACAAAGCCTCAGAGTGAGAAACCCACACTGTTTGTCTGGCATTTCTTCTTATCATGCCAATTTAAATGGAGTCACCTTAGTCCTCTGAATATTCATTCAGCTCCTGGAGATTGCCAAGCACAGCAGAAAATGTGAGACATTATAGAAAGGAAAATAACCGTGAAAAGAGAGCTCTCTGATATCCCCAAATGACACAAGACAAATCGCAGTTATGAATTGAATCAGGGAGGTGAAGGAGGGAGGGAACAGCTCCCTTTGCTGGACCTAAAATCCAAGCTGAATCCTGAAGAAACCCCTTTTGAGTTATGAAAACACTGAGCAGACATTTATTCTGGTGGTGTTTCTTCCCCCACCCTCTCCACTTTCACATGCTTTGGTATTACTTCAGTCTTGCAGGATCAGACGCAGAGTCACCGCATCTCTGGAGAGCACTTCACTTTCCATTTGTCCTGCGCCAGCCATTATAGATTGTGAGTTTTGGAACCTGAGATCTTGCCTGAAGGGCTCTGAATAAGTGCCACACTGAACACTTCTGCCTAATAACATTTCCCCCACCCTAGAACTAGAACCAGCCTTCCCCGTCTGCCTTCGGACCATTTTGGCCATGCTGCACAGCATGCAGAAGTGCAGCTAGGTCCCCAAGACAGCACTGAGCCTGGCTGGTACATCCAGGCTCTCCCTGATCCCAGAGGGGTTATAAAATCCCAATGCCATGTGCACTCCTCACCCTAACACATGCTGAAATTATAGAAATCTCAGCACTGCTCTGCTGCGCAGCACCATCCTCCTGCTTCTTCTCCCTAACGTCCACAAATAGCCTGAGTGGTCATTTGAGCAAAAACAGAAGTCCTGCCTTCTTCTCTCTCCATGCAACTATTATCCCTGCTCTTGATGTAGTAACAAAAGTGGTTTAGCTGCTTTGCAGAGTTACAGTCAGAAAAGCCTATCCCTGCCTCAGGGAAGGAGCACCCTGATGACCCAACATAAAGAGGAACCACAGGGAATAGGCTGGAAAATTACACCCAGGCTTGGTGGTGACGCTTCACACATGCCTGCCTAGTTAAATAGTCTATCTTCAAAGTAATTGTTCTGGACACGTTTGTGGTAATTCTTCTATGGTTGGGAAATGCTTCTTCAGAAGACAAAAGTATATGTACTGGGATAAGAGCCACTAACTTCTGACTCAACTTTCTTAGAGCAAATTCTTGTTATTTCCCAGTAAACTGGGGTCTGTATGAATTTTTTACTGAAAGACCAGGCAAGTGCCGTCAGCATTTTCTTTGAATAACAAAACAGTGCGAGGAAAAAATTCCTAGTCATTTCCAGCTTTGCTGACCAACTACAATCCTTATCCCTCCTGCCTGTGACTTTTTATAAACGTATTGCAAGTAGGCCTCAATGTAGCAATATTGTCACAATACAGAAAAGTTTTGAATGGCAAAATAAGAAATTAAGATATTTTGGAAGTCCTGAAATGGGTTCATATATTCAGAAAGAGAAAATTGACTTTCTTGTGACATCTCTGTGTCTTTGCTAGAGGAGCATGGCTTGCATTAAGCTTTCAGCTTCAATTCGGAGGAGTCAAAGGATATTACTTGATAAACCATCAGTATGATTAATTCCTTTCTACTTTAAGAAAATGTGTCTTATTCTTAGCCTGACTCTGTCATTCAAATACTGGATACATCTTGTTTGGGGGATTTTCACTGTTTTAACATCTCAAAAACCTTCTTGCCCAATTTTTCCATGTTTGTCTTGCAGAGGTTGACATAGAAGCTCCTTGTTAGAGTGGTGATCCATGTCTTTTCTCAAATCAATTTCACATAGGACTGGTGCCAGGAAGTGGTGAGCGATGGGAATTGGTGAGACCCAAATAAAGCACCCCTCCTTTTGCTGCATAGTCCTAGAGCCTTTTTTTTGTTTCTTTTTTTTTTTTTGGCAAACTTGTTTATTCATTTTGCCTCTGCAAGAGGTCAGAGGCAAAGCTGACATGAAAAACCTTGGCATACTATCCCACAAATTTGCAGTTTAGAGTGGGAAAAGCCACCATAATCTTTCAAAACAAAGAGCTGTTCCGAGTCATCACACAACCTTAAAGCACCCATGATGTGCTATGGAGGAGATCACCACCAAATGTCCTACTTGGTAGCATCCCTCCTGCTGAGTTAAGTGGGGCCATGGAACAGGCTTGTTGGGCACTGGACAGCAACCAACGAGAATAAGCCATCTTCTCTAATTATTTGAGCATCATTGGTGCAGGTTTTGGGACCCGTCTAAGTACCTTAAGGGACAAATACCAAGAAAAAAATGACATGACAAAAATCCCAAGAAAAAAAATGACAAAACTTGCAACAGCCTCTGCGAGGAGAAGGAAGGAGGGCAAAATAATGTCAGTAGGTTAAACATCAGCTTGTGAGGGGCTCCAAATAACAAAGGATTTCTGCAACAGCAAAATAGTGTTGCAAAGATATCAGACTCGGTAATTTGGGAGAGGTCTTAGGACATGTTCTTTGAGAAGTTCTTCTATATCTTGGTCTAGTGCTCTAGCTTCATTGTCTATTCGAAACTCAAGTTACATTTAGAGGCATAAAAAGGTGCAGGCTACTGAAGTGAATCAGAGCTTTTCACTAATGAAGGGTGCATCTAACTAACTGATGACCTCAGGGAAAATTATCCCATTTCTTCATTTCTGTTGAAAAAACAGAGGGTTTCCTTAAAAAAATAAAAGTACAAAGTTGTTCTCTATTTCTTCCACCCACTACTTTTAGGCTGGAATTTTTTATTTATTTATTTTTGCTTTGAGTTCCTTCTTTATTCCTTTTCTTTTTCTTTTTCTTTTTTTTTTTTTTTTTTTT
>VZSV01000284.1:390726-402344 GCA_013398735.1 Nothocercus julius
AGGAGCCGACATCTCTCTTTCTATATTTTAAAAAATGAAAGAGAACAGTTAAAACATGAAATAAATAATAAAAAAATCTTTTCTCCAAAATGTTTGCAGAGAGCAGTAACAATTTCCCAGCCAAGTCTAGAGAGAGACAAAGATTTGGGAGGTAGCAGGCACTGCCTGTAAATTTACCTTCAAAGTGGAATTTCATCCTGCCTCCCCTCCAGCACTGACCCTAGATGCTGCCAAAGAGCTCCAGCTGACTTGGTGGGAATAAATGCATGGAAATGTGCTAGATTCAAATGGTGCCTCTGAATTTGTAGAAATCACTCCCCACTTCACCTTTCCTAACCATGAAGTGCGGACGATTGCACTTGACAGCTGATCTCGGAGGAGTGTTGGTAGAATTAAGCCAATGTGCGTAAAAGGCTTTGAACGCGCATAAGTGCTTGTTACTATTAGATAAACATTCTGAAAAGTTCATTCATATAAACATCTGCATTGTTACTTAGGAAATTCCTTTGAACTGAATAGTACTTAGCCGTTCGGTATGACAAACATTGTCATGCTGAATGACCTCTTCTTGCCCCCAAAAAGCAATTGGGCTCTGCAAAGAAGCACTTGCTGAACCTCAGCTCTCAAAAGGGGCCCAGCCATCAATGGGACCAGATGTAATTCTCCAGAGTTCAAACTTTCAGTCCTTCACAGAGAAGGAAACTGAGGCACAGAGCGGTTGAAGCCAGCAGGATCATCAAGGACTTGTGTTCTCCCCAGCCCGAACACACATCTGTGTCTTGCAATTAATACTGTTTTAGGTAGCATCTCCAAGAAGCTTATCTGTTTGTTAAAAATCAAAACTTTTCTTTGGCTGCCATATGTCTGGTGGCGACTCTCCAGTTCTGGGATTTAATTGAAAAAGCTCCTTAAAAACAATTAAATAAACGCATTTATAAACTAGCTCTTCTGAGCTCTTTTCTCCCCTACCCTCCAGATGCCCTTAATGAGTTGAAGCTTTACAGCTCACACGCTGGAGGCTGTTGCCCGTGTGAGTTTTCATTTGTTTGGGTTATCCTGATTATTATTTACGTTTACTTCTAGATTTCTTCCTGTTGGGCGCATGTATCATTTCCTGATCTGTTCTTCTGGGCAAATCTGGGGACGTCATGCCCCTCTTATTCTTGCACTGGGTAATGCAGTTCCTCATAAAAAGGATGTTGAGTTGCTTTTGATTATCTGTAATAGTGATGCACAGAGCTCTGGAAATTCAAGATGACCTGGAAGATTTCAAGCAAAGCATCTTCTGAATACATCCAAATATTTTAGCAGTCCCAAGTAATTCAGTGTGAGCAAACTTGTACTGTAAATCGCTGATAGGACTGTTGGTGCCAGTTTATGATTTCTACTGAAAAAATATCACAATTTAATTAGGATAGCGGGGAGAGGGGTGTGAAACATATATCTTTAGAAGTGAGTTAGAGAAAGATCTGGCAGGGATATTTGAAGGCAAGCTGAATTGGCTTCAAGGGGAGGGGATGGACTAGATCTTGAGATCTGAGGATTTCAGCCTGTGGGCCACGGGCACCTGGGACTGGTGGGTTATTTTTATTTATTTATTTATTTATTTATTTTTAAATTTAATTTTATTTTTATTTTACTGTAAAGCAGTCTAAGAAAAGCAAGGTCATGCTGTGCAGTGATATTCATATGTGAAACCCCTGATGGGAACATTTTCAGGGACCCACCAAAAAAAAATAAAATAAAATAAAATTATGGAAAGCTCTGGAATAGGGATCCCTGACAGTCCTGTTTGCCCAGGGTTTTCATTACCCTTCCTTCTACTCAAACCTTACCCGGACGCTTTGGGCACTAAAAGTTATCGGAGCAGAGAACTGAACTGGGGATGTCTCTGCCCCCAGAGCACTGCCAGGGCAGAGGGAGGACCCCTGTGCTCTCGCCCAGGTTAGTGGCACACGGCTGATGACTTCTGATTCTCTGCAGTAGAGGGCAGCAATGACACATAGCCAATAGACACTGAATTACAAATAGATTTGGAAAAGAAATAACATTGACTAAAAAAAAAAAAAGAGAGAGCGAGAAATAGAGAAAAACAAAACAAAAACATCAATAAAAAGACTTAGCTCCTCTGTAATAAGATCTAAGGTCAGGGCCTTGCTTTATTTTTGCAGTGACTGATTTCATTAACATCTGAAAAAGTATGAGGAAAGTGAGAGGGAAGACTCCTGGTAAGGGGATGTGGTGCTATGGTCATTGAAAAGGAGAAAGAGCCCACAGCCATGGATTGAACAAGAACCCCCAAAACCTTGCTGCTTCGCTGAAGGGCTTGAAATTAAAGGTTTACCAGCTTAGGTGATAGCAGAGCTCAACCAGCTCCTTGACACCAAATCCTTAGATCCAGACAGGTTGGCACATACTCAGATTCATTGGCCCACCTCTCCTAGCAAAGTCGTGGACTGAGGAAAGCAGGAAGCCTTGGGAATCTAGCCCAGCGCTGACAAGGAAGCTGGAGCTACTCCTGGTGCATATCCCGGGAAGGCACTGTGTTGCTGCCACACCTAGCTTTGGAGTTTAATTCTTTATAATATTGAAGCTGAGCTGCACGAGTGAGTGCAGAGTGGGCAAGAGACCTGTCTGCACCAGTATAAATGACTACATGGATTGTAAGGCAACAGGAAACCAAGCTGGGAATGGAACTACACATTTTTCCCCGAGAACGCACAGAGAAAGAGCTAGGGATAACAGTCTGAATAATTTCTTCTCTTTCAGAGATAGTGTCAAGACAGTCTTGCACCTGTATATTCTTCTGGTCCTCTGGGCCATCCGATAGCCTCTCCTTACCTTATTTTGCTTTGCTTTTGGGTTAGGGCCAGCCACTTGGGACAGCCGGTCACAGTGGATTGACACGTCAGATTCTGTGCAGCTCTCTCTAGAGAGAGATCAGGCCAGCCTGGGCAGGTCGGTTAGTGTGGATCCCAATCTCCATTTGGATTCAAGAGGGGCTGCAGAAGCGGATAAATTCCTCAGGGTGAAACACAAGAGACCAGGGGACACTTACAACTCCAACTTTGTGAGCGGGGCCTGTTTAGCCTAGAGAAGAGGAGATTGAGAGGGGATCTGATCAATATGCACAAGTACCTGAGGGGGGAATGTAAAGAGGATGGGGCCAAACTCTTCTCAGGGGTGGCCACTGACAGCACAAGGGGTAACGGGCACAGGTTGAAACCCAGGCAGTTCCATGTCCCTGTGAGGAAGAACTTCTGTGCTGTGAGGGTGCCAGAGCCCTGGCACCGGCTGCCCAGAGAGGCTCTGGAGGCTCCTGCTCTGGAGACCTGCAAACCCGCCTGGCTGCCGCCCTGTGCCCCGTGCGCTGGGTGTCCCTGCTGGAGCAGGGGTTGGACTGGGTGGTCTCTAAGGGTCCCTTTCCAACCTTAATGATTCTGTGATTCATCAAAGCCCCATCTTCTAGTGTTGTTAATGGGCCACCATTCTGTGACTGCTCCTGGCAAAACAGAAGTGCCATGGGGAAGGGAAACAGCAAAAGGTATTTTCCAGTTGCTCCCGAGACCACAAGAATCACTGAAATTAGGGTGTCCAGGCCATGGAAATGCCTCAGCTGTGTCCCAAGGACTGAAGGCCATGGCAGTAGGGAAAGAGTCAGAAGTGGAATGCTAGTCCTTTTGTTGATAAAGCTTTGAATGCTGGGCAAGGTAAAAGAAAAAATGAGATCACAGGGAGATGAAACCAGAAAAGTATCGTAACTGTTAAGAGCTCCCTTGAACCTAGGGCACCATTAGCAGACGTGCCATTTTGTACCCCCAGCAAGTAAGAAGTTACCTCTCTTGAATCCAGATATTGTATATTACAGGATGGGGACTGTGTCCTCAGGACGGTGTGATAAAGGTGACAATACCTCTGATGCTTCGCAGCAGTGCCTGCAGCAGTTTTCTGCCCTGGTGCATGCTGCAACCAGCCTGGCACTGCAGGAGGTACGTTATTGCCTGTTCCTTCCACAGCACAAGTGCCCGCCTGTCTTGTTTGCACAGTAAGAGCTTCTGCTTGCAGCCAAGCTCCAAAGGAGCCAAAGGAAGCAGAAGCTGGAAATACTTCCAAGTCCACCTTGCTCTCCCTTCTCTCTCTGCAAATATGCAACTGCAGAACAGGTTCAGTGCCATGGCAGCAGAAGAGGGACACATGGCCACCAATGATACCAGGCGAGACCTGGATCATAATGAAGCATGACTATATGACTCTGGGAGTAAGGTTCAAGCGTATGGGAGGCCAGCAGGGAACATCAATTCCGTGGGTCAACGATTGTTTGCTCAGCGGTGGTCAACTACAGGGGTTTAGCTTTTATGACCATAGGACTCTTTATGAGGAAGGAGGACTGCTAGAGAGAGAGAGGATCCACCTGACCAAGCAGGGCAAACCACCTTTGGCAACAGACTGGCCAGTCTGGTGAGGAGAGGTTTAAACTAGGAGTGATGGTAGAGGGAGACGACACCATACAATCAAGTGAGGAAGTGGGGACATGGGTTGGAAAAGCACCACCATCAGGGTGATGCGGACAAAATATGCACTTACCTCTTCAACTCCATCTCAGGTTAAGAGTGATTAATTCTGTATTTCACCAACAGAAGCTATGGAGGTTCAGAAGGTTGGCTGTGCAGAGAAATAATCTATGCCTTGTTTACTTCATGAGAACATTGAGAAAACAAATTGGTAGATCAAAAATATATGGTTAAAGTTGGAGTTAAAGCACAAAACACTTTCTGAGGAGCCACCTGATCGAAGGGACCAAAAACATACTCGGGCAAATCTTCCTGTTCTTATTCGCTGTGCTTCCAAGACACAGCATTTTCCTAGGAGGCCAGCAAGCATTTCATCTGCCTGCAGCTTTCTAAATAGACAGATTTATTGAGCGCTCCTTCCCCCTTTCCTTCTAGCCAGCTATTCTTCTAGCCAAGTCATCCATCTCTCCTCAATATGTATACTTCTACCCATCTAATCACTAAGTCATTCATGCCTTCATAATATTTATGTATCTGTCCATCTGTCCACTGCTCTTTGCATTAGTTAAGTCTTTTAGAAATTCAACAATTCTCGGCCTGAGGTATCCAGTTCCATGCGACTGGCTCTTTAAACATAGCACCGCAATTCTATTTGAAATCAAAAAATAAAAAGAAGGAAATCTCACCATGCAGAGAACTGGCATCTAAACCATGCCCTATAAATGTATTCATGGAGGAAGTATTACAATCTTCGAACAGGTTGCCAAACAATCTGACCTAAGCTGGGATTACTGAGCAGAAGTATTTGAGGAGGTCTATCAATGTTGCTTTTTCACATACATGTTTTATTGTATTGTCAACACATTTCTGAGTCCTTTCAAGATGAATGCATATTTTCCAGATTTGATTTCCTCTCTGCTTCTTTTGTGGCTTCTTAGTTCAACTGTGCAAGGAAAAGGAAACTAAATTAAATTTAAGCAGCTCGAAGCTCTACAAGGGATGGCGCGCGGGGTGTGTTGGCTCCCATTCGCATCTGGACAGGCGCCGCTGATTCATACATATGAACAAGGAGGTGACAATCATTTATTTCAGAAGCCCAGCCATTCATTTCATAAGGCCCATTCCCCCCTCCTGTTCTCCCTTGGCCTCCCCCCCCCAGAATAATAATACATGATTGAGGGAATCATATTCTCAGAGAATAGGATCGGAAATGGTTCTGTTGCTCTTCGGCAAAGTCTCAAATAAAATAAGAACATTCTATTATTAACCCTCATTATGGTACGGAATTTTCCCACACTGAGCAGAGAAAATAGCTCAAGTAGGATTCAGTTACGGAGAGTGTCACAGGAGGCCATGCAGCCCAACAGGTTAGGCGCTGTGAAGGCTTGGGAAAACCAGCATCTGTTCTGGACCACTCCAGTGGTGACCTTCTCAATGTCTGGTGCATTATCGGGGCTGACTCATCTCTCCTGGACCTTCTGAGGGTAGCAAAGTTGGAACTGAAGGTATCACAGAATCCCAGAATGGTTGGGGTTGGAAGGGACCTCTAGAGATCGTCCAGTGCAATCCCCTGCTCCAGCAGGGACACCCAGCGCACGGGGCACAGGGCGGCAGCCAGGCGGGTTTGCAGGTCTCCAGAGCAGGAGCCTCCAGAGCCTCTCTGGGCAGCCGGTGCCAGGGCTCTGGCACCCTCACAGCACAGGAGTTCTTCCTCACAGGCAGATGGAACTGCCTGGGCTTCAACTTGCACCCGTTACCCCTTGTGCTGTCAGTGGCCACCCCTGAGAAGAGTTTGGCCCCATCCTCTTTACATTCTCCCCTCAGGTACTTGTACATATTGATAAGATGCCCTCTCAGTCTTCTCCAGGCTAAACAGGCCCCGCTCGCTTAGTCTTTCCTCATTCAATAGATGCTCCAGTCCCTTAATCATCTTTGTCACTCTAAGGTACCTCCAAAGCAAAAAGCAGCAGCTCTTGAGCAGGTCTCAGCAATCTTCCTCCTCCATCTCAAGAAGTGCATAAGAAGGTGGCTGTAAGAGAGAACCTTCCTAGGATTCCCCTCCACAGATGAGGTGGAGTTGATTCCTATTCCCTTATTCCCTTTTCTCCCATTTCTTCAGTGTTGACTGACCCTTTCAGAGATGGATGGATGATTGGATGGATGGAAGGAAGGAAGGAAAGAAAGAAATGCACATGCACAGGTAAAAAGAGAGAAGAGGGAGACATTTCTGTGGGAACCTCTTGTCCAAACATTGGCAGTGCTTCACTGAGTTTAGGACAGGAAGTGATGAATATTTCACTCAATGGAAACCACACAGGGGTTTTTAGCTGCTACGAATATATTTGCCATACCTCCTACCAGCTCCCTAGACATAACAGGAAACTGAACGTTTTATGAATGTGCAAACTTACCTGCCTATAAATAATACAGAATAAATTAAGCACAGTTAAAAGGGGCAAAGCAGGTTGAAAATGTTACTGATCTCTGGCCAAAGCAATAAACCATCACGCATTGTCTACTAGGATATTGCTTTCTCTCCTACCAGCTGTATCACTGGATCATGAGCATTTTTGGATGTTAAGCAAAGCACAGACCTGGCTGGCTGAAAGATGGTGTGGAAACAGCTAGAGTTCTTGTGGAAATGGTGTTGATTGCACCATTTCAGGGAGAACTCCATGAAACACAAGGCAATCCATTCCCAAGACCTCAGTCTGGGAAGGAAGGTGACCAGTTTGGATAACGGGCAGAGAGGATATCCCTGTCCAGCTCAAAGATGCCTCTAGGTGAGGAAAGCAGGGCTGTAACTCCAATTCAGGGACTTTTTGTGGTGTTAGGGAAAAGCTTCAGGCCTGGTGGCCAGCTCCGAGCGAGGCAGGAGTCAAGGAGTGCTGCTTGGTGGAGGAGAGAGCGTAGCTGCTGCAGGAAGGGGTGGAGGTAAAGCATGTTCGAGCAGGCATTTTGCTGCACACAGCCCCATGAGGTGGACCAACAAAGAAGCCTCCCCCTTTTGCTTTCTGGAAGATATTCTTTGATTGTATGGTTCACTGATGCTAAAGCCCAGGGTCATTGACTTGGGCAATAGCTACTACTAAAGAAGAAAATTCTCCCTTTGCTCAGGGTACCTAATTCCATTTCACTGCAGTTTTGCTTGTTCCCTTAGTATGGCTTATGGAACTCCTTGCTGCTTTCTCTTCTAAATGAATATACAGTGTTAGGGCAGGTTGCTTGACAGCTACTGGGTTCCCATCAGTACTGGCTGAGCTGGAGAGGTTGATGACAACTCTTCCCTCTTCTCCTATCTCTAAAGCAGCTTGGAAACCTCCTGTTCTAAAGGAAAAGTCCAAATTCCTTTGAAAACCCTGACCATGTTCAAAGCACTTCCTCCTCCCCCACTTTGGAGAGAGTGCTTCTTCTGCAAAACCCTTTGCTGCAGGGAGAAAAAAAAAAAGAAAAAGAAAAAATACATACAAAATATACGCTGCCAGATTTCCATCTCAGAGGTGGATAAGAAAATACTTTCACTACGTGCCTTTCAAACAGCCAAAGTGTTTTCACTTTGGTTCTTATTCTGGAAAACCTTCAAGTGTAGGTTTGACCCTTCATTTTTGGAATAACCTCTCTGAAATGACCAGTTCAAGTCTGAAGCTGCAAATTCTCAAGAGAAAAGGCAATATTTTCCCAGACTTCTGCAAGGTTTTACCTCTCTTAGGTGTCCTACCTTCCCTAACAAGGACACTTGTTGAAGACCTTGTTAGAAAGAAAGCTCTGTAATAATCCCAGAGGTGTTTCTGAATCGGGGAGGCAGATAACAAGACTGTCAGACTCTGTTCCCTTTCATTGGTAACAGAACATGAACTTAAGAGCTTCAGGTTGGTCACACAGGGTCAGACCAAATGTCTGTCTACTCCTGCAACCTCTCTGACACAAGGCAGCAGTATATGCCTTGGAAAGAACCTATGCTCATTAGCATCCCACCAGTAGCATTGTATGTTGTGAGCTGTGTATGTGTCATGAAAAGCAAAGGACGCCTCTGAGATAAGAAAATCTGTGTTTGTTCAGAGGACAGTGAATCGCCCAAATACAGCAGCGATGTTAGTCTGCTTAAAGTTAAGCATCTGCCTAACATCTTGGCTGGGCTTAGGTCACATTTCTGATGAACAGTTTATTTCACGAATTCCACTTTCTCAATTGGCCATTAACAAAGGGCACATATATTCAGATACAAATATAAATATATTTTAGGATTCGTGCAACTGAACATATACTCCAAAATATTCATTATTGAAAAGCATGTACTAATGTATTTTCAGTTTAATTCCTGGTATTTGGATCACTGCCAATGTTAATACTGGGCTGCCTTTGAGTTTAATAGTAAAATTATACTTTAACATATATGTTCACTGAATATGATTTGATTTTTTTTCTTGAGATAGCTTTAAAATTGCTTTAATAATAACCTTTTGACCAAAGAGAAAATGCTAAAAAAGCTTTTTGCTTTCATTTTTGGGGTAACCTTTATAATGTCTAGATGAAAAAAAAGAAGAAAACTAAAACCCTGAAATCTTTCAGTATATATATTTCTCCTTGTTTTCAACAAGAATTTTTAATTTGGATGTGTTGAAACACCACATTCCTTATTCAAAAGACTATTTTTTAAAACAGTTTTTGATGTGTGACATAGTTGTTATTTTATGAGAAACCCGAAACATTTTGCTGGAAATTTTTACTGGAGAAAAAACAAAAGTTCAGTTTTCAAACTCTCACTCTCACACGCACAAATGGTATTTTTCATTCATCTGGCCCTCGTCTTTGCCTTAGGTCTCGCGCTGGAAGTGCACAGTGCAGGAGCAAAGTGAATTAGCTGAACTAATAAAGCAATTCAGATAAATGCAAGAGGAAATATTCCCTTTTATCAGTCGTCAGTTCCTACTGGAGATAGCCCACCTTAACCTTCAGCCTCCAACATTTTCAAGGCAGGATACAAACATCATCCATTTATACAGATGAAAAGAAATTAAAAAAGCAAGCAAGCACAGGGAAATTAGATGCTTTCCCGTCATAGACCTTCACAACTTGGCCCAAACTCAAGAGCAGTCATGAGCTCAGCCCTTGGAACCAGGCTGACCGGTAAAGTCCCATCACAAT
Source organism: Nothocercus julius (assembly GCA_013398735.1). NCBI lineage: Eukaryota > Metazoa > Chordata > Aves > Tinamiformes > Tinamidae > Nothocercus > Nothocercus julius. The sequence goes on from VZSV01000284.1 coordinate 400,383, forward strand.
GGTGCCTGTTAGTCCAATCGGCCCGTGATCAAAGGAAGAGGTGTTGGGAATGACTCTGACCTGTATTTATAGCGATACTCGAGCTGGGCTGTGGCCACCCCAGCCCTGGGAGCATGATGATAGTAAGGAAGGAATGTGTCCAGGAGAGCAGACTGGTTAGCAAGCAGATGGAGGTAGTAACCCCCAGGCCTCAAATCGAGGAACACTCAGCACACACCTTGCAGAGTGGGTAGACCTGGTGCCCCCACTCACCTCATCCCCACATGCATTCCTAACATACAAGGTGCTATTGTTTTCCAGCCCATGATTTACTCTTCCTGAGGGTGTTGCTGTCTGGGATCGGATGTCAGGAATACGTGGCTTCTATCTTCACTCTTTATCCCCCATAAATCCTTTTCTAGAAGTATCTCTCCACAAACACACATCCCTCAGTGACACCACCAGATGCCTTCATTGATACTCCCTTTCTCCTGTACTTCCAGCTGTAGCTCCTTTTTTCCATTCAGATATCAAATCCCTCCTAGTTTCCTGCCTCTCTCCATCATGGATATGCACAGCAGAGTGGTATGAAACCAGGCTAGTGGAAATGGGGGAAAAAATCATTTTTCCTATTTTCTGTGCTTTCAGTGGTCCAAATTCAGCCAGGCATAGGGCCTTTCCTAGACATACAACCTCCTGAAGATAAGAACATCATCTTCTGGGAAATCTGCCTGGGTGCTTTCCTCCAGTCAATTCAATAGCCCCAAGCTGCCTGTGACACTCCTTACTCTTTTCAGGATATGCTTGGGTTTCTGATGGATTTGGATCTGCTTTCAAAGGTGTTAAATCCAGTATTAATAGTGGAGGAGTATTTCAGAGCAATGGGTATTTAGGAGGATAATTAGGGGAAGAAAGAAATGCAGAGGCATGGATTTTCTGGTTTAATGTTTTTATTGTTCGGTTGGTTGATTTGGTTTAAACTCTGATGAAACGCTCTGGATCCTATACTAGAGAGAAGGCAAATCTAAATTGGAGTGTGCAGTAAACCGGAACACCTCAAGATCTTTGTCTGATTTTGCCAGTCATAAGCTCTTCAGTATGCCCCTGAGTCAACCACTTTGCCTCTCCAGGTCTCAGATCTCCTCTCAACAAAATGCACAAAATATTGCTTCCCAGCTTCATCCTCTTTCCAACTTCACTATGCAGAGGGGATTGTGCCATTGCAAAGAATGTAATTGTTCTTCTATTGGACAAAGTATCCATCCTGCACCCAAAATAATGACACATTAGTTTAGGTGTTTTCCTGACCCATCTTGTAAACTCTAGGATGGAAATCCATGCTCTGTTTCTAGTTTGCACACATGCAAACAATAATTCGACATGCACAATGCTGGTGAGTTGGGCTGTTTGGCTCATTGCTCTTCATAGACTCTTTCAGCATTAGGTATAGTCCAAAAAAGATGTCTTCTGTCCAAAGAGATGAAAGACTGTGATTTGTAGGGGAGTGAGCCACACTGAAAGTTGGGAGAAGTGCTTCACTTCCTGCTCTACACTCTCTCTGAGCACATGGGTAGATGGGTAACATTTTTCTTGCAAACTCTAACTCTTCTAAAGGCAAAATACAAAATCAGGGCCCTGTTGCATGAGACACAAAAACGGAGTCTACATTTTTCTCAGTTTGTTTGTTTTATTTATTATTATTTTTCAATTAGCCATTAAGAATGACTACACTCAATTGTACTTCTCAATGCTTCTGTTATTTAAGTTATTACAATTAACATTTGCAAGAGTACTCAAGACTCACAGAGGAAAGTCTGTAAAATTCATAATTTTAAGACATGATAATTAGTCAAGTAATGCTATCATTCTTTCTTTCCTTCTTTCCTTCTCTTTCTTTCTTTCTTTCTTTCTTTCTTTCTTTCTTTCTTTCTTTCTTTCTTTCTTTCTTTCTTTCTTTCTTTCTTTCTTTCTTTCTTTCTTTCT
>VZSV01000284.1:411287-422457 GCA_013398735.1 Nothocercus julius
GGAGTCTCTGCCCGCGGCCCTCGCTGAGGAGTCGGGCAAAGCCGCGGTCTCTGTCGAGCACAGAGGCCGCACCAGGAAGACGGTGGCGACACAGAGCGACCCGCCGCAGAAACACGCGGCAGGCAGGGCTGCGGGGGCGTCTGAGCCGCCCGTGGTACCAGGCAGGAGGAGAGCAGCGCCTGCCGTGGCTGTGAGCGGAGGAGACCTCCCTGGCCTCGTGGTGGAGCCGAAGGAGGAGGGAGAAAGGCCGAGGGCCGTCAGAGAGGGCAAGAAAGGAAGAGCCCGGTGGGGCCGCGCGCTGCAGCCGTCCCGGGAAGGGCACCCTGAGAACCCCCAGATCGATCTGAGGATCCCCTGCCCTCTTGCCGTGGGGCAGAGGAGCAGAATCAACAGTGTTAAGAGATGAACAAGAATGGAAACGGGGCCCTGTTGGGGGTGGCAGGAGATCCCTCCCCGGCCCAGCCCGCCCGCGCCCCCCAAGTGACCACGTTCCGTAGGTGCGGAGCCCTGGAACTTGATGAGGGCCAGACAAATGAAGTCGCGGACCAAGGCCGTGTAGGGGTTGTCTGGGGGGAGGCAGTCCCGTCCCTGCCCTAAGGCTGCCCCCACTAAGGAGAAAAAGAGCCCCCGGAAGAAGCGGCGAGTGATGGTCGTGGGAGAGTCCCTGCTGCAGGGCACTGCAGAGCCGCCCCGCGCAGAGAGGCTGTTGCCGGCCAGGGGCCAGGTAAGGGATGTTGCAGAGAGACTGCCAAGGCTTGTCCAGGCCTCTGCCTGTTATCCCTTGCTACTGTTTCATGTGGGCACTAAGGATGCCATGGGGCATCCACAGGAACTTAAGGAAAAATTTCCTGACAGTGAGGGTGACAGAGCCCTGGCACAGGCTGCCCAGGGAGGTTGTGGAGTCTCCTTCTCTGGAGATCTTCCAAAGCCGCTTGGACGCAGTCCTGAGCCACTTGCTGTAGGTGACCCTGTGTGTGCAGGGGGTTGGACTAGATGATCTCTAGAGGTCCCTTCCAACCTTAAGCCTTCTGTGATTCTATGATCAGGCTGTTGGTATGTTACAACCTCTTACGATTAATGGAACTGGGAATTTTTAAGTGACAGCTCCTAAAAATTGTTGGTGACTTTTGAAAATCCTAGTCAGGCCTGCATGTCAACCAGGCATCTTCCAAAAACTCTCCTTCTGCCCAACTGTAAGAGTGAACACAGTGACAAAGAGCTCTGGAAAGAGGCTAACTGTTCAGTGGCATCTGTCACTGCACAATTCAGTTAGGTCAGAAAATGTGTCAAGATATGTCGGGGAAGGAATAATTGCCCAGACAAAAATAAGTGTTGAGTGTGTCAAAGCAGTAGTCATATGCAAAGTTTTAAAACACTTGGAGGTGGAATTTCTTAGCACAGTCCAAGGGGGCTAAAGTCAGGATTAAGAGGATTAAACTGTGCAATGGAAAGATTAATAATATTTCCTGACAATCTACAAAGCAATGGAATATATTCTGACAGAAGGCAATGGGTGACCCACTGCATTTTTGAAGAACAAGGAAGACCTACATCAGTCATGGTAATTAATTTTCCTCTGTACTAATTTTGGGCCGCTGTCCATGACAATGATCTGCACGCCAAACTTTGTGGTAATAGACATCAACGAAGTACACTGTTGTTATCCTCTCTTAGGGGATGCTGGCGCTGGTCATGGGATGGAGAAATGGGCTATATGGATCTTTCTGCTCACTCTTATGATTATTAAATGTTTTTCAGAGCCAATCATGTTGCCAGTCATCATTGCCATTCAGTTCATGTTGCCATTCAGTCATGTTGCTATGATGTGGTAATACTCAGTCTTGTGACCTTTCTGCACCATATTTTCTTCTCTTGACATCCTGATGTGAAGAGGCAGTTTGTCATGTAGGCACTGAAACATCATTGCATGCTCCACATGAGAACCGTACCAAGCAGATGAGTCAAAAGGGATGAAAGGTCGTCCAAGTGAGGATGAGAGTAATCCACTCGTTGAGACATTTTACCCAATCCATCATTTATTGCTCTTATTTCAGAGCAATTATGCAAAGGAGTAACGAATTGGGTGGTATTTTAGGGTGGGAACCCTGTAAGCATAAATTATGTGTTCCAGAAAATGGTGTAACTGATGCCATGCAAACCTCTCTTCTTTGCTGGTACTGAATTTGTTTGCCAGAATTAATCCAAGGGACTTTCTTTGGTAAGACATCAACCCAAAATCCCTATGGCCACTCCCAGTTATTGAAGTTCTCCAGTGTCTCTCTTTTCTTCAGTAAAAGTAGGTATAAGCTGTTCTTCAGGCCAAATTCTGATTCATATTCTGCCTACCCACATTTATTTTTACTGTAATTTTTAACTGGACACAGTTTTTTAGTTGGATACAATCATCCTCTTCCTTTCCTGTACTAAACTGATGTGTGGTTATGGTTGTGCACTTTCCAACTTAGAGGCAGCTGCATTTCAGAGCTGGGTAATGCAACCTTTACATCGAGTGGATATAACACTAAGTCCATAAACAATGACATGGAAAGCCCTATGTGCAGGCAAGTTGCAAAGCTAGCCTACAGAACTAAGCAATAACCTCTTCTGAAAAGATCTCTTCGGCTTTCTTTCCTCCATGGGAAACACCCAAAGGAGGTGACACTAATTCAAATTTCTTTCTAGAAATTAAAACAGGAAAAGGAGGTTTCTGTGAGCCTCACTTGACTATTTCTGTTTTAAGGCATGTGCTGGCCCTGATAAACTGAGGCTCCAGATGTTGAGATCAGTTGATGGTTAAGTTAGAAGCCAGATTCTGTTTTCCGGGAAATAGAGAAAGGTGGTTTTGAAAGAGCAGGTGTTCATGAGAAAGAAACTTAGGATGGGATGGAGTGGGCAGGTGGAAGCAGTGAGTCATGGAGGATCAGGGACACTAAGTCAAGCAGGAGGAAAAACTCTGTCATGCTCCGATGATCTAGATTCCAGTCCTGGGCCTCCTCACATGCCGTTAGATAAGACATCTGTAGTCAGCTCTCTCAGCTGCTTGATAATGACAGGATCAGAAGCCTTCATTTCTTGCTATGGGAAACTGAGAAATTCTGGAACTCAGGGCCCACTTCTTTATACAAGTCCTACTAAGAAGCACTCAAAAATTCTTTTTTTTTTTTTTTCCCATCATCTACTTACTGTCTTTTATTTGATTGTAATATCAGGTTAGATGTTCACTGAGCCTTGAGCTCATTAGGAGAAAGTGAACCTCTTGGAGTTGGCCATAACCTGCAATAGACAGAGTTTGGTGACAGGACCTGCCACCAGACTGCTCAGCAGAAGAGGGCTGGATCTTTGTGGTGAAAGAAATTGCAAACCATTTGGAAATAGGTGGTGGTTTGTATCAAGCAGGGGTAGCTTTAGCTAAGTAAATCCCCGAATGCTGTCCAGTATAAAGTACAGATTTTTTCTTGGAGAAATGTTAAGAGAAGAGGTGTTTTTTCCTGTACTTATATAACACATGGGACAGGACACAAAGGTGTATGGGCCTATAATGTCCAATGATATCCGTATCCAATGACTTCAGTTGGAAAAGTCGGTTCCTGGGATGTGAAGATGCCCAACAGAAGGAGATCCTTGGTCTTATCAAGGGCAGAACCAGAAAGCCAGACTCTTTATTCATTCCCCTGTGTGCAGAAAAGGCAGCTTCCCTTCTCCTGCCTTTGCCCTTTACTAATTCAGCAGAAGGGATAATCCCTTGGAAATTAGCACCTCCCTGGGAGGTGATAATTGCTCCATTTTTAAGGGATTAGTACAGTGGAACCTGATTACTGTGCAGCAAACAACTGCCCCGTGGGATGGGGGAACCCTTGCCATCTGGAGACACAAACGTCCCTTCACACGCGTGGAAGCTGCTCACCATTTCCACTGCATTCGAGCTGACATTCCACTGTCTCTGACTTCAACAGCAGTGGGCTCCGGCTTTTCTATTTTTATTTTTCACATGGTCTTCCTTGCTTGCAGTGCATTAATCAAGGAAAAACAAAATAAAGCTTCTCCCCATCAGAACTAAGAAAGCCCCTCTGAAGGAGGAAGCAGTTGGAGTCAGCAGACATATCAGTGAAAAGAATGAAGGTCATACTTTGCATAATATATTTATCTTGGAAAACATAATTTTATTCAGGCTATCCAAGAATTCAAGTGCTGAAACTAACACTAAGTCAACAGCACTTATAGTAATGAAATAAATTCTTTATAACAATCCAGCAGAAGGAGTTGACAAGGGTTTTGAATGGCTTGTTTTTATTAAAATTCTTTCATTCTTGCAAACCAGCATTGTCTGTGTTTCTTGGATATGGTCAATGCAGAGACACCGTGCAAAGTCTAAGCTGGAGTTTATTTAGTCTGCCTGCCTGCAGCAAAGAAAAATAAAATGCTTAATAAAAGATTTCCTTCTGTGGGAGACCCTGCAATTTGCAGATTGTAAGATAAGGGGGCTGTTTAGAGGAAGGTATAATTCTACATCTAAATAGAGATGGCATTCCCAGTAGAAGTTAATAAGAATATATCTTCAGCATTTGGTTAACCACAGACCTGAGTGAGAGCCACTAGAATTGAAAGCTTAAACTGTTCTTAATTGTACTGTAAAGCTCAAATGAAAATATTTTCTGTGCTCAGTCCTCTTTAATCTAAACATGATTTAAATTCATCTGTACTATTTACCTACTGACAGTAGTATATCAAACCTTTATTTCATGACCTCTCAGATGTACTCTATCCATGCATTTCAAACCTCCTTTCCAGTGGCCTGGAGGCTTTGACATTTCACTTGTGTTACATTTGCCTGAACAGCAAAATTTAGCCTCAGTTTCTGACCATTTTACCTTTGCCAGGGCACATGGTTCAGTCATCTCGATACTACAGGCGGGTCATTGCTGTGTCCATGATCAGGCATGCGAAGTGCGGTGGTTCTTGTCTGCGTTGTCGATGCTCTGCGAGAGGGCAGGTGTTGCAGAGGTTTTGCAGATCCTCTTGTGTGGTCATGGAAGCTGAAAACTTTCTGAGCTTGTGTCTTCTCTCAGACTTCCAATCCACCACTCAGTGGTCACCAGAGCAGGCCAAGTCCCCATAATTCCGTGACTTTCTCTCTGCTTATCCCTCCATCCAGAGAACCTCCAAGATTTTACAGTCCATGTATCCTAACTCCCTAAATAGTGAAGAATCTTGGGACTCTTTGGGGTAAAAAGTGCCACACAAGGGAGAATTATTACTCCTGTAATGATCATTCAGATGCAAGGGCTCGTTATTGCTAGTTGCGATGCTGAAGGCTAGATGTCCGTGTTAAAACGACATTTCAGCTCAAGCCTGGCATGCACTCAGCTGGTTTCCCAAAATGGATTGCCATTCATATTCCTCCTCTTGTGTGTATACAGTCTCCATTAAAAACAATATTTGTACACATTACACCTTCTATAAACTGGATCATTAGGAGTTAACGTTTCTGTTCTACCAACTCTTAGGGCCGTATTTTGCTATTTGACCATACATTGAGCATGCATGATCCACTTGTGGCCATATTGTGCCAGACCCGCTGTGGGTATGAATTGCCGTAACCCTATCTATTTTCCGATTTTGTGCAACACCGTAATAATGGCTTTCAGTGAATCTCACCAATTTGCACTAGCTGTAGTTCCAGCTTGCTGAGTTTAGTGCTTTCACTTGTGTAATGAGGGATGATACTGTGCTTGGAAAGGTTGCCTATCCTAGCCCTGGAGAAAGAGTTATGTTCTTAAAGCTACTATGTTTAAATGTCACCTTTTTAACAATACTGTTCCCTTGATAGCTGTGGGCTCCAACTGCTTACTTTACGGAGAAAGCACACTTTATTTCCCTTAATATTTTGGAGTTTTTCCAGCTAGAGGAGCCTCAGGCCTCCAAATTAAACTGAAAAATCAAACTCTGAGCACATTTATCTTGATGACCACTGCAGTCTTCATGACCATGTCTTGATTCTCAGGCTCTGTGTTGGACTCCACGCAATGACTAGTGATTAAGAAACACTAGAAATACGTCAACCCTTCCACTTCTGAAGTGGACAAACCTTTTAAGAACTGCAGCATCCTTGTATGTTTTTCCCGTAATATCCTTTCCAGGAGAAGTGCCTGGGGGTCTTGTCCATGCACAGCCAGAATGCGCAGGTAGGAGGACTGTGTCTGATTCTTGCACTTTCAAGCCAGGGCACACTGTTGGATCAGTGCTTTAAACAAACACAGGCTTCTGTAGTAGGAAAGAATGATGAACACGGCATTCGACGAAGTACAAACTGTTGTACAGAAGTGTTGCTTGGACCACAGAGCCCAAGGATCCGGCACAAAGCATTAAAGCTGGGGGAAAACCAGAGGAAATTAATGATTGAATAATGGATTCCAAATGTTGCAGTTCAAAGTTAAATCCTAATAATACAGTCACTTTAGGGTATGCTGAGCTCCAAAACAGATTGTTTTTCAATGCAGAGTTGCAGCAAGGAGGATTCTGGGTAATACTATCTATTCCCAGTAAGGTAATAAGGTGAAGATTTAGCTATGCTGAGCACTGCCCTGAATCCGTTTGCTTCTGTGCATGCAGGAACAACTGCAGAGTACTCTTCCCTTTCCGCTGTTGACTGTTAATCCTGGTGGCAGGTGGCTGCCTGCCATCTGGAACATCCTTGCCCATTAAGATTCTCCCAGAAAGAAAGAAAATAAGTTACTTAGTAGCCGGGCCAGGTTTTCAGGAGAATGCTTCTGTATAGCGGCCCTGGGTCAGCACTCGTGGCTTCATGGATTGGCTCAGGCTGTTGGCTCAGCATAAGGGACTACTCGTTCCCCTCTTAGAGGGAGGATAAAGCAGCAAGTCTACCTAGACACTTCTTCTCCCACATCCTCATTTCACCTCGTTGCTGCACTTTTCATACAGTTACAAGGGGAGCCAAGCCTGGTTTCATTCAGCATTCAAACATATGGTCTCACAGGACATTTCCAGCTTATCTGGAAGCATTACTGTGAGCTATATGTCTTTGTCCATAAGAAGACAGGCTCCTCACGACAGCAGGAACCCCAAGAAATAAGATTTTTCTGTCTCTAAGAAACAGTGGGGGATTTGGTAGTCCCTTTTCCTTCTCATTGCCTTTGTTTCCTCTCTTCCTTGCCTATTTTGATTATGCTCATTTACAGTGAGCTCAGTCTTGACTCATTTACGATGAGTCAAAGCTAAGTGCACCTAAACTTTTCAACTCTGCAATAAATAATAAGAAGAGCATTCTCACATTATGTAGGAATCTGCATGTGAACATATATTTTAGATAAATATAGAAATGATTGGTCAGAAATACCGCTTGAGGTGGACCAACTGCTGTGCTTGTTACCAGTCTGCTATGTGTAGAAGTGTTTGTCTCTGTTCTGTCTCTCGCCTGACCCCTTAAAGCAAACTTTTTTTCATTCATGAACCCGTTGAACCTATGGAGTGGCAGGTAAATTGCTGGAGGAGATGCAAAAGCTTCAAGTGGAGAATCGCAATAGTGCAAGAATTAGATAAAGAAAACATCAAGGATCTTTCAAGATGGTGGATTTATCATTTTGCACATGGTATCAGGGTAAAACAAGGCAAAACCTTCAAATGCGACATGTATTGTTCCTGTCTTTTCTAATCCTTTATAGGACTGAAAATCAGAGCCAAATCCTTCTGTGCCCAGTGCTGAGAGGTCTCTTCCCATCGCACATTGGTTGCATATGGTCGATCGGGGCTTTGAAATAATGGCCTTAATTAAAGCCGCTTTCACTAACTCCTCCTTAAAACCCTCTTTCCGTCTTCTTGGATCATAAGTTACACTCATTTGCATTCCCGTATCGGCAAGGAGGTAGAAATACATCCTGGTATAAGTGGGATTAAAGGCATGCTCTGAAGTGCTCTCTGTTCCTTCAGCTCCATCCAATTTACAGAGCAGCTCTGCTTTGCAGCACCATGGTTTATGTGAGTACGGGCAAAATAACCTTTTTAACCCACTCAGAATATAGTCCTAGGAGCTTGGATCAGATGGTGAAGCACAGATAAGCATCTAAACCCCTAAATGTTTATCTGAAGTGAACTCAAACTGCAGATCTTTTTGAAGTTGGCCCATCCCTATCAAAAAGCAGCCTGTGGAAATAATTCGAACCAAAATTGGGAGTCTTAGAAGTATCCTGAGCGTTATGTTGTAGTTACGATAATCTGAAGAAAAGAGTGCCAGATGGAAAAATAAAATATGCCAGCTTCCCTACACGCATAAGCTATATTTGTGCTGCTTTGACACAGCTCTACTTCCTCGCACCATTCTTTTATATCCGGTTGACGGATATTTTTCCATAGAGTGGTAATGCTAATCTTGGCAGAGGCTGAGAGCAAATATAGAAGCTTCAATGCGTGCCCGGAGATTTCCAAGCCATTGGGAATCATGCCTAAGAACGACTCAAGAGCAGCATGAGGAAATATAAAAGAGCCGGAGAACTGGAGAGAGGTTGTTTCACATTTGCAAATTCCCCCGTGCCACTGGATTTGAGAAGGTGAGGGGAACCCCACCATCTTAAATGATAGGTTGCTGCAGAACAGGCTGCCAAGACATATCCTGGCAAGGATCCTCATCAATTATTATCTTATTTCTTTTTACTTCTGCTTCTGTTATAGATATCTGGCCTCAATCATTACAATATCAAGCACCCCACTGGCTTTAATATATTTATCTTTACCACATCCTCTGAGGCAGACAAGTGTGCCGATCCTCAGATTACAGAAGCAGAACAGAACCAGAGAGGCCCAGGCTAACAAAAAGACAGTTATATTTCATTTAAGACAGACTTTGGACCCCTAAAGAAACAGTTCATAAAATCCTCATCTACCTATTTAAGGCATGTTCGTATGTGCTTTAGTTTTGGATGCACAATTTTGACTGGGTTCTAACACTGTGACTTGCCAGAACAGCTATGACCCTCATAGGCCCAGGCACCACTTGAATCTATGTCCTCTCCTGCTCCAATCCATGTTCAGAAACATCCTAATACAAGGGCACACCAGGGAGTCCCGAAGCTGATCAAAAAATAAATAAATTTTGAAGATCCTGGTGAAGCCTTTTGCAAAACAGGTTCCTTGTTCCTGGGCTGGGATGCTGGAGTTTGGGTACCACTTCATATTCTAATCATTCTGCTCCCAACACTCTTTATAAATGGATCCTATGATTCTTTATGGTTGCCTAAACACAGGTATCCCACTCAGTCTCCTGTTCCCATAGCCCCAGTGCCGTAATACCAGCCCCAGGAGCTATGCTAGACACTCACAAGGTACAACGGATGCCTCTAGGTGCCTACGCCTTTGCAACTAAATCAAGCTCAGTATATAAGCAAACTTTAATGTCTTAGGGGTACCTAAGAGTTAGAAAGGGTTCCCTTAGAAGCCCTTCAAATTAATCCTCTGACCTTTGAGAGAAAAAGGAGGTCTTTTAAAAGGAGCTGTTTACCCGCCCTTTGCTGGGGTAAACAGCTCTCATAAGTAGAGTTGTAGCAGGAGTGGGTAGAGCCCACCAAGGAATGTCCTTTAGGTTGTAGTCTTCCTTTTAAGCCACTGGCAATGTGAGTTGGTATCACTCAGCTGTGAGCTGGTATCACTCAAACAGCAGGTTCTCTTTACTCCCACCTGAAATTTTGACCCTGCATGTGCAATGAGCACCTTAGCCGGTCTTGGCCCTTAGAGGGTCCTCACAACTGCTGGCAAAACTATTGAGCCCTAGCAGAAATTCCTAACTCGTGCAATCACTTACACTTTGTCTGTCTGAAAATTTGCCCCCCGTAGTTTTATTTGAATGTCACATTCCTTTCTCCTGCTCTTAAAAAAAAATAAAAAAGAAATGTTCTTTAGGACTTTGACCCACACACGGGTGGTGTTACCCTGGTAGCAGGAGGGTTATCTGTTTATACGGGCCAGCATCCAAGCGTCTGACAGGCCCTATGTAAATCAGGACATATTTTTGGTGGCTGGCCCGGCACAAGAAATGGTGGTGTACATTTATTAAACTCCTGGTGCCTGTTGAGAACAGCTCTTTCCAGAGTGCTCCTTGCTAATGTTACCAGCCATGGGTGAGACTCAGACTACACACCCCAGGTGCTGGTAAAGCTGCTCTTTATTTTATTTTATTTTATTTTATTTTATTTTATTTTATTTTATTTTATTTTATTTTATTTTATTTTATACTACCAAAAGAAAAGAGGATGCTTTGTTTGGGATTAGACCTCACTGGCACTTCCACAACCTCTCATTGGCCCTGCTGTAGATTCTCATGGAGTACAGGACTCTTACCTGCAGTCAAGTCAATTATTCACCAAAAAATGCCCTTGCTAAACAATGCAGAAAAGTGTAGAAAAGATTTATTATAGAGGTGACCTATATAATATATATATAAAATGAGCCTTCACAGAGAGCAGGACTTGTCTGATAGGCTTTAATTGAGGGTGTAGAAACTCAGGCTGGACATGAGGAAAAGAGTCCCATCAACAAGAAGAACAAAATCCTGGTAGAGACCACTTGGAAACTGTTCATTACTGAGTTACAGAGTTTTAAGCACACCTATCTGCTTGGAGTGATCTCCTTTAATTTGTAGGACACAAAGCAGTGGACTATCTGACCACTGGAGAAGCTTTGAACCTCTCTTTTCAACAGCACTGTTAGTGTAGAAGGAGCTGGACAAGCGCATGAGGAGAAATTCTGCCGTGCTGCTGGTGCTCCGACTTGCCACAAGGAAATCAGTGGGGGAAAGGGATAATTCTGTTTTCATGTGTGAGGCTGAAGCACCAGAAGAACCAATGGTGCCCGGAAGGTACCACCAGGCACATGCAGGAAGGCAAATGTCCATTTTCCTTCGAGAAAAGGAAACTCCCCGTCCCTGGTCTTTCCAGGGAAACCTTTCTGAGTGACATAGGCTGGGACCACCACCCAGCCACCATCAGTAACGGCGTGCCGTCACTCCTGAGCGGGGGGCTGAAGTGATGACGTAGAGGTGAAAGGCTGCATATCCCATTACCAACCCCTAGAGCCATCTAGTCTTCTATCTGCATTTTAACATGAGTGTGCTTGGACAAAGCAGGACATTTTTAATGAGAACTGCCAGGAATTTGATGTCCAAAAG
>VZSV01000284.1:443861-458846 GCA_013398735.1 Nothocercus julius
CTTTCTTCCTTTCTTTCTTGTGAAATAGGACTATATTGCTGCATACAGACATAGCTGCTTATAATCATGGAATATTTAATGTTGGAATGGATTTATGGGATTTCTAGAGGTCTTCTGGCCATAATTCCCATACTCAAAGCAGGTCTAACTTTTAAGTAATATCCAGCTTATAATATCCAGCCACCCAAACCTATATCCTTGCTCATGACAGATCAAGTCAATTTACAGGGAAAGTGGCATTTTTGTAGCAGGCTGCCAAAAGGCAAATCAAGTTGCTTCACAAGTAAAATCTAGTGCAGGAAATCCTCTCTTCTTAACACCGAACAACAACTCAACAGTCTGCAACTGCATAACATCCCTAAAGCCAATGGAGTCACTCAAGCTTTCAAACCTGACTTATCTAATAATGCATCACTTCTTTTTTATTAAGAATTTGGAACCTAGTAAAGACTTCACTTTCCCTTAATGGTCTTGCCCAAAATTAAAGAAACCACCAACAGCTCATTAATACCTCATTAGAAGGTGTGAATACAAGATATAAAGGGAAAGTAGTGTAAAGCAACCATTAGGAAAAAATCAAATGCCTCACAGGTAATCTCCTCATACTCACTAATCTATCGGCAAAGACCAGATCTCAGCACTTCTGTCTTGCTTACACTAGTTCATTTATTCACTGTGAGTCAGGCTGTGCAAATCCTGTTTACCATGTTGGGTTGGCACAACTGTGGGTGCTGGGGTGAGGGGGCAAAACTGGACAAATTTCAGGATTTCTAATTCATGGGAAATTTTGGCCTTTTGAAATTTTTTTTATGCTGACTAAGAAAATAAAATTATTTCCTTCCATATCGCCTAATAACTGGAAATTCTGACCAAAAAAAAAAAAAAGAGATTTTGGAAATATTGACCTGAGAATTATTTATTATGTTAGTAGAAATATGCATTTTTTGCAGAATAGAATTATTTATAGTAAAAGTCAATAACCTTCACAGGCATTATTCCTATTCTTTTACGACTCAAAAATGTGTTTTTTTCATAAGAGAAAACTGCCATGCATTTTGAATGCATATGCTGAGTGTCATCATGCCTGCAACAGCAATGGCAGGAGGAATAGCAGAAGGGACAGCAGTTATCATTCTGCTAATGGACTGTTCCAGTTAGTGACTTCCAAGATAAAGGATTCCACCTGGAAGTACCGAATTGATGACTCTCTGGTATTTTCCTTTTTCTGGCTATGAAAGGAACAGTTTGGTCTGCTGCATGGAAGGGTGGCAAGGAAGATTTCACCTTCATTTTCTAGCACAATGAAAACATGGCGGTGAAAAAGCTTCCGAGCTATTCCAAGATTTATTTTAGAAAATCCTCAGCACCTGAGTACAGAAGTTGAGAAATATATAATCCTACAAGCCATGCATGAATGCAAAACTGAATAAAGTTATCCAGAGCAATCTCCCACAACAAGAATAAAAGCCCAATGGGAGGTTGAAGTCATATTTGCAAAATGATGCATTGACACACTCAGGAACGGAATTCTCTGAATGCCCAAACATACTCATCTAGCTCAACGGACACATTTCCAAAGATGCTGAAGGCAGAGAAAGGGATTCACCTGAAAAAAAAAAAAAAAAAAAAAAAAAAAAAAACTATTGTAAATACTTTAGGATCCGTCCTAGCTCCAGACTGATGCTGTCTTCAATCCCATGCTAAAGGCTGGTCAGTAGTAATGCCTCTGGGAAGGCCAAGATCTAAAGCGTGGGAAGGCCATGATCTAAAGCCTGTTGAAGTCAGTGGAAAGACTCCTGTTGACCTCAGTGGGCTCCTTTCTATCCTCTCCATCCAGGAGAATGCCAGCTGCGGTTTAGGAACTGCTGGTGGTCCATGCGCCTGTGGTGAGTGGGCTGCATCTGGGCCATCGAAACACATGGAGCCCAAAGACATATGAGCTACCAAGTCTGCATTTCCTAAGCTTCATGGGTGTGTGGTGGTTTGCAAGATAATTTGAGGGTTGGCAGCCTTCATCCAAAAAAATGTTTGGGAATTACTGCTCTGGTACCTTTACTAAAGGCTTTTGACGTGTAGTAAGTGCCAGGACTGTTCCATGTAGCCTCGCAATGATTTCTTCAAGATTGGGCACAGCTTCTTGTCCTCATTCCAGCTCCCAGTGTCTGTTTTCTTAAAAATCCTTTATTCAACCCTAGGGAAGAGATAAAACTTAGACTCATAGCTTAATACGGTGGGTCTCTTTCCATTGCCAAAGTGATAGCCCAGCTCATTGGTTCATTTTTCCTTTTTCTTGAATTCACTCTCTCCTCCATCAGGGGTGCAAGCCATGGGTAAAGACTTTCACAAACTGCTTTAACTTTCCCTTCCCCATATAATTAGAAACGAATGAACTTCTAGTCACCCTTTACTTGATTGAGGGAAAATTACCTCATGCCTAGTCGTTTCTCTGTGAAAATCCCCTGTTGTTACAACATCTCCCTTTTACAGGAATCCCAGTTAAAACTAAGAATTTCCTCTAATAATCTTCACACCAAACTTCCCCTGTTTGGCTCACAGCAGCTTTAGAGGGAAAGATTTCAGCCCACAAGTTCAACCTGGGACAAAAAATCAAACCATTTAGGTTTTTAACATCTCAAGTGTGGACATCACAACCATGTCCCAGTGTTTTAGCATCGGTCTCAGACATGCTGGAGCAAGTGCCAATGCTGCATTCATGAGGGCCACGCTCTCACTTCCCGAGGTTTCACTAGCCCTCACCCACAGCGATGCAGAGCTGTTCCAACACCACCGTCCCTGGTTGGTCTGGGCTGCTGCTTTCCAGGATGCTGTCTCCAATCTTGTGCGACCTTTCCCAATTACTGGCCAATGAATCTGGCTGCATTATAACTGTAGGTTGCTCAAATGAGCTGCCCTAGTGATCCAGTCCAGATCGCTTGGGTGTAACTGACCTGTTTCTGATGGTTTTCGCCACTTTGCTGGAGACTGCAACATTCGCTAACTGCGCCAGCAATAATTTTTCGCTTTTCTTGGATCAATAAGATGTTGGTAAAGGTGTTGGATAGCACCGGTTTGGGATAGATTGCTGTGGGACCCCTGCTAGCTGTACTTCAGCAGATTATGAGTCCCTGTGCACAGATATTCTTTGAAATCTATCAGTATTAGTCCATTCAAGACAAAGATTTTAAGTCTTGTAAGCACGGCCGATAATCCCTTTAAAATGATTCATTTTTTTCCCCCTTTCCCTTCATAGCTTTCCCCACCAGAGGTTTCCTACACAGCAGAACGCAACACAGCAACACAGACGGATGATTCAGCACTACCATAACAGGGAGGGATAGAAACCTTCAGCAAGAGCTGCGAAGGAGCAGCTGGGAGTCTACCAAGGCTGGTCGGCTGCCGATGAGACGGTTGGTTTCCCTTGGCAGCTCACCTGCTTTTGGAAGTGCCAGATTCTGCCCCGTTTTTTCCTCCCCCTCCTTCCCTGCTGAATTGCGCACTGAATGCCAAATTAACTCTTCAAATGGCCATGCTGCTTTAGAGAGCCAAAAGAAATGTTTCTGGCGAAAGTGAGAGTCTTTTTAAATGATCATCAGGAATTGTTTGTCTTCAGTGAAAGTGAACACCAAGGAGCCAGACCTCATTTAGCAGCCCTGTACAATGTGAGTCCCATTAATTTTGCATAGTCCTAATGACCTCGATGCATCATTCTGCCTTACCCACTCCCTCTCTCCTCCCTGCCACAGTCTGAGTCTTCTGTTTCTAAAGGAGATGTTTGGTCCAGATTCCAAGAGACTTTGGGCAGCACGTGTAGGATCCTGTAGGATTTTTGCCACTCCAGGGTGAGACCATACGCATTTTCTTGCAGGGGTTGTACAAGGTCTCTGAGCATTGACTCCATGCCGCAGTGCCCATCACAGTTAGTGCTGTTGACCATCGTCTTTCTCAGAGGAAGAGATGGAGGCAGCACCTCCATGCTGTGGGTCTGTCCTACCCAGTCCTCCTGAGTCTGACACTGGTAGCATCACAGTCCAGCCTTGCACCTGCCAGCCCTCTGTCGAAAATCCTTGTCTTTCAAAAAATCATAACAGCAGGCAAGTCCTGGAATATCTTCCCACCAGGAAGAGTGAGGATTTCACTGCCTAATTAGTTTTATGATGAGGCTAGATAATTTACAGAGAGGGTTGTAAGGGAAGGTAGGAGGGATGTGGGATTACCCTTGCAGAAAGTGCCTTGCGGTGCTTTCTGAGCACCCGAGTGGGTAGATTGTGACACACAGAGATATGCTGATGACTCCAAGATAACTACCACAAGTACATGGTTTGAACACAATTTCTGAAAGTTGTCTGGGACATTCATTATTTTCTTGTACCTGGTCATCATAACAATAGCAACTAAGTTAGTCATCAAGAGCAAGTGAGGGGAAGATCACCATCACCAAAGCCATGTGTCTCGAAATGAACAGGGTGGAGTCCTTCCACCTTTCCTAAGGACTAGAGACATTCAGTCTTGTTCTCCCAAAATATAATTGATGTCACTGTATGAAATCTGCTATTTGAGTGCAAGGTTATTCTAGGGACAGGGATAAAACACAGAACAGAAGGCAAGCAGATTGTTCTGTTTACTAATAATAATTGGATTTCAAGCACTGTCCAAAGATAACCCAAGTCTAAGTTACATTCTTGGAACACGGTGCAACCAAGATGATGGTTGCCAACTTCAACTGAGAACAGAGCACCAAGCACAAATAGAATTTGCATGTGAACTACCTGTTCTGGAAAAAATGGGAAGGGACAGAAACAGTGTGTGACCCATCAGATACTGTGATTTCCGGAATGTGACACTCAGCAAGTACAGAGAATTCTGCGTAAGCTATTTCTGTTAATTCACGTTCTGTTAACTATTCTCAGCTCATTTTGGCTGAAAAACAGAAGCTGTTTGCTGTTTCCAAGGTAGCTTAGAGGGACAGGAGCTAAAAGGATTCTAAAGAGGCCATGGGAGAGGACTATGCCCCTACTGCACTGAACGAGTGGGGCTTTGGAGAGACGAGCATCTCCTGCCATGCTTTCTCATGCCTGCATGGGGCTGGCTCGCAGCCCGGCTGATGAACGTGTCTGGCAACACCGTTACGCACCTGGGGTGTTCATGCAGTACAAAACCTCTGAGACCACATTATCTGGCTTGCAAGACAGAGAAAGATAAGCTTGATCTTGAGGAGGCTTCCAGGACAACACAAAAATCCCTTTGAGATCTCCTCTCACAGATGAGACTGATTCAACATTCCCTTTGAATGCACCCCAGAAGACTATGCTGGTCTACCAAACAGAAAGAAGACATTAAAATAGTAGCATGACAGATAAATGAGGAAGTGGCACAGTGGAGGATGACTGTCCTTGTTTAGAAATAAAGTTCCTCAGAGGAAGACCTGAGAGGAGAAGGAAGCAGACTCATAAAGGGAGTCATCTCAGCACGGAGGAGGTCTGCAGTGCAGGTGGACCATCTGCTGACTGCGTCCCATTGCAGCTCAGCTCTCACACATGGCATGACTCTGCAGCTCTCTGAATCAGGAACCACAGAATTAAGCCAGGCACGAAAATTATCCAAGGTTTCCTGGAAGACTTTACCAAAATTAACCACATTCGTATTCTGTTACCCAAATGGACAGACTGATTTCCTGAAAGGCTGGGCACACAACTCATTGACTTCGAGGACAAATGCTGTGCTCAATTCTCCTGCTCATCAGGATATTTTAGAAAAGCTTGGTCTCAATCATTATTTCTCCTTAATCCCCACTTGCAACTCTCAGTGAAATGTCATGTTGAGTTTAGGTAAACGCAGAGTATGGCTAATTAAACATTATGGGAGGAGTCACTAGGTGGCAATGTTACCCATGTTCGCCAGTTTGGGTTAGTACGAGGAAGACTTTAAGGTGAAGAAGTGCTATTTTGCTCCAGAGTTGTGTTGTATGGAAAGTTTTTGAGAGAAGCTGTGACAGGCACCACAGAATTATTCTCCATTTTAAACCATGAAAGTCAACTCTTGGAAAAAAAAAAAAAAAAAGTTTGACATTCAAGATGGCATTTTCAGAGCAACAAGATGCTTGTGACAATCACTTTTGCAACACTATCATTTAAGAATAAAATGTCATCGTGTACCTTTGGACTCCCTTTCATGTAATTTTTCTTTAGTTTTCTGTAGCCTTTATGCTGCATCTATTCTAGTAAATTAGTTGGTGACTAATTAGTCTGGGTTGTCCTGACTTTCATGTTGCCAGAGCAGTTCCCAGCTCACTCCCAGCTCTATCCAGCTAGCAAGTTCCCAGGCAGTTCCTAGCCGCTCTTTGGAAGCTTGCACAGACCAGGAGCCATTCCTGTGGGGAATATGGATGTAACCACCCAGGCCTAGGAAGTGTGTTTGATCACACAGACGTGACTATTCTGTGACTATGGGTCTCCAGGCCAGAGAATGGTCCCAGGTATATTTAGCTTATTAGCATAATTTTAGTCTTAATGTCTGAAATGGTACAAAGGAAAAGGGCACAAAATTATTCTGGTGACTGAGGAATATTTCAGGAATTTTGAGCAAGACACCAGGCTATCGCATGAAGTCTGTTGATGTCTGTCGTGAAGTCTGCTCAGACTGTCTGTCTACGTCCTTTGCCTGTGTGTTTTAAATTATGAAGCTTATCCAAGGTGGATTGAAGAGCGGCTGAGCTGCCCGCCCAGTTGCTGTCATCATATGGAGCGTGATGTATCCCAGGAGCAGTTTGGTGGCAGGCTTGTATTCCTGACAGAAAAAAATATTCCGTAATGTAATTAGATGAGGAATTTAGCTTTACATGGGGGGCTGACGGTGTCTGTGTCTCTACACAATGTAAATCTAAACTCACGCTAATTCTCCAAGTCCTACTCTCATGAGAGGGAAAGGGCCTCCCTCGTCCTGTTTACATTTTCCTAATTACCTCATTTGTTCTGTGTTTACTGAGAGATTGTGTTCTCAGGAGGCCAGCATGAGACATCACCATACTACCAGGATGGTCCTTGATTGGAGAGGCCCTGAGCGGACTTAAGGAGAGGATCAAATGGCAGGGGTGGGGATATGTTAATTATCCTCAAGAATTTTAGGGGTTTAATGCTATCCAGGGAGCTTGGTCTACGGGCACGGAAAGAGAGGCACAATGGCCAGGAAAGAACATATAGGTCAAGATAAAAGTGGGAAATATCCCCTACCTGTGTGAGAATGTAGTAGCAGAGCCTGAGACCACCTCAAGACTAGGGTCCCTCATGGTTTTGAGCTTACTGCTCTAGCCAAAATGGGAAAGTTAGTGCAACCCTGGCAACGCAACAACCTGGGTCTAGGAAGGGCAAAGATTGCTGGGAGGGTGCAGCTCCATAAGCTTTGCTTGCAACACCATAGGCGTCTGTTTCCCTGATCTGCATTAACGTGCCTAAGCATCTTGCGCACCAGTGGCACCAGTTCCAGTGTTAACGCCTGCCAGGTTGGCCCCTGGAGGCCCCAGGAGGCCCTGAGCTCTCTTTCGATGACATAAGCCATACCAGAAACAGCTCATTTGTGGTTTTCTGGCCACTTTCTCTCACTAAAGTTGCCTCATCTTTGTATCATTCTGCATGACAAGTGTGTAGGATTCAGTGGCCGAAACGTGAAATATCTGAGGAGTGGCTAGCGGAAAGAGGAAATTTAGTCCAAGCATTTGCATGCCAGGCTGGGGCTTGGATAATTTGGATACAAGCCATAGGCTTGCAAAAGCCTTGTTGAGTAACTCTGGCTAAGTGGCAGACACAAAATTCACCAAGAGAAATGAGGTGTCACTGCACCCAGTGGCAGTCCCAGCAGTTCAGCGGTGACTGGCGCCAGGAGTGGAGTGCGCGGATTGGGTTTGGCCCGCATGTGTTTAACCGAGGGAAGAACACTCATCCCATACTGACTGGTACAGACTAGCCCATAACCTCAACGCTCAAGGCTCACACCTAGGGGTGGAAAGTCAGTTTTTCCATTGCAGAGACCTTCTCCTTTGACTGGAAAGTGGTGGTCTCAACTCGAAATTGGGAATCCAGTCATTCCTGTGCTTTCCTTCTTGTTTTCCAAATCTCTCACACCAAATCAGGCTATAGTTTCCCTGATCAATTTAGCATAAGAAATAAAGTCAGGAGCAATGTTCTGCTCTCAGCCAGTGACTCTCATTGTGGAATACAGCAAACCAGGACTCCTGGTCCTGTTCTCCTCAAGCATTTTTGAGCAAAAATCTCCATGCTTCCAGGTTTCCATTTTTAGAAGAGCTGTAATAACAATGGCCCAGAAGGAAACAGGGAACGCTTGGTTCACAAAGATCCTTGAGAGAGCGAAATTATAGAGTCAAGAAATTTTGAGTCCTCCCTCCAGCCTTTCTAGGAATTTCCCCAGTAGATGATCATGTCTGGATCTTCATGCAAAACTTGCATGCATTCACTTAACTGAGTTTTTAAGGTGGAGGCAAGGAACACAGCCTTTGCTAAGGGCCAGACGGGCATTTCAAATGCTTAATAAGCTGCATATTGATATTGTTACTACTATTATTTTGGTTGCTGTTAGTGATTTTAGAATAATGAAGTAAGCAATTGTGCAGCTAAACACTTACCAGATAAACATGATTAGCTTGCATGCATAAATTACAGAAGAAGGAAAAAGGAACAAGCAGCCTCATGTTATTCACCATAAGGTACCACCAGATAGGAGTGTCCACAGAAATTGCTGCCTTGGAGAGCTGAGCTCCACAGTCCCAGTCCTCTCAAGGTGACAGATGAAAGCTGTCACTAGTGAGCCAAGTTTAAACCGATATGTGAAAATTCATGGAAAAGTTACATGAGTTTTAGTTATCCAGAACTATGCCTGGTTTAATCCTGCTTAGCTAAAAGTGACAAACTTCTCTATCAAACCAAATCATCCTCTACAAAATACTTTTACCAAATCACTTTAAATGCACACCTGTGGTTATGGCCAGACACCTGCCTTATGGTTTGAAGGGCTATGTTTGCTCGCTTTTATAGAACTGTTTTGTGCATGTTAGAGACAGGCTTGCAAGCACACCTGCCTTAATGAAGAAGTAAAGCTATCTTTGCTCCTTTGCTAGAAGAGGGGAGTTGTTCCCATACCCTCACGCTTTCCAGCAACCCAGGCCTCAGGTTTCTGTTTTGGACAAGAAGTGTACTGTTTGTTGTTAGCATTGTCAGGAGTCAATCAAAATGCAAGCCCAGCCAAGCAGACCCAGAATATAAGCAAGGTAAATGAGCGACAATGGCTTAGAGGTCTGGGTGGTCCATTCATTCCAGTGATGGTAATTTTCATGTCCAGGATCTTCAAGGCCAGCTCCCTGCTGTTGCAGTCACCACCTCATAAACTTAGCAAGTTCCAGGAATTCATTTATTTGCTCCCTTTGGAAGAGTGGGCCAGAATCTCCCTGCTCCAGTGGTTAAAAACATCTTCCACTTTCCAACCTAAATTTATTCATGACCAGTTTATCCCCATCTGTTCCGATGCCAACACTGTCTTTAAGTTTAAATAGCTTTTCTCCCTCTCTGGTGTTTAGCTCCCAATCTTTTTATAGAGTATGATCGTATCTCCTCCAAGCCTGCGTTTTGCTGAGCTAAACAAGTCAAGTCCTTCGAGTATCCTAAATAAGGATCCTAAGGGCACTCTTTCTCTGATGCTCCTAGTTGCCCTTCTCTGCAACTGTTTCAGGCTGAATTCATCATTGTTACACACAACAAACCAAAACTGAACCCTAGAGCCCAACAGCTGTTTACATTGCCACTATTAGGAACATGGGGCTAGAAAGGCCATGCATGCAAAGTCTGTTTAAAGTCATCACACTCCATCTCAAGCTATTGACAATCCAACTCTTCTATCTTTATTGCAAAACTGTCCTCTAGCCTCTGCCATTCATTTTAGAGACAACTGGAGTTTGTAGACATTTTTCCCTGCACCAACACATGTGTTTTGCTAAAGCTACAGAAAGTCCTTCATGTTAACCATGCACGCTTCAGTCATGACGAGGTCTCATTGATGGGCCATAGCCATCCTGTGGTCAAAACCCAGCATCTCCTCCATCTAAAACGAGAAAATAATTTCCTCCAAATTGTGGACTATATTCTTTTCTTGATGGCTCTTTTTTTTTTCCTTTTTTCATTTGTAATACTAAAACTCATATTTTTTCCTGTTACTCTATTTCTTCATGCATTCACCCTGCCCCCTGTGGCCATGCCCTGCAAGCAGGCCTATATCCATACTATCGAAAGCATGTTAACCCTACGGTGAACTGTTCTCACACACGGATTTCATTAAAAAGGAAACCAAGCAGTTCACTTTGCCTATGTGGTATGAGTGATCTGAGGAACAAAGTTCTGGAGTGAAAGAGAAAGGCACCATCTCGGAGAGCCCTTCGTTGCTAGCGAATATCTCATGTAATACTGAAAGCGGGTGGAATTTGAAGATACAGTCCTCTCCTTCAAGTAAAAATGAAACCAGGTCCAAGAAACTTGGAGGAGTCCATGGCATGAGTCCCAGGGATGGGGAGCAAAACACTATGGTCTTTATAGCTGAACCACTTACTGTGACTCACTCCAATGACTCATCAGAGCAAAACCTACTTCAGGAGCAGACAAGGAAGGACTGCCGCTTTTCCCCACGTCCTTTCCCTTAGTCTGGCTCTAAAATGGACGGACGCAGAACTTCTCAGCGAGAAATGGCATGAAAAGGGCATTACAGGCTCTGTTTTCAGTCACTGCAAATAATTGTCTTCCATTTAGATGTCAGGAACGTCTCTGTTTTGTGTGCAAGAGTGTCTACTGTCACCATCAAATCCCAAACCACCAGGGTTCGTGGCACAGTGAGAAGCCACATGCCTTTATGCCTGCAGTTTACAGATGGGCAAACTGAGGCAGGGTTGCCATGACTGTCTGCCAATGAGTCACTAGCAAAAGTGGGAATGAAATGCAATCATTCCGACTTCCCAAGCTCCATGATGGTGCAGCTTGAGGTCAAACACCTGGCCCTGTGAGGCAAGTTCCCGTTAATCACACGTTGGCAAGGTATGGCTTTCTGCAGGACGACGCTTAGCACCGCTAAGAGCAGCGCCAAACGCCTGCCTGCCATGGCTGAAATGAGACCTGATCCCCCAGGCACCTGAATGCCATCAGCATGTCCTTGCCACCCTACTGGGAGTAAATTTTCCAAGCAGTAACCAGAATAAGGGCAGGGTGTCTCCATGAAGGGGACACTCTCATTTCCTCTTTGTTTTGCATCTCAGAATCTGACATCCCACTAGGGAATTTCTCTGTGTCTCAGGATGGGAAACATTTACTGTTAATTTTGTTTTCTTCCTCTCTCCGTTTTTGATTATTTGTTTGTTTGTTTTGTTTTTCTTTTTAATACTTCACTTGAGAGGCTGTGGGCAATAAGGACTGTAATGCAGAGAGCTCGAGGAAATTGCAGATGACTCAAGATGATGCAGAACATTTCATCTAAACAACTCAGCTCCTCATGGCAACATTTTCCATAGTCGGAGCCACACGGCTGTGGAAATCCCACCAAATGCTGAAAGGAATGGAAAGAAATGACAAATACCTCATGAACTTCTCACTAGCCTGGCACTAGAAATAGTCATGGGGCAAACGCAGGTCACAGCTGGTGCAGCCGGCTTTGGTGCAGAGCAGAGCAGCAAACTCACAATTGCACGGAGAAGAACACAGGACTGTCTGAGTCCTCCCTGGGTGCTCAGATCTGTCCTCTCTTGAGGAAGATCTAACAGCTAGAGCAGAGCAATAGAGCTCTCTCTCGTTTTTGTAGGAAGTCACAGGAGTTCAAGAGGGCCACATTATTCCTATCCTCCCCATTGGCAAAATGGAGATGAGTTTTCCTTGCTTGAAGGAATGGGACAGGGCCTGGGACAAACTGTGAGGACTGCAAGGTGTTTGCAGAGATGCCACTGGAAAGCACTTCCCTTTGGTCAGTGCCAGTGGAGCAGGGGCCAGTTTGCAGACACACCTGTGCTGAGGGTTGGCATATAGATATTTACCCACATGCAAGTGCTTACCCACACTGACATCCCACTACTGTCAATGGAAATCTAGTCTCTGCAGAAGGTGGAGCCTGGAGAGTGAGCAACAGGAGCCAACAGGGGCTCTGGCCCACGTGTTGGGTACCCAAGTGGCAAGGACAAGGATGTCTCTGTGTGGGCAACTGAATGGACCATCATGGGCTAGCCAAAGATAGCCCAGAGGAGACCAGAGTGCTGAGGGTGACCAGCATAGGCACAATCTGGGACCCAGGAGGCAGCGCTTTCTCGGTTGGGTGTTTAGAAGGAACAGGGTCCAAAATGGGTTTGACAGAGGAGCTGGTCGCATCAGTGTGTCCTCCTTGTACTGACTGCCTGGTGGCGTTCACTACTGCTGCAAGGGAACCTAGACGCGTGGGGCCATGTGTCTCCTTACTGCCTGGCAAGCGCTTGCGGCCTGGCGCCTTGGCCATTCGCACCTCTGGTAACCACGTTGCCTCCAGGAGACCCTGGCAGCCGAGCCGGTGTCAGCACAGGCTGTCCTCTCCACGCGGGGCCATGGCTGGGCTGGTATGTGGTTGTGTGACTGACAGATTCCACCAAACATATGTCAATAAGGTCCATATCTTTCCTTTTTTTCTCCTCTTCCTCCACTTTTTTTTTTCTTTTTAAATATAACTCATTGCATTTATGCCAATAAAAACTAGTAAAATATCAGACTGTTCCCTGCAATTTCAGTAAACCTGCCCAGTGTTGGACGCCTCCCAGCAAGGTCATGAACTGCTTTCTATAAGTCCTGTGCCTCTATTTTTATACTGGCAGCAAGAACTTTGACATTCAAATGGCTGTTCCAGGAGGACACACAGGATCTTCACTGCTATCAAACAGCCCGGAGAGGCCTAGACCAAGGTGTGATCCTCGGGCTGATGTAGGGAAAGGCAGGATGGCCAACAGGCCAACCAAGTGACCCATAACAACATCCTGGCAGAGATGAGAAGCTACAGAGAAGTTGGAGGTCAGATTCCCAATGAAATGTTGGCCTTTGGGTCTCACTGATTTTTGTAAGATAGCTTTCCGCTTTCAGGTCTATTTCAAGAATATCTAAGTGTCTTCTCCAGCATAGGACCCTCCCTTTACCTGAGGAATTAGCTGACACCTCCAGTATGCCTGAAAATGGACTGCAAACCAGCTCCTTTCTCACTCCAGGGACCAGGCCCCATTTTGATGAAGTCAGAGGGACACGGAGACAAAAACAACATCCTGACTCTTCCCAGACTTTCGGCCATAATGGATGGTGAAGGGAGCCCACTGTGACTCATGTAAAATCAACAGAACAACTAGCTATGTTCCCAGAAGTTTCAGAGACCAGAGTTTGTTTCAGCCTCCTAGGGAAACTTCCTAACACTAATTTCTCCTCAGGGGTGTCTTGGTTGAACTCTGGGACAGGTCATTTCCATAACACTGTTATTCTTGCAGGAACTAGATTCTTTGAAACAAGGATATCATTCCAACCTTTCTTCCAAATATTTGCAGCACAGCTTGTGAGCTGCTGAATTTCAGAAGCCTTTAAGAGAGGCAAATTTGAATTGGGGGTTAAAATCCTAAGCTATAGAAGATAGTGAGATGGTCAGTGGGGCATTTGGGCCCCAATTGCAATGTCCTTGCAATTTCTTTTTCTAGTTTCTCCCATGTAGTGTGAGATCTGGGCCTGGCCTTGGGAGATGTATGGAGCAAATTTTTTCTTCTGAATGAACAGGGAAATCTGTCAAAAATCAGGATTGAACTTGACATGTTAAACTTCTTCAGCAAAATACACTAAAAATAGGACAGTCTGTTACCAGAGCCCTGGAGAGCATCTTTGTAGGGAAACCAAAGTAATATCACCTATTCTCCAAGAGGTCCGTGATCTCATGTGGAGCATTGCTTGGGTGGAAGACTGGAATGAGATGACTCTGCTTCTGCAATATGTGGGTGCTTGTTCTGGCCAAGCTAAGCAGAAACACTGCTGGTTAACTTCTGGACTCCAATGAGTTAAAGGTCCTGTAGCCAGAAGTGAAGGAGTCACAGGTAAACATTACACTACAGAAATCAAATCATCTGAAAAACTACATTTGGCCCCATCATCGCTGCCAGATGAGAGAAAGCAGAAGAGGATATGGGAGCTGATTGAATTATAAGGATATAGAGAGATTAATTTGGTTAAAATGAGATAATGTAACAAAGATCAAGAGGATTAGCCAGACTAATACACTGTAAAGGTGGGTAAATATTAGCAAGACATTGGATAATAATGATATCTGAGATCTGCCTTGAAAATTAATTTTAGAAAAATGCAGAAATCATTTTAAAGAATAACGTTTGGAGGGAACTTGTGGAAAAGAATACATGATTTTATCTTTGAAAATAATACTCAAAGACACCTGTAGGGCTTATCTGGTCCTACTTTTAGCTCCATCACATATTCCTTGAATTTCTCTAACCTTGAATTTCTCTAACCTTGAATTTCTCTAATCCTTTCAGAAACCTTTCAGCTGTCACCGGTCCTTCAAGATGAGCAAAGTTTGTAGACTCCAGAGTCAAAAGGGACCACTTAGATCGGTTATCCCATTCAGCCAAATACAAGGCAAAGAACTTTATTTCCGATCACTAAGGGTTAAGTACCACAGGTGAGGTGCTCTCAGGATACAGGGCAATATTCAGTTTTATAACCACCTTACCCAGACTATCTCTACAGTCAAGAACAAGGACAGGATCCCAATTTCAGCTCCTAACTCCTCCTGGTCAGCACTGAGTATGCAGAGATCCTATAGCTAAATTTAGATCATTTAAAAACAGTACCATAGATACAGTCTTGATGTGTCTGATATAACTACATAACTAGCTGGTTAGACACATTAGACTGGCCAGAACCTGTCTGATTAGAAAATATTGGTAATGGG